>OZ038512.1:8353736-8366236 GCA_964036315.1 Acanthosepion esculentum
CTCGGGCTTGGTGCTAAGTCTTCGAGAAAGTAGATCAAAGAGACCAGATTAAAAAGCAAAAGGGGAAAGAAAACAGAACGGAAAATTACCAATAACAACAATATAATCTTAAACCATTGAACTAACAAAGGAGAAAAAATCCAAGACCAACTAAAAATCATTAAGATACTAATTATGGTATATTTAATAGTTGTATTTTTCTGAAATTGTAACGAATGGAAATTAGGGTAGCGTAGCGATTATCAGCGAATAAAGTAAAATCGGCAAGCAGAGTTCAAATCTGTTTGCTGTGTTACTTTTTCCAATTGAAAATCTTCTCCACAACTATGGGTTAAATAGCAATAAAGACTGGCTTAGTAAATAGTAATTATAGAAATTACTATTAAAATAGGGGACGTTTACAACGATTTTCAATACCTCGGCATCACTTTCTGGAACATGAAAAAGAGAAATTGATCACTGCATAAAGTCGGCTCATTGGGCCTTCGGAAGACTCAGACTGCGCGTATTCAACAAACACGGACTCGCCCTCAGAACAAAACTTACGGTGCTCCGCGCCGTTGTCGTCTCCACCTTGTTTTACGCTTGCGAGACATTGACCCTGTATTGAAAAGTCGTGTAAAATCTCAAACATTTCCAACTGGCCAAACTCCGGTAGATCCTCAATATCAAATAGCAGGACCGATTCTTCAAGGCACCTCTACAGCGAGGTCGTCAACGGTAAACGACATCGCGGAGCCGCAAAATGCAAATTCAAAGACTAATTGAAGTCTTCCCTCCTTCAAGCCGGAAGCAGAACCAACACCTGGGAAACAGAAGTCCCCGACCACCCATCCAGGCGAATTGCAATTTATTTCGGTTGCTCGACTGAAAGACCATGGAGGAAGTAAAAAATTGTAACTCAGGGCACGACAGCTCCAGCCAAGACACTAACCCGCCCTTCCCTGCGATCAATGCCATAGACTAATCCATTCCCGACTTGGGTTCCTGAGCTATGGAAGTATCGTGTGACCCATACTCGGACACCGCCGGTTCACACTGCTTGTTTTATCTGCATTACCAGAAATTACTATTAATATAAAGGACTTCCATTTGGAAATTGTCAACGATTTTCAATACCTCGGCAGAACTCTCTCACAATCGGAGGCATGCGAAAGAGAATTAGACCACCGGATCAAATCCGTTCGTTGTGCCTTAGGAAGACTCAGTTGAGTTTCCAATAACCATGTACACTCCGTCGCGAACAAACCTTACGGTGTTCGGCGCCGTTGCTAACTCCAAATTGCTTTATACTTGCGAGACATGAATCTGAATCGTTAGGATCTAAAAAAAATGAACAAGCTCCGACAGACCCTGGAAAATCAAATGTCTGGACCGACGCACTAACAGAAATCGCTCGGAAATAACGAGAATTGAAACTGCCATCCTCAAGAATGGCCTCAGGTATTCAGGATATGTCACCCTAATGGCTTCCGAAAGACACCTTTACGAGCGAGGTTGTCAATGACAAACGGCATCGCGGAGCCGTAAAACGCAAACTGAAAGACGAATTGAAATCATCCCACCTTCAAGCCGGGAGCAGACCCAAAACATGGGAAACAGAAGCCACCGACCTTGCATCCTGGCGAATTGCAAAGAAGAGTAGAGGCGAAAGGAGGCTGAGGTGGAAGTAAGAAGATGGTAACTCAACAGCGAAGTCCGCAATCGCTCGGAAATATCGAGAATTGAAGCTGCCATCCTCAAGAATGGCCTCACGTATTTAGGATATATCACCCTAATGGCTTCCGAAAGACTCATTTACAGCGAGCTCGTCAATGGCAAACGACACACGGAGTCGCAAAATGCAAATTCAAAGACCAAATGAAATCTTCAAGCTGGAAGCAGATACAACACAAGGGAAAAAGAAGCAGCCGGCCGTCTACCCTGGCCTGGAGCATTTCATTACGGTAGTTCCACTTTTGAAGGGCGGAGAAATACTGAAGTAGAAGCAAAAAGCAGGCGATTTCACACCAAGCAAGGTAACAAAGCCACTAAGATTCAGGATTATACATTAGACCAGCGACATATCCAATCATAGAGCACCAAGTAATCCTAATCGTTTTCCCATTAACAATTCCATTCTATTCTGAATTAGACATGTGGTTAAAACAAGCTTAGTGCACGAAGTATTCACAAGATGTCGACCATTAACAATTCCGAGCCATTGTCTATTAGACCAACGGCATATCAAAGCTCAGAGTACCTAGTATTCCTAAGTGGTCCCCCACTAAAATTCCGTTCCATTATCCATTAGGCCCAGGGCATAAGCGGTACTCCCATTAAGAATTCCGATCCATTATCTATTAGACCAGCTGTACATCCAAGCTTAGAGCACACAGTATTCTTAAGGAGTCAACCCCGGGCTATTATCCATTAGACCAATGGTATATCCACGTTTAGACCACGTAGTATTCGTAAGCGGTTTCTCATTAAAAATTCCGAGCCATTGTCCATCAGACCAACGTGACATCCAAGCTTAGTGCACCTGATGTTTCAATAATCGTAGGGGAACCTGTGTTTCCACGTAATGTGGCCGTAAGTCTGCTGAATATCAGGTGGTATTCATGTCGTCATTATACCTAAGAATTGTCCTCAGTATTCTTGCATATTTTATTGATGGCTATCGGAAGGTTGTGCAACACAAAAACTGTTCCAAATTATAGAAAAGATTTTACGTATATCTGTGCGCCTTTGAAATACCCCGAATCCGAAAGAGAAGACAAAAGATTTAGTCATCGGAATCGAAATAAAAACAAAAGATAGAACATAAAGATTTGTCAGGAACCAGACGACGCTTTTTCAAAGCCTCAAATAGAGAGAGAAATAAAAGAGTGCTTGGAGCATTTTATACTGAAAGGATATATCTTGAAGACTAGAGGGAAAGGAAAGTGTTGCATGACATAACTAATGACCTTGTGTAAAGGTTGAACAGAAAATGAATTTGGAAAGTTAGCTAAAAGACAAACTTTAATGAGAGCTACAAATGACAGGCCGTTGTGAATAGCTATCATCACCCACGCACTGAAGAGATAAGGCAGGGATAAATATAATAAAATAATTTTACAAATTAAACATTTATTCAATTTTCAAATAATGCGGAATTACAAAGAATAGTCCGAGGATCTGAAAAAGAAATTGCTTGAAGTTTATGCAACTGGAGAAGTTGTTAAGTGTAGTAAATATAATGAGGAAAAGGAGCTGGGAGAATTTGACACTCACAGGTTATATTGAAGGTAAGAGGAACAGAGGAAAGCAAAGAATAAACTACTTAGAGAGGTGTGTACATGAATGGCAGAACAGGGGTAGCAAATAAATAAAGTTTACTGAGAGATATATGAGCCATGATCTCGCAGGTCCTAAAGGAATACGACATATAGAAGAAGAAGAAGAAGAAGAAGAAGAAGAAGAAGAAGAAGAAGAAGAAGAAGAAGAAGAAGAAGAAGAAGAAGATAGGGATGAAGAAAAAGTAGGTATAGCATCAGAAGAAGAAGAAGAAGAAGAAGAAGAAGAAGAAGAAGAAGAAGAAGAAGAAAATAGTAATAGAGGAAGAAAAAGAAGTAGATGGCGAAGAAGAAGAAGAAGATGATAGGGAAGAAGAAAAAGTACTAATAGAAGAAGAAGAAGAAGAAGAAGAAGAAGAAGAAGAAGAAGAAGAAGAAGAAGAAGAAGAAGAAGAAGAAGGTAATAACCGGTTAGTGCAAGGCCATGTGAATATGTGGGGTAGAGGTTTGTTTGTTCAGTGGCATATCAACTCCTTATGGGTCATTTCATGTGGAAATTTTATAATTCACTAATGTACTGTTGATAATATTTTTTCACTATGAAAATATATTGCCGGTATTTTTAATATAAAAATCTATTTTTATAATTTAATAGGGTTTTGACACCAGCTTGCGGTTTAACTATTAGAAGATAGACGGGACCCTAACAGGTGCTACCACCCAGGTTCAGAGTAGAGCTAGGAACAACATCAATTAATAGTTGGTCCCACGCTCCTCAAAACTTCCCGATCAGAGGCCTTGCTACTGGATGTAGTTTATCGTCATACGCATGACATGAGTGGAGTAGAACAGAAGAAACTCATTGGAAATATGTTTTCTTTCTATGCGTATCAATCCACTGCATTTTGAGTTGAACATGGCGGTAAGGCTGAAGAGGAAGGGCCATACTATAGGCGATCAATCCCCGATCTACCTGTTATCAACGCCCCAAACCGTCGGAAGTGGGCAGCGCCAGTCGGGTTAGCGTAACCAAGGCGGACGTTGGCAGACCAAGCAATCGACTGACCGATGCAACCAAGTTTGTCAGATCTCGCCTGTCTCAATCCTCATTGAGCCGCGAGGGAGGCGCTTCTGGCCCAGTGTGTGTACTTCTCCATCTTTGATTCACGGTCATTTCTCTCCCCAGAGAAGAGAAAGGAAACAGGGAAAGGGCTTTACGATCTCGATGCTCGGATACGAGCAAGTGCCGACTACTAGTATATTCCAGATTTATTCTTAAATCTCACGGATGACAAACAGTTTCGCTGATACATTGATCATTATAATGTGTACTTACAAACTGAAATTACTTATGACTCACAAGTATACAGTATTTATAATATGATGCCAACAAGTACCATAACTGTAATTAATATTACTAAAATCACCTGAAATAAGTCAATTGAAAATATAGTCAACGAAGTAATTATTCATACACTCATCAATTTTGAATATTTTTTCCATTTCTAAGAATCTAATACACGTATGATTCAAGGTTTTTTATATGTTAATACGTACAAAGAAAGAAATATAAAACCCAATTTTCAGAACAATAGGTAAAATACAACAAATTTGACCAGCAAATTATACAAAATAGGAAAAGACAAAATTATTCGTACAATATGAAAAATAGATAAAATTGAAATTTTCATAGTATTAATACTTAACAACATGGCCTCACATCTTTATGACTTGCTGCAATCTTTTTCTGAAGTTTTTGATGAGATTTGATCAAGTTTTCTTGGATTTTCTTGCATTATTCAATACTCATTGAAGGCCGTGGCACAATTGTGACCTTCTTTTTCTGAAGCCACGCATTCTCTGATTTAGTTATCTTGCCGGAAAGTAAATCGCCGACTTAGATGAAGGTTTTTTCGTTGAAAGTTATAGATTTCCATCCAGAATTTTGATATAGTCTGAAAATTTCATTATTCCTCTTATTTCAATTAATTGTCCAGTCCCCTCCTTGAGCTAAAACAACCCCAAAACATCATCGAGCCGCCTCCATGTTTAAATTTCGCCACTGTTTTCTTTGGGAGGAAAGGCTCACCTTTCTTACTCCAAATCTTATGTACAACATTATGTCCAAAAAGCGCAGTTCCATCCTTCCCAAAACCAATTTTCTTTGTCCAAGAACCTTTTGGCAAAATTAAAACGAAGATGGGTTGTGAAGTGGGGTTCGTCGTATTTGGTTTCTATACATCTCATTTCTATTTAAACTGCGTTGTATTTTTGCGAGTAAAAACGCTGATACCCATCGTATCCAAACTTTTAGCGATGTCTTTCAAAACAACTCTTGGGTTTTATTAATTTCGCCACGCAGTTTTCGTGCAGTTCTCGGTGACTATTTAGGGTTTCTTACACGCCTAGGAAAATCCTCTGTCGTGTCGAACTTTTTAATTTTCTTTGTAATCTTCTTTTTTCTGGAGACACGCAGTCACCGATTTTCACAAGATCAATAGTCAATAGCAGGAACGTAGAAGAAATAAGAAGTTAAAAGGGAAAAATAGGCTGAGTTTTAAGAAAGACGTTCGAATACTGAAAGTAAAATATGCAAACTTATTTTAACGAAAAAAATATTTACAAAGTTTTTGATGTTGGGTGGAAGGGTGTTAAAGCGGGGTGGGCGTCTTTCGCTTATAATCGGTAGAAAACAGGTGCAAAAGATAAAAGAGACACGGAAATGAGAAAAGCTAACTGAAATGCTTGACTAGCAAAATGAGGTGTATGGGTTAAAAGCAAGAAATGAAGAGGGAGAGGGAGAGAAAGTAGGGGGACAAAAAAAGAAAAAGACAGAGTAAATGAGAATAGAATTATGAATGAAAAGAAGATGAGAGAAAGAGAAAGAAAGAAAGAAAGAAAGAGAGAAAGAAAGAAAGCGAGAAAAGGAAGAAAGAAAGAAAATAGAGAAAGAATTATAAGAATGAACGAAGAAGGAATGAATGAAAAAAGTGTATATAGGAAGAAGGGCAGACAAACACAAAGAAAGAAAAAACAAGGAAAAAGGAAAGAAACAATAGAGGGGGTAAGGAAAATGAAGCAAACAGAAAGAAAATAAGAGAATACAGAAGATAAGAATGAAACAAAGAAGAAGAAAAAAAGAAAAATGAAGTAAAGAAGAGAATAGTGCAGATATATAAAAGATCAAGAGAAAGAATATAAAGAAAAAGAGAAGGAAGAAAAGAAATAAAGAAAGATAGGAATGAACAAAGAAGGAAAGGATGAAAAGTGTAAATAGAAAGAAAGAAAGAAAGGAAGAAAGAAAGAAAGAAAGATAAAGAAGAAAATTTAAATTTAGCACAAAAAGAATAAAGTAGAAGTGGAGGGAGTGGCAGAAATCCTCTCACATATTTCTGCCGCACCCTCTATAAGTTCACATTTTTTCCTTTCAATTTTCCTTTTTTATCTATCTATCTATCTATCTATCTATATTTACGTATTCATATCTATCTATCTATCTATCTATCTATCTATCTTTACGTATTCATATCTATCTATCTTTACGTATTCATATCTATCTATCTATCTATCTATCTATCTATCTATATTTACGTATTCATATCTATCTATCTATCTATCTATCTATCTATATTTACGTATTCATATCTATCTATCTATCTATCTATCTATCTATCTTTACGTATTCATATCTATCTATCTTTACGTATTCATATCTATCTATCTATCTATCTATCTATCTATCTATATTTACGTATTCATATCTATCTATCTATCTATCTATCTATCTATATTTACGTATTCATATCTATCTATCTATCTATCTATCTATCTTTACGTATTCATATCTATCTATCTTTACGTATTCATATCTATCTATCTATCTATCTATCTATCTATCTATATTTACGTATTCATATCTATCTATCTATCTATCTATCTATCTATCTATCTATCTATCTATCTTTACGTATTCATATCTATCTATCTTTACGTATTCATATCTATCTATCTATCTATCTATCTATCTATATTTACGTATTCATATCTATCTATCTATCTATCTATCTATCTATCTATCTATCTTTACGTATTCATATCTATCTATCTTTACGTATTCATATCTATCTATCTATCTATCTATCTATATTTACGTATTCATATCTATCTATCTATCTATCTATCTTTACGTATTCATATCTATCTATCTATCTATCTATCTATCTATCTATCTTTACGTATTCATATCTATCTATCTATCTATCTATCTATCTTTACGTATTCATATCTATCTATCTATCTATCTATCTATATTTACGTATTCATATCTATCTATCTATCTATCTATCTATCTATCTATCGTTACGTATTCATATCTATCTATCTTTACGTATTCATATCTATCTATCTATCCATCTATCTATCTATCTATCTATCTATCTATCTATCTATCTATCTATGTATCTGTTTGTCTATCTATGTCCGCCTGTACGAAAGAAAGAAAGAAAAGAAAAAGAAAGGCAAAATTAAAAAGAGAAATTAAAATAACAAGAGGAGAGAGTACAACAATTTGAAAAAATGAAAGGAAGAGCGAACGAAAGAAAGAAAGAAAGAAAGAAAGAAAGAAAGAAAGAAAGAAAGAAAGAAAGAAAGAAAAAAGATGGAAATAATAAATGAAGCAAAAATAAGAACAAAAAATAAAAGACAATATTAAAAAAGAAAGAAAAAATGAAAAAGAAATAGGGTAAAAAAAATAAAAAGTAAGAGGCAGGTTGAAAATAAGGAAAAGAAGAGAATAGATTAGATAAATTAGAAAAAGAAAAGGAAGGAAGGAAGTAAGGAAGGAAGAAAGAAAGAAAGAAAGAAAGAAAGAAAGAAAGAAAGAAAGAAAGAAAGAAAGAAAAGCACAAACGAACGAAAGGGGGACTGGATGAAATGAAGCAAATCGAATGAAAAGAACAGAATAGGTAAAAAGATAAAAAAAGAAAGTAAGAAGGAAAGAAGCAAAGATTGATATAAAAACGAGACAAAAAAGGAAATGGTGAGAAGAGAGAAGACAATAAAGATAAATTAAGAGGAAAAATGAAAAATGAATTGAAAAAAGTAAAAATAAAATGGCGGAAATAAATTTAAAAAATGAAGAAAAAATGAAAAAGAGATAGGACATGAATGATCCATATGAGATAGATAGATAGATATGAACACGTAAACATAGATAGATAGATAGATAGATAGATAGATAGATAGATAGATAGATATGAATACGTAAATTGATAGATAGATAGATAGATAGATATGAATACGTATATTGATAGATAGATAGATAGATAGATAGATAGATATGAATACATAAATTGATAGATAGATAGATAGATAGATAGAGAGAGAGAGAGATAGATATGAATACGTAAATTGATATATATATATATATATATATATATATATATATATATATATATATAGATAGATAGATAGATAGATAGATATGACAGGACTGTGATAGCTAGCTAAATTGATAGATAGATAGATAGATAGATATGAATATGTAAATTGATAGATAGATAGATAGATAGATAGATAGATAGATAGATAGATAGATAGATAGATAGATAGATAGATAGATATGACAGGACTGTGATAGATAGATAGATAGATAGATAGATAGATAGATAGATAGATAGATAGATAGATAGATAGATATGTATACGTAAATTGATAGATAGATAGATAGATAGATAGATAGATAGATATGAATACGTAAATAGATAGATAGATAGATAGATAGATAGATAGATAGATATGACAGGACTGTGATAGATAGATAGCTAGATAGCTAGCTAGCTAGCTAGATAGATAGATATGAATAAGTAAATTGATAGATAGATAGATATGAATATGTAAATTGATAGATAGATAGATAGATAGATAGATAGATAGATAGATAGATAGATAGATAGATAGATAGATAGAGAAAGAAAGAAAGAAATGAATGGTATGTGAAAGATAGAAAGAAAGCAAGAAAGAATCTTAATGAAAAGTAAGGAAAAGAAGCGAATAGAGTAGAAAAAGGAAATAAATCAATAAAAGAAAGGAAGAAAGATAAAGTAATCGCAGGAATAAAAAATGGATAAAAAAATATATAAAAAAAAATAAAATGGCGGGAATAAATAAGAAAACGAAAGAATTAAAGTCAAAAACGAGGAGACATGAAAGATGAGTAAATGAATGAAGGAAAGAAAGAAACGATCAAACTACATGTAAATAAAAGAAATCCACCTCTAACGGAATAATAAATAAAAAGAAACCACAGATTAAATACACGGGAAAAGAATTATAAAATGATAAATATAAGACCAAGAGGGCAATAAAAAGTATAAAACGAATAAAAATACAACGTACGATAAACTCGAATAAAAGATGGAAGAAAATGAAAGGGAAGCTAAAGCATTAGAGAGCTTTTCTCAATTCTGTTTCCGTATTTAAAAAAAAAAAGTATGTCCATGAAAATCTGTAAAATGTAGAAGGTTGGGTAAGAGGAAAGTTTGGGGTAGTTCAGGCTTTGGTCTCGTCTGGTGTTTTGAAGACGTCCGACCCAATCCGTCTTTCATAATCTTCTCTTGTGATTTTGGGATCAGAGTAAGTGACGGGACAAAACGAAATATGGAGGCAATGGGGTGGAGATCAGACATGGAAATAAAGAGGGTCTGGAGCTGAGAAAGACTGAAATTTGAACTACAAGTAAAAGAGAATTTACGAGACAATAAACAACTTATTTTTTTTTTTTACAATAACGTATGTTACCAAAGCTGCAACAAATACAAAAGACAAAAGAATGTAATCTCTGATTAAATGTGGCTCAATTGATGCTGCTAAGAAAAATTACCGCCGATTTCCTCATTTTATTTACTGTTCATCTTCAGGAGACTGAAGACTATGGTTTCCCACAATTACCTAGCTTTCTTCCTCTAACGCTATATTTGTCCTTTTAATCTCTTTCTATTTCTCAACTACGTCCTTTACGGTCACATAACGAAGGAGAACGTCGATGTGATGTATTGTTTAGCAAACTTGTCTAACTAGATAAGCTACTACTCAGTAGTGAGATAGATACTCACTATGTGCCTCATGCTTTTGGTTTTGTTTTACATCAAAGCTACGTTTAAAAAATCCAACGGTTCCCGTACAGAAGTTGTAAACTTGGATGTGCGTGTGGTATATTGATTTTAGGACCATATCACGTACGGGAGCACTATGACGCGATGTAATGATTAACAAACTCGTCTCGCTAGATCAACTACGAATGAATAGTGGGATCAACCCTCAATGACTGTCACATAATTTCTGCCTTGTGCCACACATCTACGCTACGCTTAGAAAACTTGCTGTTTCTTGTACGGTCACAGAAGTTGTAAATTTGAATGTGCGAATGGGATATTGGGTTTAGGACCATATCACGTTGAAACAGTGGTTCTCGTACGATCACCGAAGTTAAGCAACGTGGAGCCTGGTCAGTACCTAGTTGGGCGATCGCTGGCGAATACCAGGTGCTGTAAGTTTGGATGGGCGGCTGGTGAGATTCATAGCGAAGTTGGAAATCGCAGAGCCAAGTTTCGACTCCCGTCGGATTCGTTATATTCACTTACGCGCGGATGCCCCCTCTTCTCGTCCACCTCAGCTGATTAGTCGGACTTGTGTCAGCGAATTATTGTTATCTCCTAAAAATGGTCAAACTCCCCCCCCCCCATTTTACGATAGCACGTTACTTACTACCCTTCTTTTTCTTACAAGGATGTTCATCCTGTATAGAGACCACCGATAGGTTACCGTGTAAAAGGCACCTATTATACGGATATTTAGGGAAGATAACGGTTAGCTTTAGACTTGAACAGTTAAAGATCATTGTGATCGGGGAAAATAACCTCTTGGCGTTCGGTTCCACAAAGTAAGCCTTGGTTCCAATATGTTCTGTAAGCGTTAAACTCTGCGAGCTTTCATTCTTCATTATGTCTCCTAGAGATTTCCAACGATCCTGATTCCAATAAGTACAGTGGAACGTCGGTTCACGAATTTAATTCGTTCCTGAAGACCGTCCGCAACCCGAAATTTTCGTAAACCGAAATTATTTTTCCAATAGGAATCAATGTAGAGAAAATGTCACAATACAATAAATTTGTATACAACACGGCTGTCGACTCAGAAATTATTCCGTTCGAGTTAACTCGGTTCGGCTATGTTGTGCGAGAACCGACATTTTGTTCATTTTCATCTCGAATTTTCTGTTCGAAAGCCGATTGGTTCGACATGGGAGACATTCGAGAACCGATATTCTTCTTTATTATTTTGCTTTCCATTTAGTTCAAACCGTTCCCCGTTACTCATGTGTTCTATCCATGTTATTCTAGTGATCTTTCTGTAACATAACATCTCAGTTTCTTCAAGAATTCTCTTCATCTGTGAAGGATTGCTTTTTCTTTGTATAGATTTTTGAAGGTATCATTCAATATTCCATGTGATTCTGGTTTTCAATGTCATATTTACTCTCATTACCAGATATTTAAATTTCCGTGCTTGAGTGATTGAGATGGTCTCCAATTTGTAGCATACCTGACGAGTATTTTAGATTATCCATAACAAATATTTTATCAAACCCGACTGTTCAGAAGCATGTGAATTAGCACATTAACAGAAAATACTAGATTAAGTTATAACAACAATTACATAAAATACTAAAAGCTCTATATAATTATTCAAACTATTGGCCTCATCTTTGTCGCCATATTTATTACAACGTTTCGGCAGTTGTACGCTCCGGCCTTCTTCAAGTGTTTGGAATGTCGAACTGAAAACTTTATTTCGCTCACTGGGGTGGACTGTTCTAGTTCCACGTGCCATATTTTAATGGATGTCAGTTATTAGTTATCACCTATTAATTCCACTCTCCAAGTTCTTCACTGCCTTAACCGGGTATTGAACTCACACAGGTCCTGTAACTGGATCTAACCAACACCTTCATCCACTGTGCAACGTGTCCTTGAGCGTTCAATGACCGAAACCTTGTAATAACTATGGCGACAAAGATGAGGGCAATAGTCCGAATAATGTAAATAGTGTACATAATACCTCATCTCAGAAATATAGACAAATACTAAAAACTCTGTTATATTATATCAAACTATATTTAATCAACACCAGTTGTCAATACGAGATATTATATATATATATATATATATATATATATATATA
>OZ038512.1:8368736-8431236 GCA_964036315.1 Acanthosepion esculentum
TCTTCGTGAAATAAAAGCGATTAATTCGGAACCAACATCCTCAACAAACATTGTCTGCCTCATCAATTTTAAAGAAAACGTGGAAATGTTATGCGAGTAAGTATGAATAGATGCAGCGACGTATGAGGGTTTATATAAATTATCTTTCTTAATAATAACAGAAAACACATGCGAAAACAAGATGGCATGGGAGCATATGCAAGGTAGAACTACTGCCTACTGTTTCAATTCACTTAAAGTCGATAATAAATCAATAATTTGAATCGGGGGTTTAATTGTTATTGAGAATAGACGTGTAATTAAAATGTTTCCGGGCCAATTCTCTTTTAAAATTTTAGTGTGCTTATTTTACTTTCAAATATCAACATAATAGATTAAGAATTGAAGTCATGGCTTTATGAGTATCATGAGGTACTTAAACATATCTGGCTATATCTCTGAGATGTGTTATTATGATTATTTACATTATTTACATTATTTGGACGGAATCCTCATCTTCATTGGCATATTCACAATGTTTCGGCCGTTGTACGCTTCGGCCTTTATGCCTATGTCGCTCTATATCTCTGAGATGATGTATTATGATTACTTGCATTATTTACATTATTTGGACGGTTATCCTCATCTTCATTGCCATATTCACAAAGTTTCGGCCCTTGAACCCTCCGGCGTTTATGTCTAGGGAAGAGAGTAGAAGAAAAACAAACGAAAAATAAAGAAAGGATAGGGTAGAGCGAAGAAGAAGAAACGAAAAAGAAAGAAAGAATAGAGGTAGGAGGGAAGAAGAAAAATGAAAGAGAAAGAAAGAACGAACGAAGTTTGAATGAAGGAATGAAATGAAGTATAAAAATAAAATAATAATTGCTTCCAAGGATGTGAGAAATGAAGAAATAATTAAAAAAATAAAATATCTATTCTGAGAAAGAACGAAACAAACGAACAAGGAAGATGGGAGGAAGGAAGAAGGAAAAAACGAAAAAATAAAAGAAGGAAAGAAAGTAAAAGAAAAAAAAAGGAAGTAATCGATTCTGAGAAAAGGAAAACAGAAGAAATGAAAACAAGAAGAAACAATTTGTTCCGAGAAATTAAAGAAAAGAGTTTGAACAGATGGATGAATTAGGGAATGAAACACAAAAAAATGAAGTGAATCTTAATCGCAAGCGAGGAAAAAGAAAGACAGAAAGAATGAAAGACAGAAAGGAACACAGAAAGAAAGAGAGATAGAAAATAAATAACCATTTCTGCGAAAAGAAATGGAAGGAAGAAATCAGAGAAAGAAAGAGAGACAGACAGAAAGAAAGAAAGAGAGATAAGCAAAAGAAAGAGCCATTTCTGCGAAAAGAAATGAAAGGAAGAAATGTTCACTTCGAGAAAGAAAGAAAGAAAGAAAGAAGGAAAGAAAGTTAGAAAGAAAGAAAAACCCCTTTAGCGAAATGAAATGGAGGGAACAAATGATCACTTCGTGAAAGAAAGAAAGAAAGGAAGAAAAAAAGAAAGAAAGAAAAACCCCTTTAGCGAAATGAAATGGAGGAAAAACATGATCACTTCGTGAAAGAAAGAAAGAAAGAAAGAAAGAATACAGAAAGAAAGAAAGAAAAAAGAGGAAATAAAGAAAGAAAGAAACACTTCTAAGAAAAGGAAAGGAAAGAAGACATTTTCACTTCGAGAAAGAAAGAAAGAAAAAAATGAAAAATTTGCTCCCGAAAAGGAAAGGAGAAATAATCGCTTACGATAAATAAAGGAAGAATGACTGAAAAATATGTTGGCAAATATTAAATATTTCGTTCTAGTTCTATCTAATGCTGAAAGCAAAAAGAAAAAGAAATAGAAGGAGGGAATTATTTTACCGTGCTCAGTATTTTTAAAAATACATCTTATAGAATCTCACATTCGCCATTAGATTTCGTCGTCAAAAGCATGACGCCATAAAAATTAACTGATTTACTAAATATAAGCCTGAATTAAAAACTCCCTTATCAAATTTCAGACTCTTCAAGCATGTTACCCAATGGTATCTTGAAATCAAAAACAAGACCAAATAGACCCTTGTGCAAATTAATTGAAACAACTGCTTTAGTTTCCTTCTTTTTTACCTTACGATTTATTTTAGACCAACTGGAGTGTCAGAGTGTGATCTATTTCTATTTTTTCCCAGACGTGAAGTTGAACTTTCCAGTTCGGGTTGTCAACCAGTCTAGGAGAAGAACAAGCTTAAATTGAAACCGCCAATACCATTGTGATCGACATCAATCCATCTATTTTCTCCAACATGAACCGAGGACTTGTTCTGATAATTTGCATTAATTTATTTTGTCTTGAACGCAACATCGCAGCCGATTTATTCTCTTGTACACCTTAAGAGAATATGACTTGTCTGTTCGGGTTGTATAATGAATAACGTTCTCGGAAAAGGAAAGCGGAGAGCCGAGTTCAAATTCCATACTAGTTAGTTATATTCACTTATGCGCAAATATACTTTGGAAAGGCATGAATCCACCTTTTGTATCAGTAAAATATTATTATCACCAAAATAACATTCTTACAATCTAAAATATATTCTGGCTTTAAATAACCTGCAAAAGGTTGATAAGATGTAAAAAAAAAACTAAATAAAATTAAAAAAATGAAATAATATATCATTTTATAAAATCAAGACTGGTATAAATTTAAAGCATAAAGGTTAATGATTGCATCGTCACAGCATTAGGGCAGAATGATCGTCCACATCTTTGAGTGCATCATTATTGCACTCAATGGAAAAGCTGAGATTTTATATGCTAAATAATAACCCCAAAGATCAGTTTCATATATCTCATTTCCCTTTGAGCGTTTTGTTTTAAATATCGTCTGAAAAAAGGAAAAAAAAATGGCTTCAAAGATTTTACTGTCAAGTATAATCCAAATAAAGTTGATATTTTTGTATTAGATACATTGAACTAAAAATATATTCAATCCCATAATTCTAATTATGAAGCACCACAAGCAAAATATGCAATTTTGTACTGTATTCGATAAGTAAAAACTGTGTAAAAATTTGTAAAAAATTGCAAAATAGCCTTATCAATGAATAAAATTTTACATCATGTGTTTGCTCATAATTAATAAAAACAAAAAATATATAAAACGTATACATAAAACCATAATAATGTTGGGTGGAAATTATGAGATAAAATGTTTTAGTTTTGCATTGCTTATTGAAATCGAACTAAACCTACTACACTATCTCTCTATATTTCTGAAATGAGGTATTATGTACACTATTTACATTATTCGGACTATTGTCCTCATCTTTGTCACCATATTTATTACAACGTTTCGGCCGTTGTACGTGCCATCATCTTCACGTGGTTCGAACTGAAACCTTTATTTTGCTCACTGGGGGAAGACTGTTCTAGTTCCACGTGCCATGTTTCAGTTATCAGTTATCAGTTATCTCATGTTAGTTCACCATTCCAAATTGTCCACTGCTTTAACTGGGTATTGAACTCACACTCTTTGGGTCTTGTCACTGGATCTAAATAACGCCTTTATCCACTGTTCCATGTGTACTTGAGGACATCTGTGTATGAATTTCTGGGTATTATAAACCTAATGTCTCCAGCAAACATTTTTTACCAGTGATCATATTGCAATTTTTGTTGTTATTATCGCTTTTTTTCTGGCACTCCTTATTACTGATTCCCATATTGTATTCATTTTTATGTTTGGTCAGCTCAGGAGATTTTTGCGGCCTAGCGCATGTGCTGGTTCCTTAAGTTTACGAATTTTTTCAATGGTGTTTATGGTGTCTATGATCTCAACCTGATCCCACAGAGGTCAGTGATCTCCATTTTCTCTCCATATCTTTACCGATGCAGTCGGTGCATTATGGCTTATTTACACTTCTTCACCCACTTGAAATTTCCTTCGGAATTTTTTGGCTTGCATTATTACTGAATAAAGATTCTTATTTCTTTTATGTACTTTGACACAGATCCTCATCCCGTCTTGTGTAGTTTCAGGTATCTTTGAAGACCGATTGTTGCGTTTATTATTATTATTATTATTATTATTATTATTATTATTATTATTATTATTATTATTATTATCATTATTATTATTATTATTTCCCTTGTTTTCTGGTGTATACTCATTTTTGCCGGGTCCTGACCAGAGACCTAAGGTCAGAAATGACATCATTACATTTTCCACTCGAGCAGTTTTGAAACAAAAAATCACACATATTTTACATAGATTTTATACTCAATCCGATGGCTCCAAGCACAATTGGAATTGTTAATGTCATTTTGGAAAATTCAATTTTAAAGCATATTTTTCAAAGGTGATATTGGTCCACTCTATCGAGTTTTACATTCAATGTGAGCTAACCTGATACAAGATGTTCCGTTGTTTCTGGATATTTTTCACAGAAACTGTATTTCGGGTTAACATAATTTTTCATTATGTGTCCTTGGTAATTTCTCTTTAGCAAGCATTTGTTCTGTGCAGCGTGAATAAAATTTTCGGTTTCAGACTTTAAACTTGCACTACGTAACCTCTGATAGGTAGTGGGTTTGTCGACATCAGCTTCTTTGGTACGGGCAGAGTATTGACCATAAAGAGATTTCTGCATTTGTTACATTGCATTAGCATTTGCTTTCTTTTTTAGCTACTTTACAGCTGCAGTAGGTGTATTATGATTTATTTGCACTTCTTCCCCCAATTGAAATTCCCATTGTTGGTTTCCTTTATTACTGAATAAAGTTTCTTATATCTTTAATGTACTTTGACACAGATCATCAGTCAATCTTCTGTTGTTTTGCAGCTATTGACGAATCATTGTTGTTGACATTTCTAGCTGAACTAATCCTCGTCCTGCTCCGGTTCTGGCAGATCAACATCAGCCTAAGGGTGATACATACGATGGCAAGTGAGAAGCTTTCTTGTTTTGACATCCATTCGGTTAATGTCAACTAGGATATTGAAATGCACCAATGCACCAATAGAACGGCCAAAATGCTCATGGCTGATATTCTGTTTTCTCCTTCATTTGTTTAGGCTGCATTCATATTCTTCGTTCTCACATTGGTATTTATAGGCTTCTTCTTGTCTCAGTTCCCTAATCTTTGTGACAAAAAATCTAGATCAATTGAGTGTCTTTCTGTAATTCTCCCTTTCTCGTATGTTATTTTGTACATTTATTTCATTGAAAATCCATGCTGATATAATCACTGAAACATTTTATAGTATTGAAGTTAGCCTTCATGTCATTGTTGTTGCTATTATTATTATTATTATTATTTTTATTTTCTTTGATATCTGGCGTTTACACATTTCTTTCCGGGTCCCGCCCAGGGACCTAAGGTTAGAAATGGTATCATGACACTTTCCACAGCAAAAAAAAAATACATAGATGAAGCCCTTCGTAAAGTGTGGGCTATACTTGTCAGATCAATTTTTTGTATCTCTTTGAGGCATGGACTTCCAGGAATCCCTTCAATTAGTCTCCTGGAATCTTTTCCAACCAATGCTAGGGCTCAAACTACAACAGGGATTGTTGATGTTCTCATGTGCCACGTTTTTGAGATTTCTATTTCAAGGTCCTTGTATTTTGACAGCTTTTTGAATATCTTCAAAGATACATTGCAGTCTGCAGGGACTGCCTATCAATAAGAAGGCATTTTTTGTTTGTGGTCTTTAATAACAATGTCTGGGCGGTTGGCTTTGATTGTTCTGTCAGTGTGTATTGTGTAGTCCCATAGAATTGTAACAGGTCCTATCTCCGTAACCGGGTCTGGGTGGTTTTAATATCAGTTTCTTTCATTTTCCTTCCAGTAGAAGTTGCAAATTTTCCAGTGCAGATATTGGCCCACTCTGTCATGACGGTTATTCAGTGGGTGCCAATATCGTGCAACCTGATACAAGATGATCAATGGTTTCTGGATATTTATCACAGAATGTGCATTTTGAGCTAACAGAGTATTTTAGTATATGTGCTTGATAATTCCTAGTTAACAAGCATTGGTCCTGTGCAGCAAGGATAAAACCTTCAGTTTCAGCTTTCAACCCTGCACTACGTAGCCACTGATGGGTACGGTTTTTGTCTACGTCAGCTTGTTTGGTACGGGCAGAGAATTGGCCATGAAGCGGTTTATCTTGCCATTGTTTCTGTATCTGGTCGGTTGAATTTGTCTTTGCTTTCTTTTTTAAGTATTTTGCAGCTTCAGCCTGTTTACCGTGCTGTCCTTGTATTTCTGCGCCCATTTGAAACTCCATTTTGAATTTGTTGGCTTCCTTTATTGCGGAGTAATGTCGCTTACTACTTTCATGTTCCTTAACACATACCATCATCCAGTCTTCTGCAGTTTCCAAGTATTTTTGGTGGCCAATTGTTGTTGTTTTTTAGGACAGTTGTAGTTGAACTAATCCTCTGCCTCCTTCGGATCTGGATACATACAGACGATCAACATCAGCTTTGGGATGATGCATGCCGTAGCAAGTGAGAAGCTTTCCCGTTTTGGCGTCCATTTCCTTAATTTTAGCTATGGTCCAGTTAAGGACATTAAAGCTGTATTGCGCCACATGGACAGCCATGGTTTTTATGGCTGATATTCTGTTTTTTTAGTTTAGCTCGGTATTTAGTACTAGACGTACATGCCTGTAGTACTTCTTTCTTACCTTCCCCTTTATTTGGGGGTGTTGTATGCCATCTCCTTCGCTAATTCCTAGGTACTTATAAGCTTCATCATTCTCCAGTTACCTAATCCTTGTGACAAAATCTAAATCTATTAAGGGTGCTTCTGTAATTCTACCTTTCTTGAATGTTACTTTTGCACATTTATCTAATTCGAAGTCTATACCTATGTCGTCACTAAAGTATTTTACAATATTAAAGGAGGCCCTTCAACTCATTGTTGTCTTTGGCAAAGAGTTTGAGATCATCCATGTAGAGTAGGTGTTTGAATATTTTGTTATTTATTTTGTAACCATAGCTACTGTTGTTTAGTTTATGCGTAAGGGGGATTAAGGACAAACAAAACAGAAGAAGAGACAGAGAGTCTCCTTGAAAGATTCCACGTCGGATATTTAATCGCTTGGATATGGCAGTGCCTCTGGCGTGACTAAGGTATAGTTTGGTGTTCCACATTCCCATGCTGTGCTTAAGGAAATTTAATACCACAGGGGAGACTTTGTACATTTCCAAAGTCTTAAGGATCCAAGAATGTGGAACACTATCAAAGGCGCTACGATAATCAATCCACGCTGCGCTAGGTTTTCTACGTCTTCTGCAATTTTCCAAGATCATTTTATTTATCAGTAGTTGATCTTTGCAGCCATATGGACCTCTCCTGCATCCCTTCTGTTCCAGCGGAAAAAATGCTGTTTGATTCGAAAAAGGAGTAAGTTCGGTTCGTCAGTACAGACGTTATCAACTTATACGTTGCGGAGAGACATGTTATCAGTCTATAATTTTTCGGGTCGTCTGTTTCATTTGTTTTTGGTATGAGGTATGTAATTCCTTCAGTTACCCATTCCGGGATTTTATTGGGATTATTTAAAAGCGTTGATAATGTTTTTGCAAGGATTTTATGCCTAGATTAGAGATGATAAAGTCAGAAATTGGGTACCTTGTCATTTCCGGGGGATTTCCATTTTTGGGATTTCGTTAGAGCTTGCCTAACATCATCTGTGTATATATCTTCCTATTCTGGCAGATGTATATCCTGCATTAGTTCCTCTGTACTTCGGATCCATTCTGCATTTGGGTTATATTCCTTTGGGCTGCTACAAATATTTTCCCAAAATGTCTGTACAGTATCAATCGATGGTGGCTTTTCGATATGTATCGTTTTTTTTCCAATTTCCCTGTAAAATTTCTGAAGTTCCGTTTGGAATATTTTATTTTGGCGATAGAACCTTCAACGTTTTTCGTATCGTCTTGTTCTCTGTGACTTTAGCTGAAGTTTCTACTTCAGCATTTCCGTGATTATTATTATTATCATTATTATTATTATTATTATTATTATTATTATTATTATTATTATTATTATTATTTGTTGTGTAGGATCCACCTAATCTGCATAGGTGACTACCAACTATATAAATAATGGTTGATACCGGAAGACGAGAGGAGAGAGAATCACGAGATCCAACTAGAGACTCTGATCGACTGCGACTAGTCAACACATTCTCCAGGAACGTCTTCCCAGAAATATACAGAAATACTATATGTACTTATTGTGTACACTTTCTTGTTATAATACATTCTTGTTCCAAGTACATTTTGTGTTGCATTATTATTCCATGCAATAGGCGAGATTCAACATTGAGTCAAGACTCAACATTATTATTATTATTATTATTATTACATTTCCTCTGATTTCTGGTGTACACGCATTTCTTTCCAGGTCCCAACCAGTGACCTAAGTTTAGAAATGGCATCATAAAATCTTTCACTAAGCATTTAAGAAGAAATATCCCTTATGTTTGTCAGAAACTTTTTGTTGTGACCAAGTAATTTGTTAAGAAATAACAAAACAAGAGTTTGCAGATAAATAGGGTATTGAACAGTGAATACAACAGAATAGTATTACACGACTTGGGAGTGTGTGTCGGTTGACCAGCGTTCACTGTATATCACTGTTCCCCCTGAGTTCTACTTTTCCTACTAACTTTATAGTAAGTGGAAGAGTCCACAATAGCCTCATTAGAGAGAGCACCCCACAAGATTTTCCAATCAATTCGAGTGCTCCACCTACAACTGGAATTTTTAATATCCCCATGTGCCTCATTTTTGAGATTTCGCTTTAAAGGTCTTTGTATTTGTGATGATTTTTGGAAGATCTTTAAAAAGACATTATAGACAGCAGGGACTGTCATATCAATAAGAAACCATTTTGTTTTTGTTTTTGTGGACTCTGATCCTAATGTCTGTTTGATTGTTCTGTCTGTGTGTATTGTAAGGTCCCATAAAATTGTAACAGGTCTGTAACCGGGTTTGGGTGGTGATCATACCAATTTCTTGGATTTACCTTTCCGCAAATGTTGCATATTTTCCAATGCACATTTTGGCCCACTCTGTCATGCCGTGTTTTATATTCAGTGGTTGATAATACCGTGCAACCTGATACAAGATGGTCAATTGTTTCTAGATATTTATCACAGAATCTGCATTTGGGGTTAATACAATTTTCCGTAAGTTAGTTTTATAATTTCTAGTTAGCAAGCATTGGTAGTGTGTAGCAAGAATAAAACCTTCGAATTTAAGTTTTGATCCTGCACTACGTAACCATTGATGGGTACGGGGTTTGTCTACATCAACTGGTTTGGTCCGGGAAGAGTATTGACCAGGAAGAGGTTTATCTTTCTGCATTTAGTGCATTGCATTTACCTTTGCTTAATTTTTAAGGTATTTTTGCCGCTGCATTAGTTGAACTATGGTTTGTTTGCACTTCTTCAGCTACTTGAAATCCCCTTTTGATTTTGTTGGCTTCCTTTATTACTGAATAAAGAAAATTCTTATTTCTTACATTTTCTTTGACACAGATCATCGTCCAGTCTTCTTCAGTTTCCAGTTATCTTGGAAGATCGATTCTTGCGGTTTTGAAAGACAGTTCTAGTTCGGATCTGGACATATACTGATTATTATTATTAATATTATTATTGTTGTTGTTGTTGTTGTTTTTCTTCTTCTTCTTCTTCTTCTTCTTCTTCTTCTTCTTCTTCTTCTTCTTCTTCTTCTTCTTCTTCTTCTTCTTCTTCTTCTTCTTCTTCTTTATCCTTACTTTATACATAAGGAGATATCTTCAAGACTCACCCATTGTTTTCAAGACAAAAAAATATAATGGCGGTGAAATAAGAAACAGGGAGATAAAAAAATGGTGAAGCAATTCATTTACGCTAGGTTAAGTAGAAAATTAAAAGCCTGTCTCAGCGAAATGGAAGACAAAATGAGAGAATTTATCGGGTGTCTTTGATAAGAAATGTACAATGGAAACAAAGAAAAATAATTAACAGGTAATATAAGAAAAATATTTATAAGATAGCAGTGAAAAGAAACACAAAAACTGAACAAAAAGACATAGCATAGAATTTTTCATCAAAAGATAAAGGAAAACAACAACAAAAAATAAACAGGACAAACGAGATTTGTCGAATATTTTGTAAAATTGATAATGAAGACGAAAAAATTAGTAAACTTCGAGAGGAACAATTATAAGACAAAAAAAAGACGAGATATGCAATAAGCAAGAAAAAAAAATTGTATTCACTGCACGGGGATAAATCAATGAAAGACACGAGAAGTAGCCATGAGTTTGATATTTTTGCAACTCATATATTTCAGGGCAACCAGAAATTTGATTTACATATTTGTTTTCACATTCATCGTATCATTCCCCCCCGAAACCCAAGTAACAACATATAATCTAGTTATCTTGAGATGTTACATGCTGCATACATTTACTTTCTGTCTTAAGAGATGCGTCATGTCATATCGGCTGAAAAATCTATTAGAAGTCATTTGCATTCAACATTTATTTTTATTTATGTTTTTTTTTTAAATTTATGTACTTACCGATTCTTGATAAAATATAAGTAATAATCTGCCATGATATTTGTACTAACCTGGCATCTCGCTTCTCAGTCACTTCCCCACCGCGGTAACGTAGATACCTTCTGGCTTTATTTTTATTTATGTTTTTTTTTTATGTATTTAGCGATTCTTGAGAAAATATAAATAATAATCTGCAATACTATTTGTGCTGACCTGGCATCTCGCTGGCACTCAATTTCCCACCTCCGTAACGGAGATTCCTTCTGGCTGTTCTATAATTATTTTCATGCTAATTGTTCTGATGAGATTTCCTCTTTGGTACCAAGACTTTAAATTTTTTAAACGCTGTACTAGAATGGAAGCTCTCATCATTTTATAGCTGAAAATTTGTTCTACAAGATTGGCAAATAGGTCTCACTGCTTCAGTGTTTAAATAGCTAGATGCACCCCCCTATCTTATATTAAGTTACTTGTCTGTGAACACCTTTTAGATTTCTTGTTTCTCTCACACCTTCAATCTTCAAAATACAAACATCATTCAAATAAAAGAAATTTAGAATCAACTTCTTTTGCGACGTATTAATTTTATTGTGTATTATTTGTATCGTTGTTTCGACATTTAATCTTCAACTGGGCACTGCTTTGTTCCTGTGTTGTACTCAACCAAACTTTTACAATATTAGAGGAGGTTTTCTTTCGTTAATCATGGCCCTAAATTACTAATGAATTTTGTATGGAATATTCTTAGCATCGTATGAATAGGGAGGTAAGTAGAATGGAAACCCCTATCAATAATGGAAAGGGCAATAACACTTACTGCACAGGAGTAATATATTTATAATCATATCTTCCTAAAAAATCGTTTTAATAGAAATATCTTGTAAATTTTAACCGACAGCCACATTGTCTGATTCATTTGTTCTCAAACGGGGTCCATATGCACACTGTGGGTCATATAACTTTGCCAGGGGCCCACACAAATAAATAGCAAATTGGAGGGTCAACGGTAACATTTTTGTGGCCTATAGAGCAATTTCACTGCGAAACGGTTGTTACAACTGAGAATTAGAATGTCTACAGTAATCTAAGCCATATTAAAATACTAAAAATAGAAAAAAACATCTCTGAGTCTATCAGAAAATGAGACCAATAAATTAAATAATAAATTAGCAATAATCAAATTAACTTTATATATAAATTATATAAGGATCATATATAAAGAAAGCATAAATACATATATATATATATATATATATATATATATATATATATATATATATATATATATATATATATTGAGGCAGCAATCCTTCTTTTATGCAAGTTTCATTAAAAACGACAGACAAGGTACTACGGTTAAGTTTTTTATTTAATTTTTCTTGTGTACGAACAAGAGCTTTCTTTGCTGGACAAAGGGTGTGATAATGGCTAAAGGTATAGCCGAAAGCGCTCGGAAAAATAAAACATTTGGACAGTTCTTACACACCCTTTGTTCGTACACAAGAAAAATGATATATATATATATATATATTTATATATATATATATATATATATATATATATTTACTATTTCTATAATACAATTCCTAAACTTATCTATGAGTAAAAAGTGATATAAACTTTTTTCGATCAAATTAAGTTTTCGCCATAATATTTTCTTTTTCTCATATTCATCTAACATTGAATTAAGCCATGCGTCTTAGTTGCTTTACTGACTTGCTTGAAATGCTTGAATGTGAAATTTTAATAAAAAATAATAATAATAATTTTAAATATTAATAAAATAAAAATAAAATAATATAAAATATTAAAAATAAATCTAATTTAATATACACATTATATAAATGAAGGTTTAACAGTATTAACCTCTTCAGAATTAGGGGCAATATCCCCGAAAACATCCATTCTGAGGGATTATATATGCATGTATAGTGTGGTTCAATATTCCATAGAATTTAGTTATTATATCCAATTTCTTTCATTAAATTAGCTTTACATTTAACTATTTCAATAACAAAATTCCTAAACTTACCTATAAACTGAAAATATATTAAATAAATTTCGGACTTAATCTATTTCATAATATATATATATATATATATATATATATATATATATATATATATATATATATATATATATATAGGTAACTATACTCGTGTCGAAAAACCTTCGAACTCTTGATTAAACAATAGCCAAATCAATCACGAAGGAAAAAAAAGTTTTAAAAAAAGAAAGAGCCAGGAAAATAATCGCACAGATACAGGTTCAAGGCCCAAAGAAAAAACCCCGATACGAGTAAACAGCCAGCCGACCCTGACGATCTGCCTAAGTGAAACCTTGGTAGGTTTGTCTAGCTCATTAGGTTTGACTATATATATATATATATATATATATATATATATATATATATATATATATATATATATATATATATATATATACCCAAGTGTGGGATTGGTATATACAGAGTAAATTCCAATAACCAACAATTATTATTCTTTAAAGAGTGCTCAATACAGAGTAGAGCTGATATAATCATTCATTTAAATATTACAACAAAAATGAATGATTATATATATATATATATATATATGTATATATATATATTCAATCTAGACGAAATCATCTGTATTCTTTTTCTATTTCTCTCCATCACCATTGTCCCTGATTATTCCACCCTGTTGCAATATAAAATCTACGAAGTATGTTGATATATTGTAACAGCATGGATTTATCATGGCTGAACTTGCGATCAAGGCACTTTCCAGATATTTTTGTCTCAATCGATTATTTTGTCTTTTAATCAAAGTAGCATTCCCACCGTCAAAATTGTGGTCTGTTTTGTTACAGTGAACAACCACTGGCTTTAATGTGCTGTTATATAAAATGTCCCTTCCGTTTTCATGTAGACTTTTGTTTAAACTTCTTGAGGTTTATCTAATGTAATCGTTCTGGAAATTCTTGCATTTGATAGAGTAAATTCCTTCTTCAATTTTTGGCTGGTTGTTTTGTCACAGTGTGGAATAATCAGGAAGAAAGCTTGTGGAGAGATAAAGAAAAAGAAAAAGAATACAGATGATTTCGGCTAAACCGAGAAAAAATATTTCAATATATATATATATATATATATATATATATATATATATATATATATAAAGAAAGAACAATAAGATATATAATCCAATGTTCTTAGTGATATTTTTTTACAAAAACAGTGTTCAATGTAAATTTACAGAGCATAAATATTATAAATTAACTGATTGAAAATATGTTTTTTTCGCTACACAGTAATAACCATGTTTCAAATACGGAAGCTAAAAACTTCAAATTTAATTTTGTAATTAAATTAAAAACATTAGTTCCATTTCATCTTCAAGCGAATTTTTGAGTATTTTATTTTTTTAAATTTACTGAGTTTTAAACGCACACAAAAATTCATAATTCACTGTTTCCAAGGATAGAGAGAAATCCAATCATTCAGACAAGATGTGGTAGCGTGTTCATTTTTATTAACTTTTGTTGTATGAGTTAGTTATTAGTTAGGTTGGAAAAAGTGGTTAAGTTTAGGGAGGATAGGGGTGTATTTTTCGATGAATTCTGACATCCGTTAAATGCATGTCGTCTGGAGTATTTTTTTTTAAATTTTATTGTTGACGGCAAAAATTCTTCGGAATGTTTTCCTACTTGTATACTTAAAGATTTTTTGGGGATGTTTAGGTTAGAATACGTTTTATTTAAATTCAATTTTTAAATATTTTCACTCTTTTAATAGATTATATTTCTTATTAAAACAAGTAAATGTAATAGAATTACTTACATTATATAAAATTATTTTTTCATATCAAATATAAGTATGTATATTACCTGATAGCATTTTTTAAATTTTATTTTTAAATACTATTTAAGGAAAATTTTTGACAATGACGGCAAAAATAGCAATTTTATTTCTCTGATTCAGTAAATTTTATTTTTAATAAACTTAGTAATATATAGTTTCTCATGTAAGTGCAAAAGACATGGGTCATTTAATGACCTACATATTCTAGCTTTTCTTATTAATTTCCATTTTATTGTAGGTGTTTTATTGGATTCTTTTAAGTGCCAGAAGTACTTTGAGAGAGATGTTTGATTTCTATATTTATTTATCCTAAATGAACGTTGATGTTGATTGTACTGTTTTTTTAACTCATGGCTTGTGCAACCTATATAGTTTTTTTATGTTTTCAGGATTTTCAATATATATATATATATATATATATATATATATATATATATATATATATATATAGTAATATGTCGAGACTAGAATAATCCTCAACAGAATGCAGAAAGCACTGGACGAATATTTCGTCCTATCTGGGACCCATCAGCAATGAGCATCCACCACTGATAATCGAACCAGGACCGTTTTGGTACAACGTAAACGTAATACAAACTGACAAAATCAGTCGTGTTTCTTGCGGTACTGCTCCGTGTATATCTGAATACTTGGATGAGTATCGCTGCGGAACTGAGTGACTAGCGGCGCTATATCGACTCTAGTTTGTGCCTCCTTCGTCACCAAGGCCCGTGTTACAGTTGGTATGACGTTTGCGTTTTATCGAAACGGCCCGGGTTGGATTCTTGGTAGTGGATGCCCACTGATCATGAGCCCCTGATTGGACGAAATGGCCGTCCAGTGCTTTCTACATTATGTTGAGGATTATTCTAGGCTCGACGAATTACTGTATGATTAGCCTAAATCCCCAAAATAATCACTTATATATATATATATATATATATATATATATATATATATATATATATATATATATATATATATATATATCCCTTGTAGCTCTCTATAAGTTTCGTCTCTCTGCCATCTTCCCCAGTCCACGTTCTGTCATCCACTTCCTTAAGACCGCCAGGTATGTTATGCATTGTTTTATCTTGTCTCTCTTTCCCCTATTCGACATGTGAGTATCAGATTCTTCATGCCCTCCTTTCTCATTACGTGTCCCAGAAACGTCAACTACCTCCTCCTGATGTTAAGTATAAGCCTCCTTGTTTGCATCCTTTCCAACACCTAATTGTTACTCCCACACTCGGTCCATGATATCCTCAGCATCCTTCTGTAGAACCACATCTCCGTTCCCTTGAGTCTCTTCACCATCGTCACCAATATTGGCTGCCGTAAAGGAGAGCACATGTACGTAACAGCTCAGGACCCTTTTCGGAAGCTATATACTTTGGTTCATTGCCTTATTCCCTCGTTTTTTCTCTTTCCCTTGTTTTATGAATAAATTTAAATTTTAATCGCTGGTCTTCATTTAACACTCCTGTATATACTTGAGTTTCGAATTTCCTGCTGATATTTGGATCCACTTCGACCGCCTAGAATGTGTTCTTATTATTCAGGCGTCTGAGCAGATTTCGGTTTTCCTCCAGGCATAGTTTGTGGTGCCACAGAACCTGCAGCGCTACGATACAAGGCAGAAAAGATTGGATGGATCGGCTGCTTTCGGTCTGGAAAGACAATCTGATACAGCCTTGCAGCTTCGTGTCCATTACCATTCGCATGGGCGCAGGTAAAAATCAATCCTGCCTGTTCACGATATGAAACTTCTGGCATTGAAAAACGGAACACTTCTCAGTTGACACACTACTACACACGTTAAACGTTGAAGACATCTTAGCCACAAATGTACACGGATGACAGATATGACCTCGTGTATATGACAACACAGCGCCATCTACCGTACATTTTATTTAAACTTAATTCCTGAAAAATTAAGGATTTCTGGACAATTGGTTACATGAACTTTTATCCTAGTTTTATTGTAAGGAACCCGCCCCAAAATATTGTAAAATTATTTAAATGCAATGTCTAACGCTATCTACTTTCCACGCACTTAGTAACTTCTCTTTTTCCTCATTAATAATGTTTCTATTAATAATTCTTCCCTTGTGATTTCCTGGCATTAATGACTTGCTGTGAATGAGTGATATATATATATATATATATATATATATATATATATATATATATATATATATATATTTCTTTCCCTTGTTTTAGTAATATATATATATATATATATATATATATATATATTATTCAGATTCGATATTAGGAAAACGTTAGGCAGGCTTGATAGAAACATGAATTAAAAGAAATGTCTGTCCTTTTTTTCTCTTTGGGTGGGAATGTGAGCGAGAGAAACATTGCAATCTATAAAGAAATTACATTTATATCGTTACTAAATTTGCTTTTAAAAAAATGATAAATTCCCCCCGCCCCCAAAAAAAATTTCATGAGGGTCACGGCGCATTGAACAAATCGAGTATCGGTGTGTATGTATCTACGCGCTTGCGTCTCTCTCTCTCTCTCTCTCTCTCTCTCTCTCTCTGTGTGTGTGTGTGTGTGTGTGTGTGTGTGTGTGTGTGTGTGTGTGTGTGTGTGTGTGTGTGTGTGTGTGTGAAGTTGCCCCGCGTTAAATTTCCTGGTGACCATTTTATTCATAATTAGTCCTTTCATTTCAAAAACTGATTTCTTTGGTCACTTGGTGTTGTGTCGGAAACCTACCACCCCTCTTGAAGATGAACTTGTCTGCGTCTGTGAACAAAGACTTTAAATAGTGGCATGTCGAGAGCCAGAAGTCCGAGACGTTCCTGGCTGCGGCTAGGGAGTCGTGCTGTCGAACTCTCCGCCTCGGCGGAGAGGAACTCGGACGGGACTTTGCCGTAGGGCAAGGTTTCGTCCGGGGTGGTTGACAGTCCCTGAACCCGTTTATACGGGTTCTAAATGGGCATATTTTTGCCCGAGCCTACGGGCTCGGTAAGCCCACATTAAACCGGCCTTGTGCCACATCGACCCATGTGGGGGGGTTGCTAAATATCGAGACGTTCATGGCTGAGCTAGTTATAGACTACTCAGGCGATTTCTGTACCTTTTTACCAACCTATTAAAACCCTTTTTATTGTTACGTGTTATTTGTCGTTTGTCTCTACAAACCCCAAACCAACATCATAACACTTGGTCAACAAATATCCTTGACGATTTTCCATAACGCAATATTCCACTGCGCACTATGAGCTTTGACCTTGTATTGTACGCAGCCCCGCTTTCTAAATATTAGAAGTGGTGTTCTCTAGTCGAATTACAGCCGCTTACTTTAATGTCAATAATGTTAATGATGGTATTAAAATACTAATGTATTTTGTTTTGAATATTCTTAGAATCTTAGAATTATACAGGATTTAAATCAGAGTATTATTTCGTTATTTTTTTTTTTATAGTCGTATTAACTTTCGAATCAACTTTTTTGATTAATTCTAAAATTTTGTATCTTATTTATTTTCTTGAGTATAATTTGCAACGTTGTTTCGATTTTAATCCGGCCTAAGCATCTTTATTTCTTTATTCCTGTTATTTTTTTTGTCTTAAACAAACTATACCTCTAGTCCGTTATTCTCTTTTACGAAAGAATCATAGTATTATCCAATATTAGGGATCAATCGTCAATTTCTTTCTCTGTCCCTCTCTTTCCGTCGACCTCGATTCCTTTTCTAATCTGAAATGTCGCTTTTTAAATACAGACTGAAAATACTGTCTTCGTCCACGCTTTTGTTTTATATAGTTCCTCCTGTTTCTGTTTGTCTCCATATTATTTCATTCTCGGGGGAAAGGGCGCTTATCTTTCTCAATAGCCAGTTGTTTATTACTTCATTACATAAAACTTGGCAAAGCTATAAACAAACAAAATCGTTAATATTACCGGCTTATTAATTTCAGTTATTGTCGTTGTTGTTGTGTTGTCTTACGACTTCAGATTTTCCGTAAAACAACAAACAAAAAATAATGAAATCTATAAGCGAGACGCTCATACAAAACGTTAAATGTTTCTGTACAAAAGAATTTAACGAATATTTCTCTTAAAAGAAAGACAGAAGTCACTGAGAACAAAATTCGATAAACAAAACTTCTTGAGAAGGCTATTCAGAATTATATTAAATTAAAATATTTTCTCATAATCTTAATTTGTTTTCCCATGCGTGACACATGCTTAGGAGATCATGTATCTTTCGATACATGACTGACGGGACAGATTGTGCCATTTCTTTCTGCGGTAGACCACTTGCCATCCAAGGGTATTGAACCAGGTCTGTTCTGCTATTTACCCAAAGCCCGTGGAAGCGGGGAAGTAGATTCATACCTTTCCCAAGAGTAAAGACACGTAAGTGAATGTAAGGAATTTGACTAGATTTCGAACTCTGGTCTCCGATTCCTCAATCCGAGCCGCTATCCATAAAACTACGAGTTTGAATCGATAAAATTAGTTATAAATAATCCACGCCTATTTTCAAAAATAGATCTTAAAACGGTTATAGTTACAATAAGTGTTTTTACCGATTGAGTCACAGAGGGACAAAGTCGATTTTACTGTTTTTAACCTACAATTTTTTATGATTTTCTCACATACATTCATATCTGATCGATGCGTATCCAAATGTAAACAAATGACGTCACACATTATGAAATGGACAGAGTTTGAAAATTATTTTAAGACATTTTTATGTTTATAAAATCGACCTTGCTAAGCGAAACGCTCCTCTGTAGCGAAATCGGTAAAAGTGCGCCAAGCTATATGACGGTTCCGTGTAGGATACAGGTTCGATTTCTGTCGGAGGACGCATATTTTCTATGACAATCTCTCGGACATTCAGGTCAGTAAATGTTGTTAATGCTGTTTATTATAAACAGAAACATTTACTTAAATAATTGTATCTATAAAAAGGAATGTATAAACATAAAAATGTCATTATATATATATATATATATATATTTGTGTATTTAGGCAGCAATCCTTCTTTCAAGCACATTTCATTAAAAACGACTGACAAGGTGCTTTTATTTAGTTTTTTATATAATTTCTCGTGCGATCTAATGAAGGTTTTCTTTTCAGAGGATAAATTATATAAAAATTGTCCGAATGTTCTTTTCCGAGCGCTATTCATTCATTCTATTCATGGAGACCTACCGGACACTATTCGGAATATACTTGTCGAAAACACTAATATAATAGCATCATCCACTTGCAAAAAAAGGCTAAAAATAATGGAAGCCTTACTTATAAAATTAAACAAACCAACCCTTAATAATATTAACTTTGAACATGGACATATTATCTTGACCGTGTTTTGAAACAAAAAGAAAAAAAAAAAATGAATCATTTTATAAAACACACACAAACTATTTCTAATTCTAACAGTTGAAATATAATCCTTGATAATGGCTAAAAGTATAGCCGAAAGCGCTCGGAAAAGAACATTCGGACAATTTTTATATAATATATCCTCTGAAAAGAAAAACTTTATTAGATCGCACGAGAAATTATATAAAAAACTAAATAAAAGCACCTTGTCAGTCGTTTTTAATGAAATATATATATATGTATACAAATGAGAGAAATGCATGTATATAAAATTGACATTGAAGTCAAAACCATGAGGCGACAGTGTGTTTCATGCTATACGCACTCGTCAGTTCATATTCTGTACTTTAACCCATAAATATATATATATTTTATTCATTCATTTTAAATATTTTCCTCTGTGTCATTTGATCAGTCGCGTGCCGAGACAAGACGTCGACCAATTGCTAAGCTCAGCACGTCTTAAATACATTATTCCCCTTTCCAATTTTTATCGTTTGCACATTAACTTTCTGTGGTGAATGACCCTTACTTCAGTTGTAAACTTGGTCCAGACGCTTTTAGCTTATCTCTGACATCTCATACTTCAAATATTTCTAACGGCCGTGACATACTAAGGTTAGGCTGAGGTGAACAAATTAATTAAGTATATTTGTTATGCACGGCCCTTCTTTCGTTTTCTTTTGTTATTCGTTCAAAGTAAAAAAAAAAAAAAAAATCTGACATGTATAAAAGTGGACACACTGTCCCAGCCAATGATTTGATAAAATTATTATCATCGTAATCAATTCTCGCAAAAATATCCTATACTGATAAAAATTCTTGCGTTCTATCATTTTTAGCTCGAAGCCAAACACAGAAGCCTAGTAATCAGGAAAACATTTCATAGTTTTTGAGACAAGCCGTTTAAATTTCCATGAGCATGGCTGATACTAACCTTCAGAGGAGTGACACATTGCGCCTTTTCCGATGAAAGTTTTCCACTGACATGAAGTATAAAGATTATATTGAATCAATCGCTAGGTCTGCTGATGGGAAAGTTGGTCCCCGGTGCCGTTCTAAAGAGTTTATCCTCGCCAGAATCTCTCTTACATATTTATAAGTCTACCAAACATCCTTGCTTTAAATATTGCTGCCAGATCTGGTCTGGTGTTCCTGCTATATATTTAGAAATTTGTGACGAAAAAACAAAAAGGAATCTGCAATTTTATTTGTCCTGATCTGTCATTTCGGATTCAGTCATTTTATATGTTTTGCGCATTTTCTATAAACATTTTCTTTGTAATTGTTCCGATAAATATTCCTTTATTGTACTTAAGAGGTGTACTAGATTGGCGTGAAGGTCCCGTCCTTGTACAATTCGAATGGCTAGATGCAACTGTCTATGTTAAGAGTTTCTTCTATTGCTTGGGAATTCTCTTCTGTCTTGCATCTCGGTCAGCTTTGATATTTAAACATTTAAATGCACTATCAATAGTCCTCATCTGTCTTCTTGATCACGCTTCTCTTTTTACTCGCTCATTATCAATGTGTTGCACCCCCCTTCTCTTCGGGGGAGGTCTTTTAGTTGACAATAATAAAGTTGTCTTCGCCTCTGTCTTCTCACGGCCGAGTGATCTCTGGGTGTTCTTTTACTTCGGAGATAAAATGAAAACTTCAACAAAAAGCGTTTTGATTTCTCTATGTTATTAACGCGGCGACGTGTGTACCTTTAGTTAGCCAGTGTGGTCGGTCTATCAGCCCCACTGGGGAGAAAGTTCCCCGAGACACGAAGTAACCACGTCTGATCTCTTCGACGTGTAAAATTTCCGCAAAACTCTGAGCAATCAACATCACTTTGCATCACAATTTTCAGATACGGTTGATCGCTGTCTGGAACACTTATATTCCCTGTATATTCTCTGTATATTCTTATATTCCATTTATATTCTAATAATCCCTGTATATTCTTATATTCTCTTATATCCTCTGTATATTCTTATATTCACCGTATATTCTTATATCCCTTTATATACCTGTATATTCTAATATTCCCTGTATATTCTTATATTCCTTGTATACCTTTGCTAATCCCATTGGAGAAAAAACCTAAAAGGTTTACTACGTCAGAAATCGTCCCAAATGTTTCTTCTCCCGATATTCATATTCTTATATTCCCTGTATATTCTTACATATTTGTATATTCTTTTATTCCATTTATATTCTTATACTCCCTGTATATTCTTATATTCTCTTATATCCTCTGTATATTCTTATATTCACCGTATATTCTTATATCCCTTTATATACCTGTATATTCTAATATTCCCTGTATATTCTTATATTCCTTGTATACGTTTGCTATTACCATTGGAGAAAAAACCTAGAAGGTTTACTACGTCAGAAATTGTCCCAAATGTTTCTTCTCCCGATATTCATATTCTTATATTCCCTGTATATTCTTATATTCCTCGTATACCTTTGCTAATCCCATTGGAGAAAAAACCTAGAAGGTTTACTACGTCAGAAATCGTCCCAAATGTTTCTTCTCCCGATATTCATATTCTTATATTCCCTGTATATTCTTACATATTTGTATATTCTTTTATTCCATTTATATTCTTATACTCCCTGTATATTCTTATATTCTCTTATATCCTCTGTATATTCTTATATTCACCGTATATTCTTATATCCCTTTATATACCTGTATATTCTAATATTCCCTGTATATTCTTATATTCCTTGTATACGTTTGCTATTACCATTGGAGAAAAAACCTAGAAGGTTTACTACGTCAGAAATTGTCCCAAATGTTTCTTCTCCCGATATTCATATTCTTATATTCCCTGTATATTCTTATATTCCTCGTATACCTTTGCTAATCCCATTGGAGAAAAAACCTAGAAGGTTTACTACGTCAGAAATTGTCCCAAATGTTTCTTCTCCCGATATTCATATTCTTATATTCCCTGTATATTCTTATATTCCTCGTATACCTTTGCTAATCCCATTGGAGAAAAAACCTAGAAGGTTTACTACGTCAGAAATCGTCCCAAATGTTTCTTCTCCCGATATTCATATTCTTATATTCCCTGTATATTCTTACATATTTGTATATTCTTTTATTCCATTTATATTCTTATACTCCCTGTATATTCTTATATTCTCTTATATCCTCTGTATATTCTTATATTCACCGTATATTCTTATATCCCTTTATATACCTGTATATTCTAATATTCCCTGTATATTCTTATATTCCTTGTATACGTTTGCTATTACCATTGGAGAAAAAACCTAGAAGGTTTACTACGTCAGAAATTGTCCCAAATGTTTCTTCTGCCGATATTCATATTCTTATATTCCCTGTATATTCTTACATATTTCTATATTATTAAATCCTGTATATTCTTATATATGCTTATATTCTTATATTCCCTTTATATTCATATATTCCCTGTATACTCTTATACTCACTTATAATCTCTATATTCTTATATTTTAATTCATTCTCTGTTATTCTTATATTCTCTTTATATTCTTATATTCCCTGTATATTCTTATATTCCTTGCATACCTTTGCTAATCTTACTGGAGAAAAAATTGAACATTTTTTCTGGCAAAGTTAGTTCTTATACGTAGGGAAAATGAAACCATCGCGTATATTGCTGCCTAAATTTTAGGCACATGAGTTTTATTTTTGATATCCCATCTGTTCAGGACGTAAGCGATAATGACACACCAGATTGTTTTTTTTTATTTTCATTGAATTGCTCTGTATTCTTAGGAAAAATAACGAATTAGTTTCCTGTTGCCTTCTGCACAGTATTTTAAGACAGTTTTCTTTCTCTTAGATTTGTTAACTTTTTTTGTTGTCAATTCGAAGAAGCATTCACATTTCCATATCCCAAACAACAGGTGATTTTCATGAATTTGCCTGTTACACATCATCTCATAAAAATCTTGCCATATCAAGTGACAATTTTAGACTATGTTTCACTACCTTACGATAGTCAGTGATCCACACCAAAAAATTAAAGCTCTGTAGAAAGCGAATCAATCAATTTATATTCAAGTCACTTGTGCTATCCATTTTAGTTGTTGCCGCTGTTGGAAGTCCTCAAGTGATTTTTTTTATCTGGTACTGTTCTTTGAGACAAAGTTAAGTGAAAACCTCACCAAAACTTTACTCGCTCAAAACCATTTTTAACCATAAATCTTAGAAAGTGGTGGTATATAGATGAGAGTTTAGATATTTTTGAACGTGTTTCATGATGAAAAATGAATGTTTCATTATAAGAAAAGAGTTAATATTAACATTACTACTAAAAAGGAGGAGAACGGATGCTACACTTTGATCCCACTCCGATGAGCTGCTTTCTCTGGTTCCCAGGCCTCATGAATTTAAACGTCCTACGAGGCTGACATCCCATTCCCACCCCTTCACCGTTGAAACTGTTAGATGTAGACGTCTCTTCTACTCCAATAACTTCATGTGTCACACATCTCGCTTGTGGAACTCCCTTCCTTATTCCTGTTTCCCTGACAAATATAATCTCCAACTATTTAAATGTAATGTCAATCGACATCTCCAGTTGCCTTGATCTATCCACTTCCCTTCTCCACATCCTTTCACCTTTCATTCCTATCTGCTCTCGCTCCAAATCTTCTGTAACCCCCTTGCCTTGATCGATCCACTATCTTTCTCCACATCCCCTCCTTTACCACTCCTATCTGCTCTTCCTCCAAACCTTCTGTAACCCTTTGCGTGCTAGTGGCTTCCAGCCTTGCTTAGGGTGATAAGCTTAAAAGAAAAAAAATGTCCGATGGCCATGGAGTAAAGAATAGCGTATCTCAAGTATTACTGGCTACTAGGCGAATGAAGGCCGAATGTTTCCCGGCTAAAATTGCTATTACAGTTTACAGTGACCCCGAAAATAATTTCCTGGAAGTGTGTCTTGAAAAAGTTAACTTATTGTGGAACGGAATTAGCTAAATAACCGCTTGTTATATTCAGACTAGATCTATGAAACACGTAGTAAATAAATTTGGCGCAACATCATCAATTTATTAACAAGTTAAAAATGTGTGTATATTAATTTATAAATAGGTTTTGCGAAATAATTGAAAATTTGACTGGAGGTTGTTGATTCATTAATTGTCACTAACGTAAGAATTTAAAAGTTCTCGGTTGAAAATATATTAATTTCATTTCAGATATAAATCAGAATATATATTTGAAAAAAAAATGTTATCTCCGTGTAAATATATGAACTGCGCCATCATTGTGTTAATTAGATATTTTTTTATTATAATTGAAATTATATAACGGTCAGTCTCTAAGCAGCACCTGAAGATCGAGTTGAGCATGAAACTCCGTGTTGTGCTACCGAGGATGAATAATATCCATATTTATTAATATATATTAATATCTCTGTTATATCACATCGAGTATGTGCTATATATATATATATATATATATATATATATATATATATATATATATATATATATATATATATATATATATATAATATGTAATATGTATGGATATAAATATACGCACATTACATTGAATTTTACAGACGAGGTGCTTTCATTTAGATTTTTATACAATTTCTAATGCGATCTAACATTTTTTTTTCTTTTCAGATGATAAATTATATAAAAACTATCCGAATATTTTTTTATCCGACCGCTTTCGGATATACATTTAGCCATTTCCAAGGATTAAATATTTTAACTGTTAAATAAGTAATAGTTTGTTGTATGTATGTTTTATAAAATGTTTTCATTTTTCAAAACACGGTCAATATATTGTGTCCATGTTCAAAGTTATTATTATTAAGTGTTGGTGTTTTTGATTTTATTAATAAGGCTTCCAAATATGTTACCAATGGTGTCTGGTAGGTCTCCATAAATATTTAACTGAGATCTAATTGAGCTATTGTCAGAAAGGTGTAGAGTCTACGTGTCAAACATGTTGTAGTGAGGCCTATATAATTATTTACGAATTTTGATTGATCAGGAATGCAATTCCTTAATGGATATTTAAATGGGGATATAACATATATATATATATATATATATATATATATATATATATATATATATATATATATATATATATATATATATATATACATATATATACATATATATATATATATATATATATATATATATATATATATACATATATATATATATGTATATATATATATATACATATATATATATATATATGTATATTAATAAACATACATATTATCACTCACCGATATCAAATAGTTTCTATCTATTTATCTATCTATCTATCTATCTATCTATCTATCTATCTATATATATATATATATATATATATATATATATATATATATATATATTCAGTTGTATGGATATGGGTTTGTGGCACTGGGTCCACACTTATGCGATCGTCAGACAAATCAGAGTTTATCTGATGAGAGCAAAAGCGTGAAACCCAGGGTCACAAACGCATATCCATACAACTGAATATGTTAGTTCGATCACTAATAATGAGCACTTTCCAATAAGTAATGCACATATAAAATAATACATACATACACACACACACACATATATATATATATATATATATATATATATATATATATATATATATATATAGTACAGCAATTAGATCCGCTGGTATATAATCCAGCTGGATCCTAGTAATATCAGATATTAAAGCTGGTCTGCAGAGAGCTCAATGTATTTATCATAACAGAGCATATATATATATATATATATATATATATATATATATATATATATATATATATATATATATATATATATGTATGTATTTACACCAAAAATCCCAAATTACTTCATGTGAGAATAGTCTGTTTCAAACTAGCACTGCTATGTGCCAACTATCCTCAGCCAAAGACTGTCTGGAAATATATATATATATATGAATATATATATATATATATATATATATATATATATATATATATGTATGTATATTCTGATTTTTTAAGCATTTCAGTTATGCTATTTTTGTTTCTATTCTTCGAATTCTTCGTTTAGTTTCCATAAAATATTTTGAAATACAGTGTTTCCGATTCTGTTAAGCAAGGTAATATTTACACAAAAATATAGTATTAACTAACCAGTTGGTAAAAGTTTCAGTATATTTTATATATTCCTTGAATGATAAAAATATATTCATGAAATTGTAGCAGCAATGTTTGTAAAATAGAACTGTTTCCGTTTTAGATACCAAGAATTTTTATATTCCCGGTCGGATAGCGACAGACGTGCAGAATATCGGATACTCAAGCCGGTCTTGGAATATACTTCAGAAGAAATATGAAATGTATGTACTTTTGCGAGTTAATTTCAGTTTTATATAATTCATCGCAAAGTCCGACAGACTCGCTTGACTGAGACAAGTTCAATTAAACTTTGGTTCAAATAGCGTCAAGTGCAAACAACACGTAGACAAAAAGTATATTCAAAATCAATATCTGGATAACATACAAATCTTTCTCTCTCTCTCTCTCTCTCTCTCTCTATTGGCCACTCTCTCCCTGTCTCTCTCCCCCATTTACTCTCCCTTTCTGTCCGTTTGTTTGTCTGCCTCTCTCTCTCTATATATATACGCTAGAACACACACACAAATATATATATATATATATATATATATATATATATATATATATATATATATATATATATGAGTTGTGAAGTCAACACTTGCAGTCGTTTTCATGCTAGAAACAAAACTTCAGACCCTGAAACAAGGTGTTGACATCAGTGTCCAGATTTATAATTCCATGCGCTCTATCTCTGATATTGAACACGTTTAGCCATAAACGTAGCATATATTATAACTATATATATATATATATATATATATATATATATATATCTATATATATATATATATATATATATATATATATAGTGAGAGAGAGAAAGAGAGATATCGCAGCCAACGCGTTTCGTCCCCTGATATATATATATCTTACTGTTCTGAAAACTGAGTTTTATATGCCTTTAGCATATCAAAAACCTGACATCATACGGGCATTAGATTCTGAGAAATGGATAAAAATATTCAAAATTGATGGGTGTATGAATAATTTCGTCATTGAGTATATATAAATATATATATATATATCTGTGTGTGTGTGTATATACTCAACGTATTTATTTAAAATAAATATTTATTTAAAACAATTATATATATATATATATATATATATATATATATATATATATATATATATATATAGTCTATTAGTAATTAAGAGTATAAATATCATAAAATTTTGTTATATATAAGGTATTCTAACCCAAACACCCCTAGAAAGAATCTTTAAGTACACAAGTAAGGAAAAAAAATGCCCAAAAAATTTTGCCGTTAATAAAATAAAAAACCCAGACGACATGCATTTAACGGATGTCAAGGATTCGTTAAGAAACACAACCCTACCCTCCCTAAACTTAACCTCTTTTTCGAACGTAACTCATAATTGATACAACAATAGTCAATAAAAATGAACACGCTACCGCCCCTGTCTGAATGATTGGATTTCTCTGTATCCTTGAAAACAGGAAATTATGAATTTATATGTGCGTTTAAAACTCAGTAAAATTAAAAATAAATTATTCTAATATTCACTTGAAGATGAAACAGAACTAATGCTTTTAATTTAATTATATAATTAAATTTGAACCTTTTAGCTTACGTTTTTGAAACATGGTTATTACTGTGTAGCGAAAAAAACATATTTTAAATCAGTTAATTTATAATATTTATGCTCTGTAAATTTACATTGAGCACTGTCTTGCAAAAATAAAAAATAGAAATATCAATAAGAACACTGGATTATATCTGTTACTGTTCTTTCTTCATATATATATATATATATATATATATAAATATATATAAATAATTATTCACATTCACAACTATACATACAGATCTTTTTTCTTGCCCTGCAGTTACTCATTGTGCTTTCATTATAACAAACTCACACTATGCCTTTTTCGTCAATTCTTTAAAAAAAATAAGCTATGGGGAAGATGGAAGGAAAACATATCAAACAAAACAAGATGGCGTTACTTGAGAGGCGCGAATGGAAAAGAAGTGTGTGAAAATGAACAGAGATTCATGGCGATAACTCTCAGGGTAAAATGGCGACACACCAGCAAACAGAACTATATTGGTCTCTGAATTGATGCCCAGGCAATGACTAATAAATCATAGTCCGGTAGCGGACAGCGTGAGGGGTCATTACTTTCAAATGTTTAGGTCTCTCTTTTAGCGATAGATTTTTTTTTGTATATATATATTTTTTTTATTCTATTTGTGTCAGTTTTTTTTTTATGCCTTTCAGGCAATTTCATCTTTTTCCTTTTTTATATGCCTCCGTTTTTTTTAATTCCCCAAACTCCGTTTCATTTCCAATCTGCAGCAAACCCCATGCATACTAAATAAAAAAATAAAAAAAGCTGATGTGTCATACGGGTTTCGCGAATTCATGGATCGATAGGATTCTTGACCAATTGAGATTTTTTTTTCTTGTTTATCTTTTGTTTTCATTCTCAGTTTTATAGATCGCGTTATTTTTTCCGTTTTTTTTTATTTCTTTTTTTTATCTTTATACAGTTGTTTTAAATCTTTTTTGTTTGGGCTGCTTCTCTTCGCAAGGCCATCATTAAGAACAATAAAATAAAATAGATTCAGTAGAGAAATAGATTAAAAACAAGGGGAGCCATGATGATTCGTTTGTTCCATGGCATGACGTCCCACTGCAAAGGCGAAATAAATTCGCAAATAAAATGAAAAAAAATTACTAAAATATCAATTAGAAATATATCACTACAATAAACAATATATCAAATATTAGGTTGGTGCAAAAATAATATCGTTTTTTGACGTTCAACTTATATATATAAAACGACATTATTTTTGCACCAACCTAATAAAATACTTTAGGCTACCAATCATCTTCATAGTGCTCTGTTCCTTTAATACGTGGTTGAACGTGGCTCTCCACAAGTTCCTCTGTTATTTAGCTCTTGGTAATATTTGTTTTTTTTTTTACCATCCAACCCACTCTTCTGCTATTCATAAGCTGGTGAGATGGGGAGGCATGTCTCACTGTCTATTTTTCCATTTATATGTACCGTGAGTATCAACGTTTCCAAGCATTCTTTCCTCATTAATCTACAATGTACAAATGTTTCTTTTTTATTCTCTTGCTGTTTTCCTATTTTTAAAACTTCCTTGATGCTCACGTTCCGTCCATGATATATTCCCGTCTTTTTCCTGTGCCGTGTCCTTTCAGAACGTGGGAGAACCTGGCTCTACACAACTTCCTCTCTTTTGTAGATCATGGTAATATTTGTCGTTTTCTGTCTCTCCTAATTCCTGTTCTGCCAATCATTTGCACAAACTTGTAACGTATGTTGCTTTCATCTCTCCCACTTACTTTCAATATGTCCTGTGAGTGTCAAATTTTCTAAGCTGCCTTTCCTTAATATGCATCTGAAAACGATTTTACTCAAGGAAAATTATTCATTGTACCTTTGTATCCATTGTATCTCGGTCTAACATTTTTCACTGACATTGACATCAGTATTAGCAGTAGCAGTAGCAGCAGTAGTAGTAGTAGCAATATTCTAACTGATGTGGACCCGAAGTAGGGGCCACGGAAGGAAAACACGTAACACGGGTTAGAGGTAAGAAAGATATATTAAACAGAAAGGTTACAAAGAATAGTGTAAGCAGAGCTTACTATCCAGTGGTGTCCGATATTGGTATCGTACGCGGCTGCGCTTTACTGTATTTACTCCCCCACCACGAAGGATAGATGTGGCACAAGGCCGGCTTTAAAGTGGGGTATTCCCGAGCCCGTAGGATCGGCCAAAAAAATGCCCGTAGAAACTGTAAAAACAGAATCGGGTCGGTCAACCACCCCGAACGAGACTCTGCCGTACGACGGAGCCTGGTCCGGGTTCCTCTCCGCCCAGAGGCAGAGAGTTCGACCGTTAACTCGTCAAGACGCGGCTGCGCATTACTGGTATATTTAACAACCCCCCACACGGGTCGAATGTGGCACAAGGCCGGTTTAACGTGTGCTTACCGAGCCCGTAGGCTCGGCCAAAAATATGCCCATTTACAAACCGCATACACGAGTTTAGGGACTGTCAACCTCCCCGGACGAAACTTTGCCCTGCGACAAAGCCTCGTGCGAGTCCCTCTCTTCCAAACAGAGAGTTCGACAGCAGAACACGCGGCTGAGCATTGCTGGTGCTACCACTCTGATACACATAATAATATAGTACGGGCAGAGTCCATGATGTAGGGAAGTATTGGTCTCACAGCACCAACCTTATGAATATTAAGATACCTAATCTGAATATTAACAGATGTAAACCAGTATCTGTCTATATTTCTGAGATGAGATATTATGTACACTATTTATATTATTCGGACTATTGTCCTCATCTTTGTTGCCATATTTATCACAACGTTTAATAATAAGTAATGAGGAGTGCCAGAGAAAAGCAATTATAACAACGAAAGTTGCAGCATGAGCACAGATAAAAATGATGCTGAATACATTAGGTTTATAATACCCAGAAATTCATACCCAGATCTCGTTAAGGACACATGGCAAAGTGAATAAAGGCGTTGCTTAGATCCGGTGACAGGTCCCAAAGAGTTGTGAGTTCAATACCTGTTAACTGACATCCATTAGAACAGTCTAACCTAACGAGCGAATTAAAGGGTTCGGTTCGTCTAAAGAAGGCCGGAGCGTACAACGGCCGCAACGTTGTGATAAATATGGCAACAAAGATCATGGCAATAGTACGAATAACGTAAATAAATGTAAACCAGTGTTGGGGTAAAAATACGGTAAATTCTAATAGAATGAAATGTCCCTACATTGCTAGAAAATTTCACAGCGTCGCTCTAGACAATTTTTCGCGACAGAATTTATTTTACACATTTATAAGTCTAACATTCATCGGTAAGCAACGCTGAGACTGGCCAGTAGTTAGATAGGTGATTGCTTCGGAATCAAAGGTGTTGTACGTTTTATTGTGCAAATCGTGTAATGGCTAACGACACCAAATTGGAAATCTGTAAGCGAAGCTCCAGTTCAAATCGGGTTCGTTATAATCACCTACGCGCCAATATCATTGGGAAAAAAAGCATGACTCAACCACTTTCTCCCAGCAAGGATTAATTTAAGAATGTGCGTCAGTAAAAATCCTTATTATCTTCAAGAAACTCTGTATCTCTGAGATGAGGTATTATGATTGCTTACATTATTTACATTATTGGGACTGTTATCCTCATCTTCATTGCTATATTCACAACGTTTCGGCCGTTGTAATCTCCCGCCTTCTTCTGGTGATTGAATCTCTCAGATGAGGTATTATGATTACTTACATTATTTACATTATTGGGACTGTTATCCTCATCTTCATTGCTCTATTCACAACGTTTCGGCCGTTGTAATCTCCGACCTTCTTCTGGCGATTGAATCTCTGAGATGAGGTATTATGATTACTTACATTATTTACATTATTGGGACGGTTATCCTCATCTTCATTGCTATATTCACAACGTTTCGGCTGTTGTACACTCCGGTCTTTTTTAGGTTATTGCAATTTCGTCTTTCCTCTTCTTTTACTTTGTTTTTAAATTCTTCTTCCTCCCCTTCTTCCTTTTCTTCGGTTGTTGTTGTTGTTGTTCTTGTTCTTCTTTTACTTTTTTCACCTCTTCTGTTCTTTTTCTTCGTTCTCTTCTTCTTCAACTTATTCTCTTAATTCTTTTTCTTGCTCTTCTTCTTTCTTTTCTTTAGTTATTCTCCCTTTTCTTCTTTTAGTTCCTCTTCCTCTCTTTCTTCTTCTGCTTCTTCTTGTAGCTGAGAGGGCAAAGACAACAATAATATAATCTCTGTAGTACAAATACACGAAGCAAACAATACGTCCCATGACACCCAACTTGATAAGGGTGTACCAAAAAATGGCATCATCGTTTTATTCTTCATATTATTATTTCTAATTCTTCCTTCTTTTTTTTATTCTTGTAATTTTGCTTTTTTCATCGGATTTTATTCATTTTCCTATTTTATTGTTTTGTTTTCTTCCTCTTCCTCATCTTAACTTTATTGGTAATATTTTCTCTTTTTATATTCTTCATCCTTTTCTTCTTTATTATTATTATTATTGGTAGTATTAGTATTAGTAGTAGTAGTAGCAAAAGTATTAGTAGTAGTAGCATGAAAGTAGTAGTAGTAATATTGTAACCTTATGAATATTAAGACACTTAGTCTGAATATTAACAGATGTAAACCAGTCTTGGGAAACAAAAACAAATGGTAAATTCTAATAGAATGAAATGTCCCTACATTGCCCAAAGGCATATTTCTTTCCATCAGTATGACTGATATATCTGAGCTGGGATCTGACCTACAATATAAACACAATTCCTTTGCTATTTCTAAGAATATATAGAACGACACTTTGGGGAACCTGGGACTGATGAGGTTGATCCATCGAATTCATTGTATATTCATTGAATTGTTGAATCCCTGGCTTTTCCTGACCATTCTCTGTCAACGATTTCATCACAGCTGAAGTGAAACCTCGCTCAAAACGTGCATAAATGTCGTTCATCAGATTTTTTTGTTTATTCTCAATGATTTGAAGAAAAATTTATTATAGTCATAATCGATAAAATATTCCACAGACTGATAAGTTTATTTTAGTCATGCATTTTTTGTTTTTATACGTAATTTTACTAAAGTATATTGTTGCCGTTATTGTTGGCCATATTATTTCAATTGGCTTAGCTCACATGAATTACAGATTAGCGCTTGATGGAGAATTAATATAGAATAGGGAATTTTAATTGCAATTTCAACTACGATGATACAACAACAGCAACATCAATAATAATGATAATGATGATGATGATGATGATGATGATGAGTGCAGGGTTGAAAGGTGAAACTGAAGGTTTTGTCCTTGCTGCACAGGACCAATGCTTGTTAACTAGGAATTATCAAGCACATATACTAAAATACTCTGTTAGCTCAAAATGCAGATTCTGTGATAAATATCCAGAAACCACTGATCATCTTGTATCAGGTTGCACGATATTGGCACCCACTGAATATAAAAACCGGCATGACAGAGAGGGTCAGTATCTGCACTGGAAAATTTGCAACTTCTACGGAAAGGAAACTGAAAGAAACTAGTACGAACACCACCCAGACCCGGTTACGGAGATAGGACCTGTTACAATTCTATGGGACTACACAATACACACTGACAGAACAATCAAAGCCAACCGCCCAGACATTGTTATTAAAACCACAAACAAAATAAGTGCCTCCTTATTGATAGGCACTCCCTGCAGACTGCAATGTATCTTTGAAGATATTCGAAAAACTGTCAAAATAAAAGGACCTTGAAATAGAAATCTCATGTGGCACATGGGAACATCAACAATCCCTGTTGTAGTTGGAGCCCTTGGACTGATTGGAAAAGATTCCAGTAGGCTGATTGAAGGGATCCCTGGAAGTCCATGCCTCAAAGAGATTCAAAAAATGTTCTGACAAGTACAGCTCACACTTTACGAAGCGCTTTATCTATGTAATTATTTTTTTCTTTGCAGTGGAAAGTGTCACGATACCATTTCTAACCTTAGGTCCCTGGGCGGGACCCGGAAAGAAATATGTAAACGCCAGATATCAAAGAAAATAAAAATAATAATAATAATAATAATAAATTCATATTAACCCAAAATGCAGATTCTGTGATAAATTACTGGAAACAAGTGATCATCTTGAATCAGATTGCACGGTATTAGCAACGACTGCATAGGAATGGCTGCATGCAAAGTGGGTCAGTGTCTGCATTGGAAATCGTGCAACATTTACGGAAAGAAAAGACATAGGACCTGTTACAATTTTATGAGACTTTGTAATACACACAGACAGAACAATCAAAGCTATTCGCTCAGATATCAGAATCAGAGATCACAAAAACAGAAGATGCCTTCTTATTGATATGACAGTCCCTGCAGACTATAATGTCTCTTTGAAGATCTTTCAAATATTATCAAAGTACAAAGACCTTTAAATCAAAATCTCAAAAATGAGGCACATGAAGACATTAACAATTCCAGTTGTAGTTGGCCCGGCCAAGGGCATAGGACCTGTAACAATTTTATGAGGCATAACAATACACACAGACAGAACAATCAAAGCTAACTGCCCAGACATTGTGATAAAAGACCACAAAAACAAAATGTCCCTTCTTATTCATATGACGGTACCTGTAGACTGTAATGTCTCTTTGAGGATCTTCAAAAAATATCAAAATACAAGTACCTTGAAATCGAAATCTCAAAAATGTGGCACAAGAGGTCATTAACAATTCCAGTTGTAATTGGAGCCCTCGGATTGATTGGAAAAGATTCTAATAGACTCATTGAAGGGATTCCTGGTATCCCAGGCCTTAAAGATATAAAAATATTGTAATCTCAAGTATAGACCGCACCTTACGAAGGGCTTTATCTATGTAAAATATGTGTCATATACGGTGTTTTTTTTTGTTTTGTTTTTTTTCCTAAAGAAAATCTTAGTGGAAAATGCCACGATGCCATTTCTGACCTTAGATCTCTGGTTGGGACCCGGAAAGAAATGAATATACACCAGAAATTAAAGGAAATAACATAATAAACATTTAAATCGAAATCTCCAAATTTTGCACATGAAGACATCGACAATCCCAGTTCCAGTTGGAGCCTTCGGTTTGATGGAAAAGGTTCCGATATACTCAATGAAGGGCTCTCTGGTCGATCATGCCTGAAAGAAATACAAAAATATTGTGCTCATAAATACAGCTCACACCTTACGAAAAGCTTTATGTGAAATATCTGTGATATTAGTTTTTCTAAGCTTTTATTTTCAAAAAATGCATATTGGAAAACGTCATGATGCCATTTCTGATCTTATGTCTCTGGTTGGGACCTGGAAGGAAATGAGTATACAACTGAAAGCCAAGGAGATAATAATAATAATAATAATAATAATAATAATAATAATAATAATAATAATAATATAATCATTGGCATGTCTATTCGAACTATGGTATTGAAGCCCCGGGAACAGGGTACAATACCACCCGAATTATAACAAACATGGTGATAGAGTGATTGTACTTGGAATTTCGCAATCTTCATGGATAAAAAACTGAATCAAATACACCAGACGTAGACGTTCAAGATTTTTAAAAAAGAAATCTGCCAACCAATTAATATGGCTTGCCCACAAGATTCAAATTTTCTAAAAAAAAAAAAAGAATTTCAAAATCTGTTACTGTGTTACCTGAAGTAATAAAAATGTGGTAAATTAAAACTGCGATTATCCCTTTTGTAATAGGGGTGTTGGGCATGATAAAGAAGGGTGCCGAAACTCATGTGAATACAATTCCTGGACTCATCAGCATCTCAGAGCTACTAAAGATTACTATGGGAGGAAATGTAAATACCATACGAAAAAACAACTCCATCTAAACGAGGCGTCCAAATGTTCACAGATAACTCTCCTAAAGTGCTCTTTTTACACCAGAGGATTAATTACGAGCTTTAAATGACTCTATGGCAAGATGATATCACACTCAATAATAATAATAATAAAAATAATAATAATAATAATAATAATAATAATAATAATTCAATGAAGTAATCTGTGTCGTACTGTCATAGTATCCTAGGAAGATTCTTGGTTTGGTTTAGTTTGTGTTAAGGCATAACAACCTCAATGAGTTATTTAATGCTGACAAAATTTTTATTGCCGGTAATATATTTTTTCTAAACTATTGCTGGTAATATTTTGTCCTTCAAAAATCCTATTTCTGGTGATATGTTTTCCTTCAAAAATATATTTCTGAGAATATTTTTTCTTCAAAAATTATATTCCTGGTAATATTCTTTCCTTCAAAATCTATTTCTGGGAATATTTTTTCTTCAAAAATTATATTCCTGGTAATATTCTTTCCTTCAAAATCTATTTCTGGGAATATTTTTTCTTCAAAAATTATATTCCTGGTAATATTCTTTCCTTCAAAATCTATTTCTGGGAATATTTTTTCTTCAAAAATTATATTCCTGGTAATATTCTTTCCTTCAAAATCTATTTCTGGGAATATTTTTTCTTCAAAAATTATATTCCTGGTAATATTCTTTCCTTCAAAATCTATTTCTGGGAATATTTTTTCTTCAAAAATTATATTCCTGGTAATATTCTTTCCTTCAAACATCTATTTCTGAGAATATTTTTTCTTCAAAAATTATATTCCTGGTAATATATTTTCCTTCAAAAATATAATTCTGGGAATATTTTTTCTTCAAAAATATATCGCTGGTAATATTTTCTTTAAAAATATATAGCTGGTAATAATTGTTTTTTCAAATTATTTCTGGTGTTAAAACCTATTTTTTACACTTTCAGTGTTTTGACCCCAGTTTGTGGGTTAACTATTTGACCATAGTTGGGACCCTAACAGGTGCTACCATCCCGGGTCATGGTGGACCTAGAAACATGAGCAATTAAGAGGTGGTTCCACGCTCCTCAAAACCTCCTGGTAAGAGGCTTTGCTGTTGAATGGAGTTTATCGACTTTCCCAGGACGGCTAGAGAGCTTCGATGAATGTCGCTATGTTTAAGTCGGTCATTTTGAGAACTTAATAGATTAAACTGTTCTAAACATATAAGTAAAGTGTTAAACAAATTTACCAAAACCTAATGCATTTCATTGATATATATATGATCGGCTCTCCCGTCGAATTCGACGTATGAGGGTCAGGCAGATCAGTTCCTAGAAACTGAAAGCCCGACACCGACACATGAGATTTGATTATAGCGGTGAAGGCTTTGTGCAGGGCCATCCACACTTTTTAGAGAGACGAACACAGGGCCCTGGTGCAGCGAATGCCACAAGGTCCCCAAACGACCCTCCGCGGGTTTTGAATTCAGAGTTGTCCTTCTCCTAGAGCAGTTGCCATCCAAGGCTATAGAACCCAGTATGTCCTGCTATTTACCCATAGTTGGAGGGAGAAGAAGAGGATTCACACCTTTCCCAAGGGTATTAGCATGTAATTGAATGTAATGGATTCGACTAGAATTCGAACTCGGCTCTCCGATTCCTCAATCCAAGCCGTTATCCATTACATATATAGCGGGGGTCAAAAGTATGTTTACATTTATTTCACTATTTGTTTCCAGTTTTAGATCTAATTTATGCAAATAATAATTCTAAGATGGAGTATGTTTTGATAGTAAGGGTCTACCTTAACCAAACCTTTCCACAGCCTTGTTTCAGAAGAAGCGGCAACATTGAATGCACTGACCTAACACCAATGGATTTATCTCTTCTTTTTTTTTATGGCGGGGGTAGTAAAGTATTTATGAGAGAAATCCTCAAACTGTGGACGAATTAAAGGGTACATCTCTGAAGTATTTATTGTAACCGACCGGCATTTGTGTCGTGCTGTGTGTCATAGTGTCCAGGAGGGGTTCGATGAATGTTGCAATGTTTGAAGAGGGCATTTTTAGCACTTAATTGATTAAACAATGCAAAAAAGTAAAGTGTTAAATAGATGGTCTTGTTCTTAATCTGCTCGTCAGATCAGGGATCGGTCCATAGATCTATGATCCTTGGGTATTGTCAGCCATGTAGATTCCATTAAGCTTAGACACAAGAATTTTAGTTCACGTCCATTCAGCTTAAACCATTGTCAACCATTGAATAATATCACTGTTTCATACCAATTTATCTATTTCAGTCTGTCTATATCTATATACAGGCTGTGCATGAATTATTGTACTACTTCCACAGTTTAGTGTATCCATTCCTGTTAATATTCTTCAATAAACTTCTTTACATGTTAAATAAATGTTATTAAAGTTTTAATTTATATATAGTTTGTTATTTTTTAATTAATTTTCGTTTGTCTTTTCACGTAGAAGTAATTATTGATCTCTGACTATTAATGAAAATGGTAATACTGCAAGAGAAAGCCGAATGTGTATTCTGGTTCATACACCCTTTGTGTAAATTAATTGAAACAAAACGAATAATTCCGTTATTATTTACATTTTTTTCATGTTTCCAATGTAGGGCACATGTTAGTACTTCGTATGTCCATTCTACGAAGTCGTTTCTTGCAGAATGTCCACAGGTTTTTGACTGGATTTAAATCAGGAGAGTTTCCGGCCCAGTCTATAGTATTTTGATTTGCTCACTAATAAGGCTTGCCAGTGTGTTCGGGCAGCGTTACAATTTTCGTACGCTTCTTTAGAATAATGTTCACGTCAGACAATGGCCGTAGGACAACTAATCTACTGTCGAGACAATAATGTCTGGGCGTGAAAAAATCTGATGCAATCAGGAATGACGCATTATATTTTAAGGCCAAACAAATTTCATCAGACATCCCGCAAATGACCTAATCTAGGGAAGAATAGAAATCAATTACACCCTGACACTTCAATGGGTCAAAAATTGACTGTATGGTGAAAGAAAGGAAACTAAAGTAGTTGTTTCAGTTGTTTTGTACAAGGGTGTAACTCATCTACTTGTACCGTTTTTACTCATATACCCTGGAGGGGACTTGGTAATTATTCGCTTAAAAGTACTCTCTGGCAGGATGATACCACATTCAATAATAATAATAATAATAATAATAATAATAATAATAATCGTTCAATGAAATAATACCAGTATCTGGTTAGAGATTTGAAAAAAGCGATGGAACATGACTATTAATCCTGTAGTAATGACTACGTTTGAAATACCAGTTAAAACTTCTCAGAGCGCTTGGAGGAAATTGCAGTTGTAACCAAAGATAAATAACTTCATGACATTTACTCTGTCGTGATTCTCTGAAATATTAATTTGTTACGAACCGTGTTGACAGTATGCCTCAAGAAACAAGATCTCATCGTTTTGCTGTTGAAATAGAACAAATTCTCGCACTTTTCGCCTGCAGAAGTCTCTTCCGATTTCTTGCTTTTCTGCTACTTAAGATCATCAAAATTTTACACGCGCATTTAACTGCCACCTTCTGTCTTCCTGAAACCGGATCGTTTATTGTCTTTTCTCCTCAGTAATGTCTTCTCATTCTCAATCAAACTCAATTACCCCTTATGCATTTGTGGCATTATCGCCATTTTCTGTCTCCCTGAAACCTGTTCTTTTATTGTCCTTTCTCCTCACTAAAGTCTTCTCATTCTATTTCATTCCCAGTACCCACTTATGTCTTAGTGGCATTATCACCATTTTCTGTCTCCCTGAAACCTGTTCTTTTATTGTCCTTTCTCCTCACTAAAGTCTTCTCATTCTATTTCACTCCCAGTACCCACTTATGTCTTAGTGGCATTATCACCATCTTCTGTCTTCCTGGAACCTGTTCTTTTATTGTCCTTTCTCCTCACTAAAGTCTTCTCATTCTATTTCATTCCCAGTACCCACTTATGTCTTAGTGGCATTATCGTCATCTTCTGTCTTCCTGAAACCTGTTCTTTTATTGTCCTTTCTCCTCACTAAAGTCTTCTCATTCTATTTCATTCCCAGTACCCACTTATGTCTTAGTGGCATTATCGTCATCTTCTGTCTTCCTGAAACCTGTTCTTTTATTGTCCTTTCTCCTCACTAAAGTCTTCTCATTCTATTTCATTCCCAGTACCCACTTATGTCTTAGTGGCATTATCGTCATCTTCTGTCTTCCTGAAACCTGTTCTTTTATTGTCCTTTCTCCTCACTAAAGTCTTCTCATTCTATTTCATTCCCAGTACCCACTTATGTCTTAGTGGCATTATCGTCATCTTCTGTCTTCCTGAAACCTGTTCTTTTATTGTCCTTTCTCCTCACTAAAGTCTTCTCATTCTATTTCACTCCCAGTACCCACTTATGTCTTAGTGGCATTATCACAATCTTCTGTCTTCCTGGAACCTGTTCTTTTATTGTCCTTTCTCCTGACAAAAATCTTATCATTCACTTTCACACTCAGTAACCCCTTGTGTCTTCCGGGCAGTATCGCCTTTTTTTCTCTTCCTGAGACCTGTTCTCTTATAGACCTTTCTCTTTAATACCCAGTAGCTCTTGTGCCTTAGTGGCAGTATTGTAATTTTCTCTCTTCCTGACAGCTGTTCTTTTATTGTCTTTTCTCCTCACAAATCTCGTATTCTCTTTACCTTTCTGTAACACATTGTGTCTTAGTGGCAGTAACGCCTTCTCTCTTCCGGAAACCTGTTCTTTCAATGTCCTGTTTCCTCAATATTGTCTTATTCTATTTCATCCCCAGTAACCCTTACATCTTAGTGGCTTTATCGCCATCTTGTGTCTTCCTGAAAACCGTTCTTTTATTATCCTTTCTCCTCAGTAATGTCTTCTCATTCTCCTTTATTCCAAGTAACTACTTGTGTCTTAGTGGCCTTATCACGTTGATTTGATTACAGCAAAGTTTTATACAGATTTCACAGGTATATTTTATTTATATCTGAATTTGTATATGTATATCTGTCGATGGTATGTATTAACCAGAACATGTAAAGACGTAAAGCATAAAAACAAAGACAGAAATAGCGGGAATTCTAATCTCGGGCACAGACATTCATAGAATTATAGCAGTAAGGAAAATTAAATAATGACCACAAAACAGAGATAACCGATTGACATCTTTGTACATTCTCCACACACAACACTTTCGCCATTATTTGTTACCCTTGTGATTTTCTTCTTCTTTATTCCCTTAATTTCTTTTTTTAACTTTATATTTGCATCGACGTTTTTGATTTCTTCTGGCCCAGTGACACTCTAAACCTTTGTGTCACTACTGGCCTTGAATGCTAAATAAGATGGCCCTTAACCGACGTCCACAGAAATCGTCAAAGCCAATACTCCGGTAAGCGTCACTTGATTAAAAACCATTCAACTGCATTGCCTTCTCGACAACGTGCACGACCTTCCAGTACAAATCAAATATATGTATATATATATATACATAAAAAAAGACGAGATTTGATGAAACCTTTGGGCAAAACGTAACCAAGTGGTTCGGTCCTTCGCGAAAATACCATCGATTGGAAATATATGTATAATTAAAAAGGGGACATGTATTGGCTGCAGGCGCAATTTGTAGTTATTTTAAGGTTTGAAAGAACATTTAGTATTAGTGTTGGTTGAAATTATAGATTATTTTATCATATATTTTAAGGGAATTGATAATGGTAATTCTGAATTTCGCCATGGCAATTCAAGAAATATTAAATATTCACTGAAAGAATATTTAGCGTTAGTTTTGGTTGAAATTTATAAAACTTTGAAAGTGTTTTTCAGGAAATTATTCTATTCATGTTCATTGTTATCGCTCTTTCTAGAAATGATTAATGTTTCCTTTCAAACCTTTTGCGTGTGATAGTGTGGAAAGTTAACATCAAGTTATATGACTTATTTGATTTGTTTTTTTATCCATATTTTTTTATTTATTTTATTTATATATTATGTGATCTAATAATTTTTTCCATTTCAGGCTACAAATTATATAAAAACTGTTTTATTAAGGAATAGTATTCCTGATCAATAGAAATTCTCAAATAATTATATAGACCAAGCTAATATATTCACTAATATATATATATATATATATATATATATATATATATCGGGTGCTAAAAATTAATGTCCCATGTATAATAAGATACTAATGAAATATATTATTAATAAATATACATTTTTCTCACCCGTAGCACTACTTGAGTTTCATGTACATTGCAATCGTCAGGTGCTAATGTAAAAACTGTCAATGAATTCAGAACTGTGCTTCTCGCGAGGAAAAAAGATATATATATATATATATATATATATATATATATATATATATAAGTGTGGGATTGGTATATAGGGAGTAAATTCCAATAACCAACAATTATTATTCTTTAAAGAGTGCTCAATACAGAGTAGAGGAGATATAATCATTAATTTGAATATTATAACATAAATATGTTATAAAATCACTACAAAAATAAATATTTATATTTTCATTGAAATTATGTTCAAAAGGATGTTCAGAGCCCCAGACAAAAATGTAAACATTTTTATAGTTTCATTTCAACATGGTAGTCGCCTCTCACGCGAAATCATTCGAACATACTCAGGTTATAATACGTAAGCGCTCAGACATATTTAGATATATATACACACATAAAATACGGTGACGAGACACGACCCTTGATAAAAAAAATAAAAAAATAAAGGTATTTAAGGATCTGGGTCTCTGAGTAATAGTTACCACTAATGTTAAACAAGTAGACTTCCTAGACGTTACCCTAGATCTCACATACCAACCATATGTAAAGATTAATTCCAATCCAATATACGTACATCCAAATTCTAACCACCCCCCTGCAATCATCAAACACATACCCTATTCTATTGAATGTAGGATCAGTAATAACTCTTCAAACAGAGATATTTTTAATAAGCATAGAGACCTTTACAATTCTGCACTTAAAAATAGTGGATACAAAAATATTAATATTCAATATAAAAGCCCTATAAATAGCAACAATAATGGTAGAAAGAGATCTAGAAAAATCATATGGTATACTCCCCCTTTTAACATTATGGTTAAAACTAAATTGGGGTACCTGTTTCTAAAGCTCATTAAAAAACATTTCCCCAAATCTGAAACCAACTCACTTAGTAAAATATTTAACTCCAATACTCTTAAGTTAAGCTATAGTTGTGCAGATAACCTAGAGAAAATAATTAAAAAACATAACAATAGTATCTTCAGCAAGTATACGGATTCGAAAAGCAACACTAAGCAAAATGACACAAATAATAAATCATGTAACTGTAGGAATCCCAATAATTGTCCACTAAAAATAATTGTTTAACTAGCTCTGTAGTTTATCTCAGTACAATATCAACACTAGAAAATCCAAATATAAAGAAATTCTACATAGGTTGCACCATGAGACCATTAAAGGAACGCTGGCGGGGTCATATGCAATCTTTTAATAATAGTAACTATAAATATATGACTTCATTATCCAAATACTTTTGGAGTCTAAAAGAAAAAAATAAAACACCTAAGGTTAAATGGAAATTAATTAGAAAGGCCCGGACATGTAACTCCCTATATGTCCCGTGTTACCTATGCCTTAACGAGAAACTTGAAATAATTAGATTTAAAAATAAGACTGATCTTTTAAATCAAAGATATGAACTAACTGTTAACTGTAAACATCGTATTAAATTTAACTTAGTATAGAGAATATATACTGTCAATGATAACGATAAGTTAAACTTGATAGACTATTACCTTTTTAGCATGATGGTCACCGGATCGATATGAATGTGTATTGTGTACTTACAAAGTGTTATACGTGCCTGTATTTATATGTATATATTTGTATGTTATGTAGGTGTGTTTCTACTGTTGGATGTGTATGTGTGTATATAGGGGTATATATATGTAAGTGTCTTTTTGTTTTTTTTTGGTTTTTTATTTATATGAAGGTATATAGTTGTGTATACTGACATCTATCATATCTTAACCTGTTTACGTGTACGAGTAGGGGTGTAAATTTTGGTAAGTTTCTACCACTAAATGTGTAAGTATATGTTTGGGTATATAGAGATATATATGTGTACTTGTGTGTGTGTAAATATGTATATATATGCATATGTATGTATATGTATGTGTGAGTGTGCATATGTATGTGTATATGTATATACGTATATATATATATATGTATATGAGTATATGTATGTTTATATATGCATATATATGTATATGTGTGTATGTTTAAGTGTGTATATATGTATGTATATGTGTTTGTATATAGGTGTATATATATATGTGTGTAGGTATTTATATGTATGCGCTCGGATGTGGGTGTACTGTATATCTGGATGTGTTGATATGGGTATTTATATATGATTAGATATTTATGTATATATAGATATATGTTTGTATGTCGTAGTATGTGTATTTGTATGTATGCCTTAGAGTCTTGGAATGTATCATAGATACTAACTAAAATCTACTTTTGTTGATAAGGAGCCTTTAATTGCTTATAGACTGGTGTTATTTTAAAAAATTATTATAAACTTTTAATATATTTTATCATAATATTGTTGGAATATTATTAGAATATAAGTTGGTCTCTGTATACTTATTCCTTTCCCTTTTGTGTGTGTGTGTCTATATGTTTATGTATATATGTATATGTGTTTGTATATGTATGTGTGTATGTGTGTATGTGTATATATATATATATATATATATATATATATATATATATATATATATATATATATATATATATATATATATGTATATGTATGTATGTGTATATGTATTGTGTGTAGTGTAGATGTTCGTTTTTTTTTTATATTTTTTTTTTTTTTATCAAGGGTCGTGTCTCGTCACCGTATTTTATGTATGTATATATATCTAAATATGTCTGAGCGCTTATGTATTATAACCTGAGTATGTTCGAATGATTTCGCGTGAGAGGCGACTACCATGTTGAAATGAAACTATAAAAATGTATACATTTTTGTCTGGACATCCTTTTTAACATAATTTCAATGAAAATATAAATTAAATAGCATATATATCTTTTATTTTTATTTTTATATTTTTATATTTTTCTCCTCGGTAATTCTACAATTTAAAACTTAATAGAGATTTGATTTAGATTTCTAAATAGGTAATTTTAAAATTTTTACTTTTAATCTTAATTTCAAATTTTATAAATCTTTTAATATCTATGATAACCTTGCTTAGTTGTCTAATTTTTCGAATTACCCTATACTTGTATTTTGGTTGGTCATTCTAGCTTATGTAACAGCGTTTACTCCTAGCTAAGGATCGTTAATTAATTTGAAACTTTTAAAACCATTTATTCTATATCATCACTTGATACGACACCAGAAGTGTTCAAACAAAATGGTTATTTTTGTAGTGATTTTATAACATATTTATGTTATAATATTCAAATAAATGATTATATATATATATATATATATATATATATATATATATATATATATGCAATCGGCATACAAACATACACACATAGTAATATATATATATATAACGACAAGTATAATAAATTTATCTAAATACATCCAAATATATAAATAAACTAACAACCGATACCGATAAACTAGAGGTTTAGAAAAAACAAATAAAGATAACCATTCCAAATAAATAAATTAAAAACTGTTCCCGCCAAAATAATAGTCAGAACAAACAATCAACCCCAAAATTCAACAAATAGCTTTTTCTTCACAAACAAAACAAAACTGTTAAATAAGCTATATAAACAAGTTTTTATTACGTTAATAAAAACACTGATCAAAATAAAAATAATAAATAAACAATATATAACATAAAAATAAAAATAAATAAAAAATAGCAAAATAATTTGTCCCAAATAAATAAATAAACGACTTCCGGTAAAATAGCCGCCATAATAGACTACCCACAATAAGCTATATAAACAATTTTTTACTACGTTAATAAAAACACCGATCAAAATAAAAAATAAATAAATAAATAAAAATAAAATAAATATAAAGGATAAAAAACAAAAATAAAATTAAATATAAACAAGCAAAATAATTTGACACAAATAAATAAATAAACAAATAAATGACGTCCGTTAAAATATCTGCCAAAAATGACTACCCACAATGCACCACTGACCCGTATATATAAATAGCCGAGTTAAATAACAGCACTCGACGATTGCACGAGCATGAAACAGACTGTCGCCTCTAAGTGTTGACTTCTATGTTCACTTTTATATTTATACACGCTCTATCTCTGATATTGAGCACTTTATCCCATAAATATAGCACACTTTAAGACTATATTTCTTCATATATATATATATATATATATATATATATATATATTTCAGTGTGTGTATCTGTGTGCGTATGCATGTGTGCGCACGAAACAGAACAAGTCATAGATTTTTCAGGACAAGAATTCAATGGCAAGTAGCCAAACTGTCAATTTCTTTATATTTTCAATAGACAATGACAAGAAATCTAACTGCAACAAATAAAAAAAAATCGAGAGAAAATTAAGGGCTTCCGAGTGAATTGTCCAGGGGCTGAAGGATTTCGCTTTTTCTACCACTTCATACATTTTCTTCGTATTGAATGACCATAGACGAAATGATGACAACTGATTGAATTGACCACGAAAGATCCTGTTCTGTCTGCTAGCGATTCGTGAAACTAAAAGGAAGTTCATTGCCAGTGTTAGTCAGAACCATACGTAGTCAATATACAAGCACACACATGGCTTCTCGTTTTTATAATTCATCATTAATATTATTCTTTGTAATTATTATTATTATTATTCAATAATTACATTAAAAATGTTATTTTTATCAATTTTTTTTCCAATTGATTTTTGTGGCAATGCTATGAGAGCAGGTCAACTCACTAAACTATATTGTTCTTAATCTTTCTCAATAATAAAAAAAATTGAAATGATAATCTTCGACTTGAAATCGTTCTTCCCAATCATGAGAATACGGTTTGGAAGCGCTGTCTGGGTAGATCAAAATATTTATTAATTACTCCTAACTTAAAATGAGGAGTTGATATGCCGTTAAACAAAACAAAACAAAAAATCAAATCAATATATATATATATATATATCTCTGTTCATTATGCTTCTATATATCTAACGAAATCTGGGTCTTTTATTCTACCACTGGATTTTTTTCCTTCTTACTTTCTTTCTCTCTTTCTTTTTTTTATATCTATCTAAAACTGTATCTTCCTTCTATCCTTGTATATTCTTTCTTTCTTTTTTCTGTTTTCTTTCTTTTTTCTCAGTATAAAAGTGTTTCTTTCTTTCCCAACCTGACTGTTTATATCTATCTATGTATATATATATATATATATATATATATATATATATATATATATATATATATATATATATCAGTCAGTTCATATCTATCTATCTATCTATCTACAGAAATCTGGATCTTTCGTTCTACCACTGGCCCGTCTTTCTTTCTTTCTTTCTTTCTTTCTTTCTTTCTTGCTTTCTTTCTATCTTTCTCTCTTTCTTTCTTTCTTTCTAAAATTGTATTATTCTTTCTATCCTTGCATATTCTTTCTTTCTTTCTTTTTTCTTTCTTTCTTTCTTTCTTTCTCAGATTGTCCCATCTAAGCTTCTTTCTTTCTTTCTTTCTTTCTTTCTTTCTTTCTTTCTATCTTTCTTTCTTTCTTTGTTTCTTTCTTTCTTTCTCAGATTGTCCCATCTAATCTTCTTTCTTTCTATTTTTCTTTCTTTCTTTCTTTATTTCCAAACCTGCCTATTTCTATCAGTCAGTCATGTGCCATGCGTGATAAACGCGTAGGCGATCATGTATCTTTCGGTACATGACTGACGAGTCAGATTTTTCCGCAGTAGGTTGCCATTTCTTTCTGCCGTAGACCAGTTGCCACCCAAGGCTGTTAAACCTGGTCTGTCCTACTACTTACCCATAGCTGGAGGGAGAAGAAGAACATTTATAACTTTCCCAAAGGTATTATCACGTAAGTGAATAATAATGGATTCGACGGCAAAGTCAGTCAGTCAGTTATGTGCCATGTGTGAAACACGCTTAGGCGATCATGTATCTTTCGATACATGACTGACGAGGCAGATTTTTTTCCCACTTTATTTTGCCATTTATTTCTGCAGTAAAGCCGTTGCCATCCAAGTCTATAGACCCGATCAGTCCTGCTATTTAACCATAACTGGGGGGAGAAGAACAGGATTCATACTTTTCCCTAGGGTATTAGTACGTAAGAAGATGTAATGGATTCGATTAGAACAAGTCAAATTATTAGTCAATTGTTTTAATCCTAATGAAATTGGTATTTTAGTCTGCATTGTTTGCTGAAATACAAGTTTCTGTTAGATTCCATTCAGTTTTTCTCCTTTCATTGTTCTATACTACTGGTAATAGTCAGTGAATTGTTTTTCTTTTACACTATCTACCGAAATTGGCTATAAGAATTCATTCTCATTTATTGTACTTTACGGATTGTTTTCTATCAGTTTGATTAGTTTATATGTACGAGTACACACTGCTACAAATATACCAGTATTTCTTTTTTGCTTTGGCATAATTAATTAAGTTTCCTTTGAAGGTTAAAGTTACAATATAGGATTCCATACTTTATTCCAGTCGACTGCTAAAATATTGTATTTGTACTCACGAAATCATTCATTTTCCCCTAGAAATACATTTTAAAATATATTTCAATATATATATATATATATATATATATATATATATATATATATATATATATATATATATATATATATATATATATATATATAATGAAACATACTAAACATTTTTTCCACAAATTATACTTGTAAAATAGGAGGTCATCTTATGTGAGAGTGCGGGTTATGCGAAGGTAAGTACGATAATTATTATTTTAATTTGAGAAATTATTCAGGTATCTATTTTTTATTTTTAAATTTTAATAATTTCAACCCAAGGACGCAAGGGGTTAATGAGTGTTAGAGAAAATGAGGAAAACTACTATTAAGGAGAGTGTCCAAAAAAAGAACAAAAACTAAGATGACAGAAGATAACTACTGACATTGCATTTGCATTTTTGAAAGATAGGTAGATAGATAGATACGACTCGAGTAGGATAGATATATACGAATAAAGTAGAATAGATAGATAGATAGATAGATACGACTCGAGTAGGATAGATATATACGAATAAAGTAGAATAGATAGATAGATAGATAGATACGACTCGAGTAGGATAGATATATACGAATAAAGTAGAATAGATAGATAGATAGATAGATAAAATAGATAGATAGATAGATACGAATCGAGTAGGATAGATACGAATAGAGTAGAACAGATAGATAGATAGATAGATAGATAGATAGAATAGAATAGAATAGAAGTGCAGGAACATATATAGGTAGATATCAATTGTCTGTAGGTTTTTTTTGGGTGGGGGAATTGCGAATATGATAAGTAACATGACTGGAAGAAATATCTAAAAATATAGAACGACTCAAGAGAATGAAGTGAGTTCTTGAAAAACAGACTATTGTGTGTCTTTGTCAAGCGACTTTTGGTGATTGTCAAATCCAAGATCTTTGCCGATATCTGCCCCTAGGCGCTATAAATAAGATGTGTACAAAGCAGGAACTGTTATAAGGAACTACAGAACATCAAAAATTAGAAGACGACAATGAATAATGGAAAATTGGGGATAACGAAAAATGAGGCGAAAGAATTATGCCAAAAATGGGAAAAAAATAACCAACTTTATAAAAGAACCCCGAAGAAGACTTGAAAGTGATAAGGAGGTCATTAATGGGAAAGTCGAATTCTTTATGTGTTGAGTCCCCCTTCCGGGCGTGAGCCATCATGGTTTTACATAACTTCTTACACTTCCTCGCTCTAAGCAGTGTTTGTCCTCTTTCTATCCTTCCCAGTGTATATTCCGCTTTTCATTTAAACAAACTGGGTAATAAGTTTTGAATCCTTTCACTCCATGCAAGAGGGTAAAAGGGTTACATAGTTCGAAAGAAAAAAAGATAAACGCTATTAAGGAGCGAGAAAGATGAGAAAAGAGGAATCAAGAAGACAGTAGATAATGATTAGCATTGTGTTTAAATATTTGAAGATCAAAGTCGGGTGGAAAACATAAAGCCGGAAGAGAGTTCCACAAGAGTAAGGACCGACAGAAGAAACTTTTAGCATATAACGTACGGCTGCATCTAGACAATTCAACTGTAAAATGATGAAACCTTCCCGCTAATCTTGTACTCCGTTTAAATTTAAATCTAGGTAACGTAGAAGAAAGATCAACCACAGAGCGATTACCATAAAAATAATTATAGAAAAATCAGGGAAAAGCTATATTACGGTAGTGAAAGTGTCTGAATCCAAGATGCCAGGTAACATCATAGATTCTTCTTTGCATTATAGCAAAAATCTGTAAATATATAGCAATACACGAGACCATATTTGGGAGCAATATTCAATGCAAGACGAAAGGTATACCTATCTATATCTAAGATAAGTTTCCTGTGAGAAAAATTCTCTAGTACGACATATTGAATTTCTAAGTTGCAGACTTAGAAATTTATACAATGTAATATTTTGACTTCATTTAAGTCAAACAAGAGACGATCTGTGCAAATGTTTGAATATGAGCAACAGATATCCTCTCTATCCTATTAATCTTCATTTTTCTTCCCTTAAAATAAATAAAGGGCGAATTCATGACATAATGCAAGAAATAATATTTATAATATATATAATATAATATATATAATATAATATAATATATATATAATATATATAATATAATATAATATATATAATATATATATAATATAATATATATAATATATATATAATATATATATATACATAATATATATATAATATATATAATGTAATATAATATATATAATGTAATATAATATATATAATATATATATATATATATATATATATATATATATATATATATATATATATATATATATATATATATCAAAGATGAATAAAAATGTCAAATTTTGGTGAAATTTATGATTCCAAAGGAAAAAATGGCGAACAGAAAGCACAAAAAGTGAATACCCAACACATACGAATATTACAAGACGTACTGGAAGTAAAGCAAATGATCCCAAAGCTAGAATATATATATATATATATATATATATATATATATATATATATATATATATATATATATATATATATATATATTCATTTGAAAAAAAAACAAATTCAATTGCCCTTTGGGAGATTGTATCTCAAACGAACTAAATAATATCTATGTTGGTCACACCACAAACTCGCTTTCACGACGCTTGACACTACATTTGAATGATACCTCTAACATTTTTAGGCATTTAAAATAACATGCCTTGCCGCACACACAATTCCGGAAAATCCTCGTCGAAAACACAACTATACTTAAACATAAAAACAATAAACAAAAACTAAAAATTCTTGAAGCTATATACATAAAACAGTTGAAACCTAACCTGAACAAAATAAACTATGAAATCTCCACAAATCTCCTTAAATGCCTATAATTATTAACAGAAGTCATTGGTTCATACCAACGGCTTTCCATACTCAATACTCATCGGATTCACTCTCGCGTGGTCATGTGTGCCGTCATGAGCTGTTGTGCGATTTTCGCTTTCAACGTTTTATATGCACGTGTTTATCGTTGCTTGGAAATCATCCATGTAAACAAACAAGACTATCATCAATTTCTTGTTCGTGTATTGCTTAAATATATTGTGTAATTGTCATCTTTGATAATGGCTTATGTAAGCCGAAAGCTTAGATTGGATTAAAAAAATATGTATCAATATTGTGATTTTCTTTCATTGTTTAATGATAATGTTATTAAGCTTATCAGACTATATGAAAAAAACTTACATAAAATATATAGACAACACTTATCTATATTATTTAATGAAACGTATTAATATATATATATATATATATATATATATATATATATATATATATATATATATATATATATATATATATATATATGTCCTGACATTGTAGCGTTGTCTGATTCAAAGGACGGCCTCATGGGAGTGAAGACAATGAGAAGGTGCATGAGCGAAAACCGTCGCCGTGAATCGTTGCGCTCCGACGACGTGGAAAAGGGATGGACATCTCATCTGCTACCTATTGAGGTCGGGTGACGTGGATACCCTGGTCAGTCAATCGTTCCTTTCCTTTTGATGGAGGACATCAATGGCCGGGACCTGAAGCGTCCTTCACATCGTCTCCAGACCACAGCTCAACAGTCATAGTGTTGGATCTGGTCAAGATCCAAAATCATCATCATCATCATCCCTTTTACTTTTGTAATTGTCGGGGGCATCCAAATGCAGATGCCACACTGAATGTCCTCCATACAGATTTATCAACGGTTGCCATCAGTTATTTTGGCATAGGCATACCTGTCCATTGTTTGACATTATCCAACCAGTTTTTGTGTTGGAGTCCTCTCCAACTAAGATCGAAAATAAATAACATTAAATAAAATCATGATTTCAACACAATGCTACTTCCGACGTGAAACACTTCTGTTTACTTTCCATTCCACCTCATTAATAAAGTTCGCTAAGATCGCGTTGTGTATTTTAAGACAACGTTAAAAATTTCAGTTGCAGGTATGAAATTTAATCGCACGAGACGGACTCGTATACAAAAGCAATACACTGTCCGGTGGCAAAAGCTGCCAGTGGGGCAGTACCGCCTTAGCTATCGAAACTGTGATACATCTCCTGCTTAACGGCCGACGAGGTATCGCACTTTCTTCCACACATTGCGTGTGTATATATATATATATATATATATATATATATATATATATATATATATATATATATATATATATATATATATATATGTTGGACTCTCCCGTCGTATTTGACGTATGAGGATCAAGCAGCTCAGTTACGAGAAACCAACAACCAGACACGCATATGATTTGATTATAGCGATGAAGGCTTTGTGCAGAAGCAACCATATATATATATATATATATATATATATATATATATATAGATAGATAGATAGATAGATAGATAGATAGATAAGGCTCAAACACTAATATTCCATCGTTATAATTTATTACATTGGAATTGTAATCACGATCCAATTCATCAGACCTACAAATTCAAAAAGAAATCGTCCTGGACTTGAGTTCTACCTGGATTCTATCCTCTTGGGAATTTATATATATATATATATATATATATATATATATATATATATATATATATATATATATATATATATATATATATATATATATATAAATATATATATATATATATATATATGTAGACCACTAATATTATCAATATATATATACACACACACACAGACACACACACACACACACACACACACATATATATATATATATATATATATATATATATATATATATATATATATATATATATATATATATATATATATATAAGTAACGCATGGTGGCTCGGATATAGGAATCGGAGATCCGAGTTCAAATTCCAGTTGAATACATTACATTCATTTACGTGCTAATACCCTTGGGAAAGGCATTAATCCTCTTCTTCCCCCTCCATCTATGGGGAAAATAGCTGGACAGACTGGGTTCTATACCCTTGGATGGCAACTGGTGTAGTAGAAGGACAACTCTGAATTCAAAACCTGCAGAGAGTCATTTGGGGACCTTTTGGCACGTAGTGCACCAGGTCTCTGTATTCAGCCATTCAAAAAATGTGGTTGGTTCTGCAAAAATATATGTACTGGTGTCTGACTGTCGGTTCCTAGGAACTGAGCTACTTGACCCTCATACGTCGAATACGACAGGAGAGCCCACCAGATACATACATATACTTATATATATATATACATGACTAACTCTACACCTTTCTGACAATAGCGCAATTAGATCTCACTATTCGGAACATACTTGTCGACAACACTAATATAACAGCATCATCCACATGCAAAAAAGGCTAAAAATAATGGAAGCCTTATTAATAAAAACAAACAAACCAACACTTAATAATATTAAATTTGAATATGGACATAATATCTTGACCGTGTTTTGAACCAAAAAAACTGGAACCTTTTATAAAACATACATATAACAAACTATTTCTAATTCTAACAGTTAAAATATAATCCTTGAAAATGGCTAAATGTATAGCCGAAAGCGGTCGGATATAAAGAACATTCGGACAGTTTTTATATAATTTATCATCCGAAAAGAAAAATATTATTAGATCGCATGAAAAATTGTATAAAAAACTAAATAAAAGCACCTTGTCACTCGTTTTTAATGAAATGTGCATGAAAGAAGGATTGCTACACAAATATATATATAAGGGGACAATGAAATCAACGGCCAGAAGCAACGGTCGATTTCATGATAAACGCAATAGTCAGGCAATATACGTTGGGTTTTTGTTCGACTATTTATATATAAAGGTCAGTGATACATTGTGAGTAGTCTATTGTATTCTTTTAACGGTTATTTTGGTGACCTGTAACGTTAAAAAAAGCACTATAGAATAGCTCCAGACCTAAAATTATTCCCACTGAATACCCCTAGAATAATTCGAAAATGTTCGCCTCAAGTTTTCCATGAGCTTGAAGTGGAGCAACTCCAGCGAATCAATAGCTGTAACTACTGCAAGGAAAGTTGGGTCATTGCGATTTCTCGTTAGAATCTATCTTGGACAATTACAAATCTATCATTCGTCCGTGCATTGGATGTTGTTGCTCTATCTGGACCTGTTTATATCACGAGCTTCTTGACAAAATCCCTCCCCCAAAAGATTCTATAATGTATTCGATCCTACGTCAGTCCCTTTCTCCCCGATGTTATGTGTCTTATCTTATTCCTTTCTACATATATTTTCATGGCAACTGCTCTGATGACATTTTTTCCTGGTCACCGTCTACATAGATTTAAGCTTACTACTAGACTGGCATCCTAGCTCTAATCTTTTACTGTTTAAATTGATAAATGCAACCGTCACTTCTATTCCAAACCATTTCTTTTCTCGCACTTGCCACCTGTGGATCTCCTGTTTACTTGCTTTCCTGGTAACTAAAATATTCAAATATTTAAATGCTACATCATCCTTTGTCCTTTCTTCAATCCTCTTTATTCGCAGACGTCTCTTTCAGACGTCTAACCCCTTGCGCACACATGCAATTCCAACATTGTTTAATGATGAAATGATTTTAAAAAAAGATACCAACCCGGGTATTTTCCTGAACGCTACAAACAGAAAATCATCACGCCTGTCGTTATCTTTCCTGCTTTTTCTCGTAAGAAGTGAATTCTTTCAACCGTCTTTTTCATTCATATCTTGCTTCTCATTCTTTGTTACAATTTTAACAGTAACGCTTTTTCTTAAGTATCTCTAAGTTTGTTTATTGGGTGTACCTCACCATAGAAAAAGAAAAAAAAATATCGGAGATAATACGTTGGTTTCCTACATAATGCTGTGACCTTTGGTCGAATTAAGATGTCTGCTAAGCATTCACTCATTTGATATGAGTAAGCAAGATACTCCGCATTTCTTCTCAGCAAATCTTTCTTTCTCATTTTGCTATCTCTCTAGCTTAGGGCGAAAACACTCTCGCTAACCTATCGATCTAAAGCTTATCTGGTAAAAAAAAAAACACATCTCTCGATCAATTTCAAGGAGTGATTGACAAATGTCCCTTGGCTTTGTCGTGCAAACACACGGGTGATGTAATCGGCCATTTTGAGTGTTAAAAAAAAATTGCAAGTACTTCTATCGAAGGTAAAGTTAAATATAGTCAGAATGTATTTAAAAATTTAAATACAACGTTTATATTTATAGGACATTTTAAACGCCATTTTAAGTATCTACAGATAGAGAGAGATAAGTTTAAATAAAGAAAATATTGATTTTCGTCTAAGAAATATTTCGATGGAGCTACCCAGTCTTAACTTACTTGTCTTGGGATAGTTCAAAAGCGTCTACGCGGACTTGTGTGTGATAAATTATTTCCAATCTACAATCCATTTCCAACCATCTCTTAATTGCTATTATTCCCATGTTCACACCGACCTGAGGTGGTAGCAACAGTTAGGGTCAGAGCTATGGGCAAATTGTGAAATCCCAAACAAAACACTTTGAAACTATAAAAATACATTTTTATAGTAAAAATACCAGCAATACGTTTTTATGATAAAAGCAAAGCAATTAGCAATAATACCTATTTACTGCACAATTAGCAGCAATAAATTTTCAAAGCAAGATAACCATTTTATTTGTAGCTGAAGGCATACAATTGCATTCAAAATATATTCAGTTGAAGCTATAACATTATCAAAATATTTATATATTGGCATTAAATAACTCATGGAGGTTTTTGGCGTTAAGCAAGATCAAATAACCAACAGGAAAGAACTCTTTTATGATATTAAGCTATATCTGATAGATTTTTGTTTTGTTTTAAATCAAACTGTATTCCAAAATATAATATCAACAAAACTACAGCATAAAACACACATATCACCGCCTCTAGTAATTATGTCCTCACAAACATGTTTATTCCCAAAAGCTGAGTATCACCTACCATGTATTCAATTGTGAAAGCAGGGTAAAATAAGGAAGTGACATTGCGTTGATGGGAAAGTGACTGAAGTCGAGATACCAGGTCAAGACCAATAATATTGCAGAAACTTCTTCATTTTATCAAGAATTTCTATATATATAGCAGCAGCATGAGAGCAGATTTGAAAGCACTATGACTGGACGAATGAGAGACTTATCGTCTGGTACTCACTACTCCCCGATCTTTTGAATAGGGTTAGAGTCTTAACATTTCTCACGGTTTAGGATTCATCTATTTCTATTTTAACTTCATGCTTCTAACATCTCCGCCTAAATTTTAAAATATATAATATTTCGTTTTTCTCAATATAGCGATAGATAAGTTCCCCTATCGCCGTGGTTACATTCCTTTCCTGTCTTTGAACAGGAGTAGAGATGTATCCCTTGTTACTTCGCCTTTAGGATATCTTTTGCTGTTCTAAATTCTAATCCAACATTATACTATTAAAGTCACCGCCTAATGTTTGAAATTTTTACATTGCATTTATTTAACTAGTTTAGCCGTGCAGTCAAAATTAAGGACAAGAAGGAATGTATCATACGTATTATATTGTAAGTAATTTTCATTTAATCCAAGTACAGTTTTGTAAATTAACTGTTCGTTGTTAACGCTAATAAATAAACAATGTACAATTTAGGAACATCTAAAAGGGATATCCGTATTTTATTTTCATAATGTTACATATTTACAACCAAAGTTATGTTTGCTGCAAAAGTTCCCAAAGCACAATTTTTTTTGTGTAAACTTTCGAAGGTGTGAATTCTTACTACAGTCCGTAGATTTAATCTGAAATTTCAGAGTCTGCTTATTTGTCGTCTTACTAAGAGCAAATCTTTTTTAATTTGTATTTTATCTCAAGGTTATTATCAAACTCCACAAGACATACTTCGAATCGTCACATGCAATAATTAACGACAAAATAAATATATATACAGACTCAGTATCATCCAACCCACCTTTGGCAAAAGAATTATCATCGTATTATTTGTATTTGAGAAGATATTTTACAATTAAAAAAATACGTAATAATTGCATTAGAATCCATTTTTACCCAGGTTCAGAAATTCCCAGTATTGAAAAGTAAAAACGAACAGGAATAATTCTTATCCCCGTTCGTTTTTGCTTTTTTAATTCTGCTGATAATTTCGAAACGCTTTATGTATTTTTAGATTTTCTTTTCTCTTGAATTTATTTCCATTTTTTTTGTATGTAATTATTTTAAATTTTCATTATTCATTCATTATTGCAAATTTTAAAAACGACACTTACTATCGATTCTTCATTTTACTTTACAAAACAAATTTCAAACAAAATATCTTGAAGTAGTTCAGGCCGGGACGGCGCAAGGGTCTCCGCCCCATCCCGAAACTATGATCCGGAAAAAATAATTTATGGATGTTATGTAAAGTTTTTATTTAGTCTGTTTTTTGGGGAGGTTGTCGCTAATATGAAAAACGTAAATAATTTTAAATTAAGTTTTATTAAAGTAAAATATACAATAAGCCTTATTTTTTCGAAAATTAATTAAAATAAAATAAAGTTAAATTCATAAAATAAATATTCAATAAGGCTGAAAACATGAAAAACATAAATAATTTTAAATTAAGTTATATTAAAGCAAAAAAATATAATAAGCCTTATTTTTTCGAAAATTAATTAAAATAAAATATAGTTAAATTCATAAAATAAATATTCAATACGACTAATGCTGAAAACATGAAAAACATAAATAATTTTAAATTAAGTTTTATTAAAGCAAAAAAATATAATAAGCCTTATTTTTTTCGAAAATTAATTAAAATAAAATATAGTTAAATTCATAAAATAAATATTCAATACGACTAATGCTGAAAACATGAAAAACATAAATAATTTTAAATTAAGTTTTATTAAAGCAAAAAATATAATAAGCCTTATTTTTTCGAAAATTAATTAAAATAAAATAGTTAAATTCATAAAATAAATATTCAATACGACTAATGCTGAAAACATGAAAAACGTCAATAATTTTAAATTAAGTTATATTAAAGTAAAATATACAATAAGCCTTATTTTTTCGAAAATTAATTAAAATAAAATATAGTTAAATTCATAAAATAAATATTCAATAAGGCTGAAAACATGAAAAACGTAAATAATTTTAAATTAAGTTATATTAAAGCAAAATATATAATAAGCCTTATTTTTTTCGAAAATTAATTAAAATAAAATATAGTTAAATTCATAAAATAAATATTCAATAAGGCTGAAAACATGAAAACCATAAATAATTTTAAATTAAGTTATATTAAAGCAAAAAAATATAATAAGCCTTATTTTTTCGAAAATTAATTAAAATAAAATATAGTTAAATTCATAAAATAAATATTCAATACGACTAATGCTGAAAACATGAAAAACATAAATAATTTTAAATTAAGTTTTATTAAAGCAAAAAAATATAATAAGCCTTATTTTTTTCGAAAATTAATTAAAATAAAATATAGTTAAATTCATAAAATAAATATTCAATACCACTAATGCTGAAATCATGAAATAATTTTAAATTAAGTTTTATTAAAGCAAAAAATATAATAAGCCTTATTTTTTCGAAAATTAATTAAAATAAAATAGTTAAATTCATAAAATAAATATTCAATACGACTAATGCTGAAAACATGAAAAACGTCAATAATTTTAAATTAAGTTATATTAAAGTAAAATATACAATAAGCCTTATTTTTTCGAAAATTAATTAAAATAAGATATAGTTAAATTCATAAAATAAATATTCAATAAGGCTGAAAACATGAAAAACGTAAATAATTTTAAATTAAGTTATATTAAAGCAAAATATATAATAAGCCTTATTTTTTTCGAAAATTAATTAAAATAAAATATAGTTAAATTCATAAAATAAATATTCAATACGACTAATGCTGAAATCATGAAATAATTTTAAATTAAGTTTTATTAAAGCAAAAAATATAATAAGCCTTATTTTTTCGAAAATTAATTAAAATAAAATAGTTAAATTCATAAAATAAATATTCAATACGACTAATGCTGAAAACATGAAAAACGTTAATAATTTTAAATTAAGTTATATTAAAGCAAAATATATAATAAGCCTTATTTTTTTCGAAAATTAATTAAAATAAAATATAGTTAAATTCATAAAATAAATATTCAATACCACTAATGCTGAAATCATGAAATAATTTTAAATTAAGTTTTATTAAAGCAAAAAATATAATAAGCCTTATTTTTTCGAAAATTAATTAAAATAAAATAGTTAAATTCATAAAATAAATATTCAATACGACTAATGCTGAAAACATGAAAAACGTCAATAATTTTAAATTAAGTTATATTAAAGTAAAATATACAATAAGCCTTATTTTTTCGAAAATTAATTAAAATAAAATATAGTTAAATTCATAAAATAAATATTCAATAAGGCTGAAAACATGAAAAACGTTAATAATTTTAAATTAAGTTATATTAAAGCAAAATATATAATAAGCCTTATTTTTTTCGAAAATTAATTAAAATAAAATATAGTTAAATTCATAAAATAAATATTCAATACGACTAATGCTGAAATCATGAAATAATTTTAAATAAATTTTATTAAAGCAAATAATTTAATAAGCCTTATTTTTTCGAAAATTAATTAAAATAAAATAGTTAAATTCATAAAATAAATATTCAATACGACTAATGCTGAAAACATGAAAAACGTCAATAATTTTAAATTAAGTTATATTAAAGTAAAATATACAATAAGCCTTATTTTTTCGAAAATTAATTAAAATAAAATATAGTTAAATTCATAAAATAAATATTCAATAAGGCTGAAAACATGAAAAACGTAAATAATTTTAAATTATGTTATATTAAAGCAAAAAATATAATAAGCCTTATTTTTCGAAAAATTAATTAAAATAAAATATAGTTAAATTCATAAAATAAATATTCAATACGACTAATGTTGTCCGTAACTCATGCCTGTTTCTCATATTTTTTTATTTCAATAAAGTTCTATTTTTTTTTACAAAAATGATTTGACTTGAATTTGGTTGGTGGTGGTCATCTTTGTTTTGCACACTTCCACTCAATTGTAACACAAAAAACGCTCGAGGTCCTCGACAAAATCCAGAGACGAATATGCAATGTGATAGGTCCTGATCTGGCATCTAATCTACAGTAGTGTTCTCACAGACGTGCCGTCTCGTCCCTCTGTCTCTTCTATAAGTATTTTCACGGCAGCTGTTCTGACGAGATGCTTCCGCTAGTTCCCACACTGCATGACTTTAAGTGAGGTACTAGGCATCTCGATACCACACTTTCCCTGTCGAAACGGTTAAATGTAACCATCTCTTCTACTCAAACAACTTCTCTCGCACTTCGCATCTGTGGAATTCTCTTCCCCCCTACTTACTTCTGTGATAACTATAATCTTCAAATATTCGAGTGTAATGTCAATCGACATCTGACTCCCTATGCTTGTTCCCCGTCCTGCTCGGTATCCTTTCCTCAAACACGCTTCTTTACTCTTGTTCTCAATCCTCTGTAACCTCTTGTGTGCTAGTGGCACTCCTACCTTGCTTGGGGTGAAATGCTTTAAAAAAAAGGGAAAAAGCTTCGTTAGAAATCAAAAAGGATGCTCAGGGTACAATGAACCGTATATGTGAAGAAGTTTTAAAGAAAATGTAGACAAAAATGAAAATATATTTATGGTCAGGGAGAGAGAGTTGACATTGCTAGGGTATATAATGAGGAAAGAGGGCTTGGAAAATTTGATACTCAGAGAGATTGAAGGCAAGATTCAGAAGAAAACAAAGTTTAAACTATAAGGCGAATTTGAGCGAATGTATGGCGTAGCAATATTTAGGAGAAATAATAACAAAAAACAAAATTTATTAACAACTACAAATGAGAGGAGATTGTGGAGAGTCATGATCTCAAACGTCCTGATGGGACAGGCACATAGAAGAATAAGCTTGAGTAAATGAATGGCGGAACGTGGAATAGAGTTTGGGAGAAAAAACAAAAAGATAAAGCTTATTAAAACCTACAAAGGACGGAAATTGTGGAGAGCCATGATCGTCTACGCCCTGAACAGACACCGCACATAGAAGACGACAAATGACCATGAGTAAATGGATGGCGAAACAAGATTTAGGAGAAATAACAAAAAGACAAAATTTCTGAAAAACTACGAAGGACAGGATATCGTGGAGAGCCATGATCTTCTACGCCCTGAAGAGACACTGCACGTAGAAGAAGACAAATGACCATGAGTAAATGGATGGCGAAACAAGATTTAGGAGAAATAACAAAAAGACAAAATTTCTGAAAAACTACGAAGGACAGGATATCGTGGAGAGCCATGATCTTCTACGCCCTGAAGAGACACTGCACGTAGAAGAAGACAAATGACCATGAGTAAATGGATGGCGAAACAAGATTTAGGAGAAATAACAAAAAGACCAA
>OZ038512.1:8433736-8438736 GCA_964036315.1 Acanthosepion esculentum
TACCAAGTTTTCATTACCGCCATTGTTTTCAAAATCCGACATCTCGACGTCTAATCATAAAAAGAATTAAAGGGAAATAACTCTCTAACTTTTCACAGTTCATGTTCAAATGAAAATATTATTGTACTTAAATTACAGTGTTTCAAAATGAAATTGTCCGTTTTTTTTTTCAAGTTTACTTTTAGATGCCGTAGCCCAACATATCACACTATTTTAGAATCAACCCAACTCCGTGAGCAAATTTCCGGGCCTGATCCAGACCCGCAATACTGGAATTTTAGATTTCCAAGTTCGAACTGCTCAAAGTAGAGTTCAACGGTGTTATAAATGGCTCGGAGTATTCCAGTAAGATATCTTTAATCATTTCGAAGATACACCAGTTGAAATCTTAATTAACATCTAATCAATTTTGCTCTTACACGATTTGAAACATTTTGCTGTTACACGCGTTGTATATGTATTTGAAATCATATAAAAACTTGTTACTCCGGGGCAGAAAGATAGAAGATTAGAGAGGGTGAAGATAACCTTAGAATATAATCCTGGAATAATATATATATATATATATATATATATATATATATATATATGAACTTAATTTCAATCCTTCCGATCCTTAGCTATGATTAATTAATAATGAACATGTCATTTTCGTTTATGATCGATTTCATACCGATTCTTCTGCTAAGCATGAACAGTAATTATACATTATTATTGCTCAAAATAGAGTCTGATAGTGTTATTAAAACATCGGAGTATTCCAGTAAGATATCTTTAATCATTTCTAAGATAACACGGTACAGTGCTTAATCTAAAATTTGACAGTTTCCTGCTACATGATTTGGACAATTTTGCTGTTAGACCTGGTATATATGCATTTGGAATCATATAAAACCTGAGTTGGAGCTTATTCGGTGCCCCATACTTTCTGTCTTGTAACACACCTAGTAAATCACTATATATAGGCCGTCCTGGGTATGACGATAAACTACATCCGCGTCCAGGGTAAGACAATAAACTACGTCCAACAGCAAGAGATTTAGATCAGGAGGTTTCAGGAGCGTGGAACCACCTCTTAATTGCTGGTGTTCCCAGGTCCGCCTTGACCCGGCGTGGTAGCACCTGTTAGGGTTCTAGCTTAGGTAAAAAGCATTATAAAAGTGTAAAAATAGGTTTTAATACCAGAAAAATAATATTTCCAGAAATAAATTTTTGAAGAAAAAAAACTATTACCAGCAATACATTTTTGAAAAAATAATACGTTTTTGAAAAAATATTACCATACATTTTCTTTGAAAAAATATTAACAGAAATAGATTTTTTACAAAACAAAAATATTACAAGAAAAAAAAAGTTGTCATTAAATGACCCATTGAGGTTGATATACCGTGAAACAAACCAAACCAAACTAAACTATATATTGGATTTTTTTTCCTCAATACCACGCTTCTTCCAATGAAGTTTAATTAACTGAATAATAATTTCCCAAAACTGATAAAACTTCGTTATTGTTGTCTGCAGTTCAATGTGGACACATTTTTCAACCGGTTGTTTCGGGCTATATTAAATTTTCATCTTAGATTTGGTTAGAAATTTCGAGTCGTTTCATCAGCCCGTCTTACAATAATACCTTATTGCGCGCGTGATAAGAAATGCAAACACTTATTCCTCGTCATATCTCAATTGAATTGACTTATTTTTTTGGTCAGAAATTATTGCCATAAATAAACCGTAAATAAGCCTGAGCATCTAATTCATTTCCTGTGATTAGAATTGAATTAAATTAAAATTAATTAATTGAAATAAACATTGTGTTGCAAGCGTGATAAGTTAGCCATTTCTGAACATGAGGATAAAAAAAAACGAACGAAATCTATTTAAAGTTTAATCCGAGTTAATTAGAAAATGAGCCGATGTTTCTTTTTTAATTACTGTATTTTTTCGTGAACGAAAACGAATATACACACACACACACACACACACACACACACACACACACACACACACACACACACACACACACACATATATATATATATATATATTATTGGATTTGTTTGCGATCATTTTCTTTGTTTACGAAAAACATGATTATTTATTTTTATTTTTTTTATTATCACTTCGGATTGTTTGCTTGATTCGTGCGTGTCTGATACAAATTAGAGGCAGATGCATTGCCGATGAAAAACACCGATCGTCTTCCACGTTGCATGTACAAGTAATTATGAAAGAGATCGTCTTTAAAAAGGCACACCATCCGCAGTCACAATATACGGAGAAGATAATATAAACATTTGCCATAGTCACGCTGATAATCTTATTCATAAAAATGATAATTAAACGAAGGCGCCATATTTTAAGATGATGATGGTAATAATAATAATAATAATAATAATAATAATAATAATAATAATAATAATAATAATAATAATAATAATATTTTAAATATACAAAAAATGATCAGTCACTTCTGATCTTAGGGATCTGATTGGAAAGGAAATGTTTATACAAGAGAAACGGAAGGAAATAATAATATTAATATTAATAATAATAATAAAAATAATAATAATAAAAATAATAATAATAATAATAATAATAATAATAACAACAACAACAATAATAATAATTATAATGGGCCAATATCTGCACTTGAAAATCTCCAACGCCTATGCAAAGGAAACGGCAAGAAATTGGTATGAACACCACCCAGACCCGATTACGGAGATAGGACCTGTTACAATTTTATGTGACTTTGTAATACACACAGACAGAACAATCAAAGCTAATAGCCCTGACATCGTGATTAGAAAACCACAAAGACGAAATGTGCATCCTTATTGATATGGCAATACCTGCAGACTGCAATGTATGTTTGAAGATCCTCAAATAATATCAAAATATAAAGACGATAAAATCGAAATCTCAAAGAATGTGGCGCATGAGGACATTAACAATTCCAGTTGTAGTTGGAAGCCTCGGACCGAGTGAAAAAAATTCCAACATACCCATTGAACGAATCCCTGGTAGCCCATTCCTTAAAGAAATACAAATATACAGCCAACACCTTACGAAGGGGTTTATCTATGTAAAATATCTGCGATTTTTTCAAAACTGCCCAATGGAAAATGATATGATGTCATTTCTGACCTTAGGTCGCTGGTCAGGACCCGGAAAGAAACCAAAGGAAATAAAACAATAATAATATTAGTAATAATGTATCGTCGACGATCTTCAAAGAACTATCAAAATGCAATGATCTTGAAGTAGAAATCTCAACATTGAAGCACATGATGAGATCAATAATTCAGGTTGTAGTTGGAGCCCTTTGTTTGATTGGAAAATGTCCCTATAGACTCATTGAAGTGATCCCTGGTAGCCCATGTCTTAAAGACATACAAATAATTGTACTCAAAAGCACAGCTCACACATTACTAAGAGCTTCATCTATGACAAATATTTGAGATCTTAGATTAAAAAAAAAATGATTAGTGAAAAATGTCATGAAGCCTTAGGTTCCTGCTTGGGACTCTGAATAAAACATGCATAGAAGTGAAATCAAAGGGAATAATACATATCTCGTAAAGAAGGGGGAAGAGGTCTTATTCAGCTAGAACTGTCATACAAGTCAACAACAAAAGGCTTACTAATATACATGTAAACAACAAAGGACTGGATGATACAATTAGTCAAACAAGACGTAAAAAGAAAGGAAAGCTATTCAATCATGACAGAAGGTTGTAAATACAAACGAGATTTACATTGATTAGATTTTGTAGTAAACCAAACCAGAACCAATTGTTGCAGCAAAAATTATGAAAAAGAAAGTGGCATGGACATTTATACTGTTACACGATTTGAATAATTTTGCAGTTACACTCGGCATATATATATATATATATATATATATATATATATATATATATATATATATATATATATATATATATATATATTAGGTCATCCCATAAGTTCTGTCCGAATTTTAACTTTTTGTTAAAATGAACGAAATTTAAATTGTATTTTATAATGTCTAATGACGCTGAACATTATTTTTTTATTTAAACGCATTTAAACTGATCAAATTTTATTTCAGAGAACAATAAAATAAAATTTTGTTTGAATAAAACCCTGCTAACATGGAAGTAGCCAAGAATCATTTGAGGCACATAATGCTTTATGAGTTCAAGAAAGGAAACTCAGCAGCCGAAGCGGCTAGAAACATTCACTCAGTTTATGAGGAGGAATGTGTGAATGAAAGAACTTGCAGAAGATGGTTTGCAAAAAGGTGGAGATTTCACCCTTGAAGATGAAGATCGAACCGGACGTCCAGTAGAGTTTGATGAAAAGCTTCTTGAAGCAGCCCTTGAAGAAAATCCTGCTGTATCAGTTGAGGAATTGGCAGTGGTTCTCAGTTTAAACCATACAACTGTTCATCGTCATCTTCAACAACTTCGAAAAGATCCTAAACTTGGAAAATGGGTGCCTCATGAATTGTCTGAAAACAACCTGAAATCCCGAGTTGACATCTGCTCTTCGCTCCATTCTCGCCAAATTGTTTCACCTTTTTGGATAGACTTGTGACTGGCGACGAAAAATGGATCTTTTATCGAAATTTTAATCGTAGACAGTGGCTTGGTAAAGGGGAAGAAGCCCAGCCACAGTCAAGAAGGGAACGTCATGGGCAAAAGGTTCTTTCAATCTGGTGGGATTACCAAGGAATAATCCACTTTGAATTCTTACCACCTAATGCAACAATTAATGCTCAAATATACTCTCAGCAATTAAAGCGTTTGAACCAAGCATTGAGGAAAAAAAGACCTGCTCTAGTGAATCGAAAACGGGTGATGTTTCATCAGGACAATGCGCGACCACACACAGCAAGAATCACGTCACAAAAGATCGAAGAACTTGGTTGGGAGAAAATTCCTCATCCACCTTATACTTCCGACCTTGCTCCTTCAGACTACCATTTGTTTCGTAGCTTACAGAATCATTTGTAA
>OZ038512.1:8443736-8488736 GCA_964036315.1 Acanthosepion esculentum
CGAAAATTAAATTTGAAACAATAGAAATGTTACATCTAACTCAATGCTGTCTCTCTACCCCCCTACACTGCCCCCACTTCGTGAGTTTCATTATTATTGCCCGTCATAAATGTGTGAATTTATTTTCATTTTTTCATTTCAACATTTGGAAATAAATCTGATGATCCACTGTCCTTTAAAAGGGCTGTGGTGAAATAATTTATTATATGGAACCTTAAAGCAATCTGTTTTTATTCAAATTATTAGCTCTGATTTACATTGAGCTCTCTGGATTCTATCCTCATTGGGTCTTCCCATACGGATTACCTAGGTTTTCGTAAACTATATATATATATATAAAGGCATTTTTATGCTTAACATTGTTTTTATAGATACAAGTATTTAAGTAAATGGTCTGTTTATAATAAACAGTATTAAATAACATTTACCGGCCTGAATGTCCGAGAAATTTTCATAGAAAATATTCGTCATTCGACAGGATTCGAACCTGTATTTTATATGAAAATTTGTCGGACATTCAGGCGGGTAAATGTTATTTAATACTGTTTATTATAAACAGAGCATTAACTTAAATACTTGTATCTATATAAACAATGTTAAGCATAAAACTGTCTTTAAATAATTGTCGGACTTTGTCCATTTCATAATATATATATATATATATATATATATATATATATATATATATATATATATATATATATATATATATATATATATATATATATATATATATATATATCAGATCTAAAATATTCCAAACACTAACTTTTTCCACTACAGCTGTTTCTATGAACGAAGCCTTCCTCGGGCAGCGAAAAGTCCCATTGTTTTTCAATCACTATAGAAAAACAATTGACCTTTTCGCTGCCTGAGGAACCCTTCCTTGGTAGAAACCGCGGTAGCAAAATAGGTCAGTTTTTGTCATTTTTTATATCTTAACTATCTTTTCACTTTCGTCATTTTGAATTGTTCATTGAGTACTTTTTCCCGTTTCCCGGACAAGGTAAACCTTTTCCATAAAAACAGTTTTATTGTGTGTATAAATATTTAAAAAAAGTAATGTAAATGGCGCAGCCACTCGTATCCGAGTATGCCAATCTACTATTGCGGCAAGCTAATCCCCCTTGCAGACGCCTGCACAGGCACATTTGTGTTTTTTAGCACCCTCAATGTCGACTTGTGGTTTATAATGCAACACTGCTGAACGGACCTTGGTTACAGTTTTTTGGAGAGGGCGCGTATTCTAGCTTGATCAACAGTCTGAATAAGACCAGCACGCTGAAAACCTCGGTCACGATGACTTGCGACTTCGTGCTATTACAATCAGCGACGGCATCCGTCTACCCAATTTCACCCACAAAGCTTGGGTCCAAAGGTGCCGCACTCTGTGATCGCCTCATACAGACCGATAACTTCAAGAAATCACCTTTCTGACAAATCGGATTCTAACCCGTATATATATATATATATATATATATATATATATATATATATATATGAACTCACTCGTGCATGTACGGTTGCGTTGATACATATCTGTGAATACATGTATTTATATAGATATTTTAAAAAAGACTCCTCACATGTCTATTTCTTCTTCTTCTTCTTCTTCTTCTTCTTCTTCTTCTTCTTCTTCTTCTTCTTCTTCTTCTTCTTCTTTTTCTTCTTCTTCTTCTTCTTCTTATTTTTCTTCTTCTTCTTCTTCTTTTTAATGTCATTTACCTGTGGTTAATAGGGCCACGTCCTCTTTACGACAGGGCCAAAACCTCTCACGACAGAGTCACAACCCCATCACGCTATATGTTTCTGCTATGGTTTCTGTAGCAGGCAAATTAAAAAAGTAAAATAGTTTTGAAATCGTTGAATTTCTTCTCCGAGGCTGGCTGCCAACCAAGACGAAAATACCGATTCGGCTCTGTTATTGAAGCCATTGTTGGGTAGGATATTAAAAAGATTCAATTTCCTCGTCGATATGCACTACATTACGAGCACATCCATACTTTTTAGTTAGTACCTTTTCATTTATTCTTTTAAATGAAAGCTGGAGACTTCAGGATATATTAAACGCTGAGGACTTTTGAATATATCAAATATATTGATTTTAGAAATTGTTGTTTATGAAAGTTGTTTATATCACAATTTGCTATCTTCAGTAAATATAAGGATTTCGAGCGTTGATTTTAAAGACAGAGATGTTTCTATTTATTGGCGCTATACAATTGTCTCCAATGTTTTTAGGGTTCCGTCAGATTTTAACAAGTTTGGTAAATTGTGTGCATATAAATATATGTTGTGGTAATGTGTGAGGATGTGAATTCGTGTTCGTGAGTCTGTGCGTTGCAATACGAGGAAATCACTTACATTAAAATGACAACTTCCGGTGAATCTTGTCTTAATTAGAAATTAGAAATCAAAGCATTCAAATTATACACCGTTTTTACAGCCCTTCAATCAACTAGACATTGTTTAACTAGCGTTTTAATCCGAATATTTCCCTTTAAAATATATTTTTATTTCATTGTGTTATAAATTGTTTTATTTTTCTTTCTTAATTCTTTGCCTTTCACGAATTTTGTTTTCGTTTTGTCTTCCATTTTCTTCTCCAAGAAACTCGAGTCGTGAACTTTTCCTCTTTTGTTCGTTTGCGCTGATAACAATAAAGTTCGTTGTCATTTTTTTTGGTTCGTTTTCTTTCCTGTTGACTTGCTTCGTTTGTTTAATTTCTTTCTTTTTTTTGTCCCTTTTTTTTGTATTTTGTTTCTTTGGCAAGACTTTTGGTGTGAAGTCGTTATATAATAATCATTTATTTAGCTTCTGGCAAATAAGATTTTCTGCTTTTCGCGAACATCGAGTAGAAAAATTCGCATTCTTCGTGATCTGCTTGCTGGATTCGGCTGGAAAAATTTGTCACAAGAAGCGAGAAACAATAACAGTTCTCACGACACTGCCGGAGCTTTATCACGTCAGCGTATTTAAACATTCACAGCAAATAGAGAAAAGACAAAAAAACAGAGGTAGTAAATTTATCTGTTTTTCTATTCCGAATAAATAAAGGCATTTTAGTCACTGTAATCTCGTGCGCCATATGCGTGTGGGTTTTGTATTTTATTTTATTTTTAGTATTATATATTTTATTTATTTTACTTTGTTTGACACCTTAGACAGCGAGGGCTTACGGACAATACGAATGGGTAATAGAAATCCTTGATTAGCACAACCAGCAAGAAAACTTTTTCGAGAATGTGAACCTTTGACATTTCAAGGGTAAGTGCAGTAAGTAAGCAACAAAAATAGCATATAATATTTACTAGGAATGGAATTCAAGAGTTTGATCGTTGAAAGATAAAACTTAGCGAACTTTTCTTGAAAAATATCGTCAACTTCACTTAAATCTTCTAAGTACCCTGCCCTTCAGGACGTTGGCGATCACGTCTCTCGAAAAGTTCCTATCGTTTGTGGCTCTTAATAAATTTTGCTTTCTTTCATCTCCCCTTTTCCGCCATCCATTTACTCAAGCTTGCTAGGTACGTTATGTGTCGCTTCACTCTTTCTCTCTTGCCCTCAATCTGCACTGTGAGTGTCAGATTCTCAGAACCTTCATTCCTCATTATAGGTCTTAGGACTTTCAAAGGCCGCTTTCTTATGTTAAGTATAAGTTTCCTTTTTCTTTCCATTTTCTATAAAACTATATTGTTGCTCACTTGTTCGGTTCATGCTGTCCTCAAAATCCATCTGTAGGCCCAGATTTCTGTTCCTTTAAGTCTCTTCATCAACGATATAATCAAAATCAAAATTCACTGCCATATAAGAGAACTGATATTACAGGTCAATAGAGTTTTCCTTGATTTTCGCGATTTTTTTTCTATTACTTAATACTGTGCTTAGATTTTGAATGGCATCTTTCAGTATCTTCGAATTTCAGTGTTGCGTTTTCCGTCCACTGTTAAAACACTTCCCAGATATTTAACGGGTTTCAACGTGATAAGGCCGTCAGCTTAAAATGAGTTCAATAAATATACAAAATTAGAAAGTGTTGTAAGTAAAGCATGTGTCTTCTCACCGGACACATCCACCTACACAGTGAGGCAATTCTGCGAGATTTAGAAGTCCTGGCAGGTAGTTACATTGGGAGTCTCCACCGAGCAAGAGTACAAATATCTTTTTAATAACAATAACTGGTGACCCAGTTACCACTACGGCCGTCACCAAGGGGGGGGGGGGTAGCGTATATAATTCCTATACCATTTTGTCCTCAAGGACACATGTCACAGTGGATAAGGCTTTAGTTAGATCTAGTGACAGGACCCAAAAAGTGTGAGGTCAATACCCAGTTAAGGCAGTGGAGAACTTTCAGAGAGAAATTAACAGGAGATAACAGATAACTGACATCCATTAAACATGGCACGTGGAACTAGAATAGTCTACCACAGTGAGCGAAATAAAGGTTTCTGTTCGATATTCCAACCACCTGACGAAGGCCGGAGCGTACAACGTTGTAATAAATATGGCGACAAAGATGAGGACAATAGTCCTAATAATGTAAATAGTGCACATAATGCCTCATCTCCGAAATATAGACAGATACTGAAGAATGCCGGACCGTACAACGGCCGAAACGTTGTAATAGATATGGCGACAAAGATGAGGGCAATAGTCCGAATAATGTAAATAGTGCACATAATACCTCATCTCCGAAATATAGACAGATACTGAAGAAGGCCGGAGCGTACAACGGCCGAAACGTTGTAATAAATATGGCGACAGAGATGCGGACAATAGTTCGAATAATGTAAATAATGTACATAATAGCTCATCTCAGAAATATAGACAGATACTATACCATTTTACTTAGTAGATAAATTGTATCTACTAAGTAAAATGGTATGAGCTACAGTTAAAGCGAGAACATTCATTCAGTAGAGGAACTCTATCTAGCGACCGCTTAGTTACACAAGGTTCTGTAATCTTCGATCTTATGATGGTGTACTGTATAATATTATACATATCTCCCCGCAGATATTATCTCCAGAAAAATCTTACAATATAAAAATATCTTCTGACCTTAAATAACCTTTAAATGTTGGACAAATCAAATTAACCAAACCATCAACCTAACCCGATTCAACGAGAATTTGTCCAACGTTTCGTAGGGTGATCACACTTTTATTGGGAGAGTCCGACGCTCAAGAGTACAACTATAATTTTAATAACAATGACTGGTTACTCAGTTATGACTACAGCTGTAACCTAGCGTGAGATAGCTGACCCGTGCTGTCAGGGTCCCAGCTATGGGTAAATAGTTAATCCTCCAAAAAAGCTGAAAACACTATGAAAGTATAAAAATAGGTATTAATAACAGCAATACTATTTATAAAAAAATTTACCAAAAAATTTCGAAAAATCTTGTCGGCATTAAATAACACATTAAGGTTGACAAACGGTAAAGCAAAACAAACCAGACCAAACCAAACTTATGACTGAGTAGGGTATTTAATTCCTATACCAGGTTTCTTCAACATCCACAGAGCTAACATTTGGTTTATATTGAAGCTAATTCCGAGCTGAGCTTAAATCTGACCTGTCATTAAATGAGACAAGTCAGTGCGTTCAGGCCATCAGGAAGGAAGATTTCTAACGCAAATATCGATGGCTTACGAACAGGTTCTTTTAATCAAATCTTAGTTACAACTACGGCCGTCTCCTAGGGTGGGGTAGGGTATTTAATTCCTATAACAGGCATGTTTGTATTTCTTCAACATCCACACAGCTAATCTTTGGTTTATATTGAAGATAATGCTGAGCTCAACTTAGTGAGAGTTTCAGGAAAAGACCTTATAATCTCACCTGATCATTAGATGAGACAAGTCAGTGCGTTCAGGCCATCAGAAAAGAAGCATTCTACCACAAATATCGATAGCTTACGAACACATTCTTATAATAAAATCTTACCCACAAGACTAGGGCCAATAAGTTATGTTTTTAGTGTCTTGTCTGTGATGCAAGTTTGAATCGCCTCCCTATGCAGATATTAGCGAATACCATTACCCTACTTTTATTTAATATTGATTTCATTATATAACAATCATCATCATCAGTCTTCGACATCTGATTCTGAGACAATTAGATGTCCTACCATGTATAGGAGCCACGGTGGAGTAATGGATAGCGTCACAGAATTTGGAATCGGAGAGCCGATCTCGAATTCCAGTCAAATCCATTACATTCACTAACGTGCTAATACCCCTGGGAAAGTTATGAATCCTCCTCTTTCCCCTCAGCTATGGGTACATAGCAGAACAAGACAGACCGGGTTCTATACCCTTAGATGGCAACTGGTATATCGCGGAAAGAAATGGCAACCTACTGCAGGAAAAAAATCTGCCAGTCATGTATTGAAACATAGCACATAACTGACTGACCAGTTATATATTAGTGAATTTCAAAGCGTAGCTTAGATGTGACACAAGGCAAAAATTAAGCGGCACCCAGTGAGGATCGAACTCACTACTCAATCGTAATTGTTCTAGCGAGAGAAGCTTGCAAACCATTACACCACCTCGAGGTGCCCATACCAGTTATATATTATTAGCGGTCACGATCTTAATAACTTAAAATATCCAGATGACAAACTATCCATAACAATCACAAAAATGCAACTACAGAATATAGTGAAGGAAAGCGAGAAGAAAGGACTAACTATCAAATGCAAAAACACAGTATACATGTTTTTTTAATCAAAAGAACCATCCCCAAAAAGAAAATGCAAATACTTTTTTGTATTGTGAAAGTTTGATTTAAAAGAACTAACAAGGTTTGTCTGTTTAATTCATCATCATCATCATCATCATCATCATCATCCTTTGACCTCCCTATGGTTGGTCAGAACTCCATTGACAATCCCTTCCCACATTGCCCGGTCCTGTATTTCTACCCACCCTATCCCCAATGTCCAACCCTGAGTCCCGAGCTATGGTGTCTAGGAAAATCAATTTTCGTGAGAAAACACTTCCAGAAGGATACCATAGGCGTAACGATGAGACGATTTGCCTGTCATCTCGGTGGGAATGGCCGGCACACTGTAATCGATTTTGTTTGAGCTTAAGAGAGATTGGTCTCAGTTCTCCCTAAATTGTGTTATACGTTGCATGGGGCCTCCAACTGATGTTCAAGATTTTTCTAAATGAATTTGTCTATGTTCCATCAAGTCGTCTTTCAAGACTAACAGATAATGTCAAAGTTGCTGACCCATACAGTAGAACTGGTTTAGTCAATATTCGAAAGGTTTGGGATTTTAAGGAGTATAGAAGGGTTGAGCGCCAAATCTTGTGAAGTTTGTTACATGCATCCCATATAGCCATGGCAGCGATGGCGAAATTGACAAAAATATGGAGGAGCAAAATCAGCTTTCAAACGAAAAACAGACGACAAATCGCTGGTAGTCTCCATTCTTTTATAGCATTTGAGAACAAATACCTATGAAAACTCATTGGCATTTCTTGGAAACATAAAACCAATGAGTTTGTGTTATCGGTAAATTTGCCCAAATTCATATTAACTTTACTTATTTCTTTTCCCGAATACTTTCGAATGTATTGTTGTCGCCAGATCCCCAATGTCCAACCCTGAGTTCTAAGCTATGGTGTCTGGGAAAGTCAATTTTCGCGAGAAAAGACTTTCAGAAGTATGCTATAGGAATAAGGAAGAGACGTTTTCCCTCTCCGCTCGGAGTCAGTGGACGGCAAACTTTAATCGTTTTGGTTTGAATTTAATATAGATTGGTCTCAGTTCTCCGTAAATTGTGTTTTACGTTGCATGGGCATGGGGCCTCCAACTGATGTTCTAGATTTTTCTAAATGGATTTGTATATGTTCCATCAAGTCGTCTTTCAAGACTAACAGATAATGTCAAAGTTGCTGACCCATACAGTAGAACTGGTTTAGTCAATATTTGAAAGGTTTGGAATTTTAAGGAGGATAGAAGGTTTGAGTGCCAAATCTTCTGAAATTAAACGCATCCCATGCAAGATCTTTCCGGGTGTTGAAGCCTTTTTGGAATTCTATTATGTGAGATGCAAGATATCTGAAGTCCTTAAGTCTTTTGATGGATGTATCATTGAGTGACTTCAACTCGGATGGTTCAGGGGAGGTTGTGATGTATTCTGTCTTACTCATGTTGAAATAGGGACCTACCTGGTTCGCTGCTTGCTCGAGTGATTGCAGCAATGATCCAGCATTTTCGGTACATTGAGAAATTAATGCAAGATCGTAGGTAAAACCAAGGTCAGACAAGTATTGTGGAGGGTTACTGACGATTCTGGCGAGGTTTCAAAAGGATTCCATTTTTCCTCAGCTCTTTTGATGGGTGTATTTTTACTATACTTTACCAACTTTCGGATGTCATGTTGAGTATTATGTTCGAAGTTGTGCATAAACTGTCAGATTTTGTTTGTTTTTCCAAGTACTTTCGGCTTTCCATTATCAGGAAGCGATTTGATATCTTTGTGGTAGTTTAACTTCTTTGTATCTTGGCAATCATTAAGACGCTGGACGTTTGAAATGGTTTAATGTTACGTTGTGTGTAACTACGTCCAGCGTCTTAATCAATGTCTGGATGTATACCTGCTACCACAAAAAGCTCATATATATATATATATATATATATATATATATATATATATATATATATATATATATATATATTCATACATGTTTCATTAAATAATATAGACAAGTGTTGTCTATTTATTTTATGTAAATTCTTTTCATATCGTCTGATAAGCTAAATAGTCTTATCATTAAAAGAAGAAAGAAAATCACAATATTGATACATATTTTTAATCCTATCTAAGCTTTCGGCTTACATAAGCCTTTATCAAAGATGACAATTACAGTACAATGCATTAAGCAAAACACGGACGAGACAGGGATGATGTTTCTGTTTACATGGAAGATTTCCAAGCGAAAATCGCACCGCAGCTCATGACCACGCGAGAGTCAATTCGAGAAGTATTAAGTATGGGAAGCCGTTGGTATAAACCAATGGCTTCTGTTACAAATTATAGGCATTTAAGAATATTTGTGTAGATTTCATAGTTTATTTTGTTCAGGTTAGGTTTCAACTGTTTTATGTATATAGCTTCAAGAATTTTTAGTTTTTGTTTATTGTTTTCATGTTTAAGTTTTCAACAAGGATTTTCCGGAATTGTGTATGTAACCAGGCATGTTGATCTTTTGTAAATGCCCCTGAAACGTTATCTGCTTTGTTAAGAATATGCATGTAAAGGGTGATAAGTCAATTTAATTTTTATTATTATTAATGTATTGAAATACTGAACATGCAATTAATTATTTTTTTTACAGTTTGAGTATCCCAAAACATTGCTTTTACAGGCATTTTAAAAGATTGTTGTCACACATAATTAATCTTATTTAATGGTGGTGTCATTTTTTTTTATAGAGGGCTTCAAGAATTTTTATTTTTTATTTTTTTATTTTCATCGATGAATTAATATTTCTCTAAAACATGAATGAAGACAGGAATGTTCTTTTAAATGTTGGTCAATATATATATATATATATATATATATATATATATATATATATATATATATATATATATTCTACAGTTTCGAAGACAAACCTTTTTTGTAAACGTTCAGTCCAATCGTCAGGAGGCATCTGAAATTGCCTACCTATTTTCTTTTTTTCGTTATTTTTATAATAAATTAAAAGTAATTTATGCACTTTTTATTAGTGTCATGTAGATATATATATATATATATATATATATATATATATATATATATATATATATATATATATATATGTATGTATGTATGTATGTATACAAGCCTGTTTCTCTGTATCACAGGTCATCAGTGTGGCTAGACATCCAACTGCTTCAAGCCAGGATCGAAAACCGTCTTATTTGGAATTAGCCAGCGACTGTACCACTAACTTATCGGCGCACGGCATAGAAAGGGAATCTTTAAACGTAATATATCTATATGTGATGTATATAAACCCCAAATCAGCATCTCGAGTGTTCAATTCAAAACTGAACAGCTGTGCGCTGTAAGCAGGAGTGGCTACTATTTAAAATAAATTCCCTTTCCCGCATAGTGCGCAATCAACGAACGAGAGCAAATACATACACACATACACCCACCCACTGTATTTTTCCCGGGCTGTGTACAGTTTTCTGAACAACCAAGCAGCTAATTACAAATTAATCCAACTACAACTGAAGACCAACATCACTATTTATATTCACTGTATATTTTCAAAATGCAGTGACTACTTCCATCTCTACCGTAATTTATCATTTCACCCCAAGCAAGGCAATAAAGCCACTAGGAAGTGAGCTGCTTCTGAGTTTAAAGAATATGAGAAAAACTATTTTTGAGGAGAATGGAGAATACAAGAACAAAATTAAGACAAAAAAGATAGTGATATTACCTTTGCATTTAAATTTTCTAAGATCAAAATTGACTGGGAAGCAAGAAGTCTTACGGGTGCATCTCGCCGTTTCAACTGTGAAATATTGAGACCTTTCCGCCAATCTAGTACTGCGCTTAAACTCCAGGTACTATAGAATAAGTTCACCGGAACTATTACATTGAAAGTATTTATAGAAAAGGCACATTGAATCTACGTTACGGCGGTGGGAAAGTGACTGAAGACAAGAAGCCAGCTCAGGACCAATAATATAGCAGATTTTTTTTTGGATTTGATCAAAAATCTGTAAATATATAGCAATAGCACCAAACTGGATTTGGGGTGCAATATTCAATGCAAGAAGGAAAGGTATACCTTAATATATGTAAAGGTATATTTTTATATATATAAAATAGTTCCCTGTGAGAAAAATTGTCCAGCACGACATACTGAATCAACGTTCTTAGTTGCAGACTTATCAATTGATTCAATGTCATCTTTCTACTTCATTTAAGGGAACAAGAGACGATTTGTGCAAATATTTCAAAATTATTGGCTTCAATATGGGCAAGAGATATCCTCCCTATCCTATTAATCTGCACTTCTCTTCCCTGCATAAAACAAACCCATGGAAGGAGTCGTTTAGACCGACACTGTACGCTGGTACAAAATAAATAAAAAAAAACATTGTTTTAAAAGAAGGTTCACAACCGACAGCAACTCTAAATGCTTTGTCAATGTATTCCGAATGTAACCTTATAAGGAAACTGTTAATGTTAGTGTTACCATTATCACTCAGTAGCGGTTCGAATAAAACTTACATCTCAATAATTGAATACGAAGAGAAGGTAGTTGGTTCGCTAAGGCGTGCGTGACACAATAGGCCTTAGTCCTGAAGATTATCACTGGTGAGAATAAGAAATGTAATTCAACTGAAAACCTTCCCTGGAAATAGCGATAGATCAGCGGGAGGCTTGCGATGTCTCGTCTGTGAGAAAGGGGATCGTATGGTTGGAATTAATTCATCACCCACACGACGCAGATATGCTTTTGGACTCTATCGAGAGACTGGGAAGTGACACTCACATGAAAGCAGAGACGCTATTAGACTCTGTCGTGATTGGACGGTGAAGACTGGACAGCTACGATTCATATATGACAGTAATATTTCATTTTGGGCCTGATCTGGTTCCTCTAAAGGTAGAAGATAGAACGAAGAGTCAGATACTTACCAGAGCGGTACAGGTAACCGACTCTTTTCTTTTTTATTTATTTTATTTCTACAATGATGCTCACCCTGTACCAGAACCAAGAACCACTCGAGGTAGAGCATTGCAGATGAAGACGCTCAGTTTATAAGAATATGTGAGGAAGATAACGGTTAACTCCACACTTGAACAAGGGAAGATTTCAGTGACCCGGGAAGCATCCTCTGGGGAGTTGGTTCCAGAAAGCAGCGGTTCGTGGCAAGAAGTCGATAGAGTGGAACTTACATCTCACCAATGAAATAGGAAGGGAATGAGGATGGTTCGATCCAATTTGCGGGGTATGGAGGATCTTTGCCGTGAATGTTAGAACCGGAAAAATGTGTTACCCACAAGGACTGGCCAGATGCTACCCACATATATGGCAACAGTAGTCCATTTTCGGTCTGATCTCGCTTTTGTAAAGGTAGAGGTATCAGGAACTTACTGGAACGGTACAGTGAACCGGCCATCATTCTAGCATGCAAAAAAAAAAGTTTAAAATAATGGAAACATTGATAATAAAAACGAAAAATTCCAAACACAGAAATAACATCAACTATGAACAAGGTCATAATGTGCTGACAGTGTTTGGAAAAGATAATAAAACACATTCCCATTACAAATAAAAGTCTACAGATTCATTTAAAAAATATCCTTGATAATTGCTGAGGGAATAGCCGAAAGCGTTCAGATTTATACAACATTCGGACAGTTTTGCGCACGTTATGTACGGAAAAGAAAACATTTATATGAACATACGAAAAATTGAATAAATAAAAAGACAAACTTAATGAAATTCGTATAAACAAGGGATTGCTGGCCAATTTATATACATATATATATATATATATATAATATATATAAGTGTGTATATATATATATATATATATATATATATATATATATATGAAGAAATATAGTCTTAAGGTGTGCTATATTTATGGGAAAAGTGCTCTATGTCAGAGATAGAGCGTGTGTAAATATAAAAGTGAACATAGAAGTCAACACTTAGAGGCGAGAGACTCTTTCATACTAGACGCAATCGTCGTGACCTGGCGATTGCGTCTAGCATGAATCAGACTGTCGCCTCTAAGTGTTGACTTCTATGTTCACTTTTATTGAATATATATATATATATATATATATATATATATATATATATATATATATATATAAAAGGTTTATGTTCTACACACATATATATATATATATATATATATATATATATATATATATATATATATGTAGAACATAAACCTTTAAGGAGAAAATATTTTGAAAATAGATTCATTGCATTACTACGAACTATAAACACTCGTTCAAAACATTACATCATATCGCCATTCTTCAAACTTCTTTTTTATCACTGGATCTCGTATTTCTTTTTCTTGTTCTTCAACCTCCTCCTCCTCCTCCTCCTCCTTCCTTCTTCTTCCTTCTATTTGCTCCTCCACCTGTCGTCGTCTTCATCATCGTAATCGTTTTCATCCACGTGCCTTTCTTCATCTTTCTTTATCATACTTCACTCTCATTCTTCATCTTTCTCCTCCTCCTCCTCCTCCCTCTGCTCCTCCTTCTTCTTCTTCTTCTTCTTTTCCTTCCTCTTCGTCTTCTTATTCTTCTTATTCTTCTTCTACTACCTCATCTTTCTCTCTCTCGGTTTCTTCATTTTTACTTTTTCTTCGTCTACCTCTTGAATCTCTCTTTCTTCCTCATTTTTTTCTTCTTTTTATTTTTCTACCTCTTCTTCTTTATCCTCATTTTCATTCACGTGCCTTTCTTCATCCTTCTTTATCATACTTCACCCTTATTATTCATCTTTCTTCTCCTCCTCCTTCTTCTTCTACCTCATCTTTCTCTCTATCTCTCTCTCTCTCTCTCTCTCTCTCTCTCTCTCTCTCTCTCTCTCTCGGTTTCTACATCTTTTTTTCTTCTACTTCTTCCACATCATAATTCTCTGTTTGATTTTTTTTTTTACTTTTTTTTCTTCTATCTCATGACTCTCTCTGTTTCTTCTTCATTTTCTTTTTCTCAGTCTAACGCATCTTTCGCTTTCGCTCTGTTTCTTCTTCTTCTTCTTCTTCTTCTTCTTCTTCTTCTTCCTCATCTTTCCCTCTCTGTTTCTTCTTTATTTTCTTTTTCTCAGTCTAACGCATCTTTCGCTTTCTCTCTGTTACTTCTTCTTCTTCTTTTCTTCTTCTTCTTCTTCTTCTTCTTCTTCTTCTTCTTCTTCTTCTTCTTCTTCTTCTTCTTCTTCTTCTTCTTCTTCTTCTTCTTTCCCTCTCTGTTTCTTCTTCATTTTCTTTTGCTTAGTCTAACGCATCTTTCGCTTTCTCTCTGTTACTTCTTCTCCTCTTCTTCTTCTTCTTCTTCTTCTTCTTCTTCTTCTTCTTCTTCTTCTTCTTCTTCTTCTTCTTCTTCTCTCTCTGTTATTTTCTTTTTGTTTTTTTTTCTTTGCCTACCACACCTTTATCTCTCTGATTTTTTCTTCTTTTTCCTTTGATGACTTCATCCACATACCTCTCTTAACCCTACATCCTCCTCCTCCTCGCCCTTTCCTTTTTCTCCCTTCTCCCTCTTTCATCATCATCTTCATCTTCTGGCACCTTTCCTCAATCCTTTCTCCATTTTTCTCATTACTCCCCATGCTCCTCATCAGTCAGCACTTTATTGTCCGTATGCCATTTGTTGAATTCCATCTGCATGGCTTTTCCATAATTCATGACGGACAATGAAATCGCTGCATCGCGTTCTTTTCCTTCCTCGTCTCTCACCACCACCTCCGCCATTCCACGCCACCGCCACCAGTTTGTTCCACTTACCATGTGCCGACTGAGTTGGCACTTTACTTACGTCATTACCATATTAAGACAAAGCAAAATGTCAACTCATTTTTTTTTACACGGTTTTGCAACGTTGGCTCACAACCAGATGTGCATGTCACTGGACACGTCACGTTTAAATGCTCTCTCTTAGTCACACACATGCACTCAGACGGGCAATTACACACAAACACACACAAACACACACAAACACACGTACACGCACACGCACACAGACACAGACACACACACATATATATATACGCATATATACATATATATATATATATATATATATATATATATATATATATATATATGCATATAGATATCAGTGTACCGCTGGTCGTCTCGCACAAAGGATTTTCGGAGAGATTGCGAGATATGCATGTAATTTAATTTCAAGAAATCTACTTACTACACAAGCAGTCACAGTCACACACACACATACACACACACACACACACACACACACACACACACACACATATATATATATATATATATAATATATTATAATATTTTTTGTTTTAAAAACAAAAAATATTATAATATAAGCTCTACTTCTGTATGGAGCACTGTCTTAAAATAAAAGCAAAATACTAAGTAACACCGGATTATCTACCTAACGTGTTCTTTCCTATTTTTCTGCACACCTGCATACATACATACATATATATATATATATATATATATATATATATATATATATATATATATATATATATATATATATATATATATATATATATATATATATTAAAGTGATTGAGTTGAGTTAGACCGGAAAACAGTAATAATAAAATAGTAATAAATAATAAATCTATTATGAAATTACTCAGCCCGGATTGCCTGAAATATATATATATATCAAGGGATCAAGGATACAGCGTATAAATAAAAGTGAACACTGAGGTCAACACCCAGACTCTTCAGATTAGCTTCAATGTCCACTTTATGTTCTTATATATATATATATATATATATATATATATATATATATATATATATATATATATATATATATATATATATATATATATATATATACCATAAATGCGAAAGTCAGTGTGTCACATTTTTTTTCGACTCCGTGATCAAATTAAAATATTCCGGGCTGGATTCGAACGCAAAATCCTGAAATTTTAGATCCATAACGTTTCAGTACTGCGATTTTTTTCGGCGAATTTTTCACGTGATTTTTTTTGTACGATAACAATCTTTATAACTTGAAAATAAATTTGAGAATAATCGAAATTAATTGCGAAATCCATCGAAAGTCACCCATGACATAAAAATAATTTTTTATAAGAATAGTTAGGACCTACATACATAATTTTTTTTTAATTTTTAAGTGGCGGCAGAAGAATTATTGCTGAAGATTTAAAAGGTAATCTTAAATATTAATGCAATACTTAAATGCTGGTAAAAAGGATGGTAAAAACGTCAGCACTAAAACTGTCAAACATTTTATTTATTCTCCCCATAATATATATATATATATATATGAAGAAATATAGTCTTAAAGTGTGCTATATTTATGGCATACAGTGCTCAATATCAGATATAGAGGGTGTGTAAATATAAAAGTGAACATAGAAGTCAACACTTAGAAGCGACAGTCGTGGCCTGACGATTGCATCTAGCATGAAACAGACTGTCGCCTCTAAGTGTTGACTTCTATTTTCACTTCTATATTTACACACGCTCTATCTCTGATATTGAACACTTTATCCCATAAATATAGCACACTTTAAGACTATATTTCTTCATATATATATATATATATATTGGTGGGAAGAATAAAAAAAAATGTTTGTCAGTTTTAGTGGTGACGTTTTTACCATCCTTAGCAAGTCCCACTCAAATTACCGCCTAAAAGTGTTGGAGGCCATCTATATACTATCATTAAAGCCTTCTCTTTGTAAACAAAAAGACTTTATATTAGGCCTCCAAATAATGACTATTTAATTTTTTTTAAATTTTTTTCTTCTTCCTACCAATAAACTTTGTCCATTGTTTTTTTTTTATTATATAAATATATATATATATATATATATATATATATATATATATATATATATATATATATATATATATATATATATATATATATATGACCAGGATATTCTACGGATCGTATTAATCATAGAGATTATCAGGAATCTCAGTTAGAGTTTTAGATCGGCGTCCCTGAACGCAATACAGATTGTATGAGAAAAGAGAACTTAATAATTAAGACAAAATAAATATCCGACCTATTGGCTGGGGCTTCAGAATACGCCGATTACACCTCTGAGTTGTCCAGGGTAAGACGATAAACTACACCCAACAGCAAGGCCTCTGACCAGGAGGTTTTGAGGAGCGTGGAACCTCCTCTTAATTGCATGACACAGGGTGGTAGCACCTTTTAGGGTCCCGTCTATGGGCAAATAATCGACCCCAAAGTGAGGTCAAAACACTATGAAATTGTATAAATTGATTTTAATACCACCAATACATTTTTGTAAAAAAAATATTACCAATGATGAATTTTTGAAGATAAAATATCAGCAATAAAATTTTGTGGAAAGAAAAAATATTAGTTGCAATACTTTTTTGAGGAAGAATTTAATAGCAACAAAACATTTTTGGAAAAAAATATAACCAACAATAAAATGTGTGTCTGAATTAAATAACACATTGAGCTTGATATGCCATAAACCAAACGAAACGAAACGAAACCAAAATAAATTTAAAATACATAACATAATTTTAAATTCAAAACTATAAATTACCTTAACATATACGTAAACAAGAAAAACCTTAACATATACGTAAACAAGAAAAACTATTAAAAAATAATTTTCCAATTCTCACTTTTCCAATTAGACCAGTGTAGCCTATAAATAAAGATGGGTAGCCCTTGGTCTGATGCTCACATAAGACGTGAAGCTGAGTTATTTTGTTGTATATATTTCTGTGTCCCTAACCCTAACCCTGTACAAACGATCTATCCCAGGTATTGAGAACTCTTCACTATAAATATAGCAAATTTTACACGATATTATTGTATATAGACACACCTTTGTCTCTCTCTGTGTGTGTATATGTGTGTGTGTATATATATGTGTGTGTGTGTGTGTGTGTGTGTGTGTGTATTTGGTTGTTCGCCCATGTGTCTGTACATATGTTGAATGCGTAAAAGCAACTGGTACAGCTGGCGTTAATTCCCATTTTATTTCGTGTTTATTATTTTCTCCGCCTTGTGTTAGCCATTCCATTCCAATAATATACACATTTATTTGGCATGAAGATCGCGAGCGCCGGCACAATCCCAGTTAATTAACGTAATGCTATCATAAAGATGCCAAACGGACGTCACCCACACGTTTAAACTTACCAGAGTAGGTCTTCCGTTTTAGCTAATATGGATTCAATAGGATCAGATTCATCTCTTATCTGTGGTTTTGAGATCTTAAGGTTGCCATCGCCAAGTATAAAAACGGACGCGGACAAAGAGATTTTACATTCTGGCGACCGGTGTCCTGTCCCTATAAAGCGCATTTATGTAGACGGACGCCAGTTCGAAAATTCTAGGATGCGTTCAGAGAATCGGTTCTTTCAACTATTAAGTATTTCAGAGGTAAACATCGGTGGATCCGTATCCTTATTACCTATAAAGTTTTTAATATATGCAAGGATGTATTGCAATACCGCACGATTAACATTTCGATAAAAGATCCATTTTTTCGTCGCCAGTCACAAGTCTATCCAAAAAAGATGAAACAAGTTGGCGAGAATGGAGAGAAGAGCAGATGTCAACTCGGGATTTCAGGTTGTTTTCAGACAATTCATGAGGCACACATTTTCCAAGTTTAGGATCTTTTCCAAGTTGTTGAAGATGACGATGAACAGTTGTATGGTTTGAACTGAGAACCACTGCCAATTCCTCAACTGATACAGCAGGATTTTCATCAAGGGCTGCTTCAAGAAGCTTTTCATCAAACTCAACTGGACGTCCGGTTCGATCTTCATCTTCAAGAGTGAAATCTCCACCTCTGAATTTTGCAAACCATTTTCTGCAAGTTCTTTCATTCACACATTCCTCTCCATGAACTGAGTGAATGTTTCTAGCCGCTTCGGCTGCTGAGTATCCTTTCTTGAACTCATAAAGCATTATGTGCCTCAATCGATTCTTGGGTACTTTCATGTTAGCAGGGTTTTAATCAAACAAAATTTAATTCTATTGTTCTCTGAAATAAAATTTGATCAGTTTAAATGCATCTAAACATAAAAATAATGTTCAGCTCCATTAGACATTATAAAATACTCTTTAAATTTCGTTCATTTTAACAAAACTTAAAATTCGGACAGAACTTATGGGATGACCTGATACCATGAATTCTCTTTTTTAATAGAAAAGGCAGAGGGAAGCAACATTACGGCGGTGGGAAAGGGACTGAGGCCGAGATGCCAGGTCAGGACCAATAAAAATGCAAATTCTTCTTTTGATTTTATGAAGAATAGTAGACTGATAAATATGTAAGATGGATTCTGGCGAGAAACATTTTCTAGCACGACACACACAACCATTTCTCCTAGCAGCAGACTAGCTATTCTCACGGAGGTTAGCATCAGCCATGCAGATGGAAGGTAAAAAGTGTTCTCTCGGACGATTTAAAGATAGCGGTTGCGTTTTGGAAGCGTTAAAATTAAAACGCCATTCCTTGCCTCAGTGTTGAAGTAAAGTATGTCGAAGCCTGTCATTTGGTTTCGAGATGACCAAAGTAACAGCCCGAGCTTCACTATTCTTATCTAAACCTTGATATTTCAACAATAATTTTCATGATTTATATAACAGCAATTGACCCAGAAAGCAAAAGCCATATTGCTAGTTGCTCCAGAAACGTACAGCGGCAACATCTTGCTTGGTGACGCAGTGGTCTTATATTCCACATGGGTGTCGACAGGATGTATATACGTACATAACACATACAGACGGAGATACAGTTATTTTAATTCTAAAAGAAACCAAAATAAATTTAATAAGGAAAAAAAAATGTACGTTTTGGTTAAAACAGAAAAAAAATGGCGGATTAAATTTCGATACAAAGTCCTTTTTAAAATCCTGCCGAGAGGGCAGGAACGGGGGTGTAAAAATGTTGACTCTGGAGAAAAAAAAAAGATGAAACATCAGAGTTCCTAGACGAGGACGAAGTCACAATATGCAAAATTTTGAAAGAAAAAACCAAAGCTAACTGTAGACTCAGTATAATTATAGAAAACGCTTTAAGGGGGAAAAAAAGTAGCTGAGCGCGCGAACCAATATCCCGAAACAAACATACACATGCAAACATACACATGCTGAAATAAACACGCACATATCTAGAAAACACATAAATGAAGCTCTGAAATGTACACACAGATTAGATTTGATTTCATTCTTTGCAGCCATCATTATTAATTTATTTTTCTTGACAAGTTGATTTCATAGTGTCTGACCACGAAGTTGATACTCCCATTGAAAAAGCACTGAGCTATCTTTCAGTGTCGTTATCTTTCTGTTTGTTTTTCTCTCTGACTTCAATTCTGTATTTTTTTTATCAAGCTATAATTTTTTTTACAGTGTTGTTCAACTTTTACAAAGCCGAGGGTCCACTCGTGGGTGAGAGTTACAGAGTAAGAGGCAGGTTATGCGGATAGGAGGTGAATATAAGGTTAAAACCCAAGACTTGAACAAATTAAAATTGTAGTGTTCGGAAAACATCCTTTTGGGAGGCGGCACAACAGAGCAAAGAAAGAAAACTGTTTGAGTGAAAATTACTCTCTTCAATGGATAACGGAAAGAATGAGGACGGTTCATTACAATGTATATGGCCTGGCGAGTCCCAGCCGTGAAGTTTAGAACTGTTGGGACCAACGAACGGAGTTCGTCCGAGCGCTTCTATGGAAATAGTGACAGAGCAGTGAGAGGCATGCCACGCGCTGTCTGTGAGAACCGGGATGAAGGATTGAACATAATTTGTCACCCACAAGGACGCGGAGACGATTTGTGACACTGGAAAGTGAAGACTGGGCAGCTCCTGTCCAAATATGACAGCAGTATTCTATTTTCGGCCTCATCTTGCGCTTATATAGGTAGAAGACAGAACGAGGAGTCTGGTATGTACAAGTTCCACTTGCTGTAAGGGGTGAGTTTAAAGTCCAATAGTCTCTCAAGGCCGGAAACCTACTCGATGGGGCATGCAATCATTGTGACTGGTGGTCGTTTGGAGTCCGGTCGGTAATGATGGGTTCGTATATTGGGTTGGTGCATAATTATCAGGCGTTTTTAAACAATATTTATTACAATATTATTAAAAAAGAAACATTATTCAATAATAACATTTTTTTTTAAATGATTATTCCGGAGCATATGATTATCAATACGCATTTCATAACGTGAAAATAAAATAATATTTTTATTAAAAAAGTAAAGAAAACAGCAATTTTTATTAAATAACTCGCCTACAAAATGCCTGATAATTATGCACCATCCCCATAGTTTGTTTTTCATGACATTGAATGTAACTAGTCAGTTCCCCCCCCCCCACTAAGCTGTAAGAGCGTAGGAGGCACGGTGGAGTAATGAATAGCGGCTTGGATTGAGGAATCGGATAGCCGAGTTCGAATTCCAGTCGAATCCATTACATTCACTTACGTGCTAATACCTTGTGAAAGGTGTGAATCGTCTTCTTCTCCCTCCAGCTATGGGTAACTAGCAGGACAGACCGGGTTCTATAGCCTTGGATGGCAACTGGTCTAGGAGAACAACAACTCTGAATTGAAACCCGGAGTGGACGGCGCTTTGGTCTACCTTCCGGCAACTACTGCAGCCGCGTTGGTACCAAACTGTATCGGTTTATCCTCTCCTTTGCCTCTGCTAGCAAGGCCGAGAGAGGGAACTAGACGTCTGGGCAGCCCTAGTTCTTCATATATCCCGCCCAGGCTCGTAGCGCACCGCGCTACTCCATCGTCTCTCGAGACGGACGGATGCCGACGAGAACGAAGCTGTTAGAGCGAGATCAGATGAGAGATCAGCTGCCAATCTCTGGTCATCACGAGTTTTAGAGGTGCACCGATATAACGCCGTATCATAGTATGATCGAGGTATACTCTTAGGTAAATAATTGATGTAGAGTAAAAAAGGGTTGCTCCGAGAAATGACCCATGGGGGAAGCCTGTATTGATTGTTATGGCCCCTGAAAACAGGCTGTTGAAAACTACTTTCAGAGACCTGCCTATTAGGAAGGACTTTGTCACTGAGAAGATCTCTTTATCCGCGGCAGACTAAAGAAAATGTCGAAAACCGCTAATATTAGCGAACTCTTACTAACTATGATAATAAAGTAAAAGTTGTTTTGACAATGTCAAAGAACAGCTCTGAATTGTTCTTCTTCTATTGAATAAAGAAAAAGGTTGTGATTAAAAGATGTTAAAAATTAATTATGAAATTCATTAATTACATTATTTGGATTTCGACTAATATCCTCATCCTTGTTGTTGTTATTATTGCAACGTTCACACCGTTGTGTCTTCGCCGTTCTTCAAATGACTGTTGATATAGTTACCGTTCAGATTAATTCAAAATTAGCGTTAATCAACGGGGGGTAGATTACGCTCATTACATTATCTATATATAGCTTAGTGGATAAAAACGAAGGGTCATGAATTTAGAGGTATTGTAATAGCGAGTTCAACCCCTGTGCCGAGTAGAACAGACTTAAACCCACGGTGAGAAATAATTGAACATTATAAAATGAGAAACAAAGTGTTTTTAATTGGTGCACGGTTAGTATGTACACGTCAAGTAACCTCCTTGTAATAGCTTGAACTTGACGGTGGAGTATGAAATGCCAACTGTCCAGTTTCACGGACAAGGCTTGGGTCAATATGTCGTATGGCTTTCAGGCTCCTTACAACGGTAGATAGAATCAAGTCGACATATCTTTAAATTCGAACGCAGGTCTCGGAGTCAAAAACAAACGTACAAACCAATCGGTAATGTGTTTACACAAACATCCTCACGCATACACTCACAAACACGCACACACAAGCACATACAAACACGCACACACAAGCAGGCATATATATATATACACTTGGTGTAACTGCAAACTTGTCCAAATCGTGTAACAGCATAATTGTCCATCCCATAAAATGTTTAATATTTCAGAAAGCACTAAACTAATTTAAGTTTTTTTTTAAGATTTTCATATTAGACATTTAGCCATCTTGACACCATTTGTCGTAAGAATATTTCATTTATTCAACTAGAAAGAGAACAGGTTAAATTGCTTTATGTCAGTCCTATTCTCTTCCCAAAAGAGCAATGATGAGAGGAAAAAGATCATTCAGGCTTTCAGTGATTTCAGTACCAACATTCATACACTGATATCCATGTTCGAAGTCCATTCAAGAGCCATCAAGAGAACGGTGAATAAGTTATAAAAAACAGGAACAATAGCGAGGAAAACTGGATCAGGACGTCACAACAGGAACAGGGACCATCATTTCAACATAGAACGAAACAGATCAATTAGAAAAGATCCAATTCAAAATTATAATATGCATCTATCATGATAAAAAAATATTAGAATGTAAATAACAATTTCTACATTCTTTCTGGAAGGATCCATATATGTTTAGAATTTTTTTTTATGCCAGCAATGACCTATGTTCTTAAAACTTTCAAGTACTTTCAATGTGTATATAAAACAAATAGCTAATTTCCTATTAAAAATGCCGTAAAAACATAAAAAAATGCCATCACTCAAGAAGCCCTTGTACACTTTTAATGAAAGTTGGCAGGGGTTCAAGAAACAATATGCTCCTAAATTGGTTAGGCTATTATGTATCAGTTAAACTGTATCTGGTGAACAAACATACATACATATATGCAGATATGATTAGGGTTTTACGATTACAGTGATGGAAAATAAATATTCGTATGCATACAAGTTTTTAATTTATTGTATTTTCGCCTAATGAATACACGTCCTTTTCATATAATTAACTGTACACAGATGCATGACAAAATATGCTTAGAAATCATGAAAAATTTGATTAAACAGAAATAAATCCATTTATCCATTTTAACGGGTGCAAAAACTTTCGTAAAATACGAAAAAGAATACATAATCTTCATTTAATACTTTGTAGAATAGCCATTATTCACTTCTACAGCAACCAACCTCTTGTAGTTCTCAATTAATGATTTGCAAATTTTAGTTGGTATTTTATTCCATTCTTCTCCGCATATGGTCTTCAGATCCGGGATGTTTGTTGGAGCTCTCGATTGGATTTGAAGTTTCAAATAACACCACAGATTCTCAATTGGGGACTGACTTGGCCATTTCAGGATATTTACATTATTTTCCAGAAAGCTATTTCTTCGTAGATTTTGCAGTGTGCTTAGGATGATTTTCATTTTTGAAAGAACCAGTCAGAAGAAAATTCAAGATTTTCAACCGAAATCATTAAATTTGCTTCCAAAATATTTTGATATGCTGCGGCATTCATTCTACCATCTATTACTTATATGTTGCTAGTAACTTTTGCAGAAAAACATCGCCAAACCATGATGCTGTCACTACCAAATTTCACTGTTGGAACTGTGTTCTTTTGTTTGAAAGTATCGCCATCTTTCCTCCATACTTGATTTCTAGAATTACATACAAACAACTCGATTTTGGTTTCGTCTGTCCATAATACTCTTTCCCAATACGAGTTTTCTCTATCTTTATTTTTACGAACGAATTTCAGCCTGCCATCTCTGTCTTTTCAATATCAGTGGATCTTTCCGAGGGAAGCCTGACTAGATTGTTCCTATGAATGTAATTGCTTTTGTCCGTTTAGTGGCATAGATTCTTGATGAAAGCAAATCTTGATGAGTAACCATTGGATTTTGTCACCTTTATTTTTCTTTCAGCCACAGTCCCGGACAAAATCTCTTATATGTTCAGCAGTCCATTCTACTTAATATTATTGTTTTTAAAGACACCCACGTCACACCCAAACATATATATGTGCACCTTGCATTTTAATTCGGCCATGTATCTGGCAATGGTAGAATCGCGGTTAGTGGTGAAGGATTATAGACGGAACGGGTTTCAACAACAATTTCGAACTCCTCTTTAGGGATGTTTGCAGCATTTAATTTGTATTTGAGTTTGTCATTGAAGCGTAACCAAGGACGGCCTACATTACGTTACCAAGAAAAAGTTGGTTATACATGGGGATTTTCGGCATCCGATTATCACTCATTATGTAAAAAAAGATTGCTTAACTTTTAAATATCTATTTTTGTTATTGTTTTCCCCGAAATCGACGTTTCTTGGTAAAATGCTGTTCTTCAAGGGTTTTTTTTCTGTATTTAAGTTAGATTTTATTTTTTAAAATTTATATCGTACCTTTTCTTATGCATGTTTTAATCGGTTTTGTATATATGCGTATTCATGAAATTGCTGTTCTTTTACACGACCACGTTTTTCAGCTGTAGATTTTTCTTCGAGTTGTAAATTTTTCCTTCGAAAACTAAATTAAACTGCATGTATAGACGTTTGAGCGTGCGCGTGTGTGTCTAAAATTGGCCAGTATGTATGCGTGCGCGCGCGCGTGTGTGTGTGTGTGTGTCCCAAACTGAGACATTACGTTTATAAGTCCCACTAATTCATACACATGTTCTGAAGGACACATGGCCCAATGGATAAAGACGTTGGTTAGATCCAGTGACTAAACCCACAAACCATGCCACAGCAGTGGCGAACCCCAAAATTGGAGAGTTGAGTTAAAGAAAAATAACCGAGACATGTGGAAGAGGCATGGCACGTGGAACTAGAATAATCTACCCCCCCCCCCGATGGACGAAGTAGAGAGTTAGGTTCGAAAATCCGATCACCTGAAGAAGACCGGAGCGCGTAACGACCGAAACGTTGTGAATATTGCAATGAAGATGAGAATAACAGTCCGAATAATGGAAATAATGCGAGTAACAATATATAGTAAAACGCCGATCAATGCCACAATAGAAATATGAAATCATATTTTATATTAAAATTAACGATAATACATTTTATCATCAACAAACTATATATCTAGGAAGCATCTCTATCTGAAAGTATATAACTATGTGCAAGATATTTAGATGTCGGCCTATAGAGTTGTTGATAAACAAAATTAACCAACTTACGAATTTTTTCGTCCATTCTTCTATCTTTTGCCTGTTTCTATCTATTTATCTCCTCTGTGCACTTTGGTTCCATCACATGCTTATCTCCATTCTTTTTTTTATTATATATTTCTCTTCTGTCTTCTCTTTCTTTTTTGTAGCTATTTTCTCGACTCTCTCTTCCGCCTCCACCACGTCCATAAACAGACACTCAGCTTTCTTTTCTCCGTAGAACGATAGTCACGCGAGAGGCTAGCAGACGGCTGAAACGGTCAACACTTTTCTGTCAGCCTTCTGGTAATTTTTCATCTCATTCTGACACATGGTTCAATTTCTTCATTCTCGCCCTAAGCACTAAATAACGGGAGTAATAAAGAAATGACTTAGGGGTCGTGACAGAAGAAGAAGAAGAAGAAGAAGAAGAAGAAGGAGAAGAAGAAGAAGAAGAAGAAGAAGAAGAAGAAGAAGAAGAAGTTGCCTGTAAATAGAATGATGGTTGAATACTGAAGAAAAAAAGCTGAATGAATAAAAATGAATGAAATTCACGAAAAGAAGAAAATTAAAATAAATGAACGAAATGACAATAGATTTCAATATAAATACCTCATAATAATTATTTGCCGCACCCTTCGTTATTTCGCACGACCAGTACGCCCTGCTAAATTCTCATAAATAATGGACTATTCCATTCTGATTACGTGGAGAGACAAGACATATCAGAAATGCTACTTGGTTTCAGTGAAAAAAAGAAAGAAAAATATAAGCGTTTAATGCCACTTTCTAATACCTAATAAATTATTGTGGAGTAGCTGAACACCCCCACAAGATGGACTGGTCTAAGACTATTTAATCAACACTCTCCCATACCGAGGGAGAGCAGTTAACGATTACAGTTAACTATGCTTGTCGACCTCTCTGTCAAATTGAAAAAAGATATCCAATTTGCATTGCTCGGACTATCAACCACGTCTTTGTTGCCATATTTATTCCAACGTTTCGGTCGATGTACGCTCCGGCCTTCTTCAGCTGGTTGGAATGTCGAACTGAACCCTTCATTTCTATCACTAGGGTAGATTTTTCTAGTTCCACGTGCCATGTCTTTGGTTTGGTTTTGTTTGTTTTACGGCATATCAACCTCAATGGGTTATTTAATTCGGACAAGATTTTTATTGCTGGTAATTGTTTTCTGTTTTTGTTTTTAAATTGTATTGCTGGTAATATTTTTTTAAATGTATAGCTGGTAATATTTTTACTAAAAATGTATTACTGGTAATTAAAAAAAAAAAACTTATTGCTGGTATTACATTGGGGTTAACCCTGTACAAAGCCCGGGGGTCACTCGAGGTAGATGGTTAAAGGCACAGTTTATCCGGATATGTGGGAAAGATAACGGTTAACCCCAGACTCGCACAGGTTAAAATTGTAGTGATCTGGAAAACATCCTCTAGAAAGTCTGTTCCACTGAGCAGTTGTTTGAGGGAAGAAGCTGGTTAAATGGAAATTACTTCTCCCTTATGGAATACGCAGGAATGAGGGTGGTTCGCTATAATACGCATAGAATGACAGGTCAGAGCCGTGAAGGTTAGAACTAGTGGAATTATGTATTGAATCTCATCCTGAAGTTCCTGGGACCTATAATGAGGAAGGGGTACCGGGAGATTCTGATACCCTCAGGTCGAATAGAGGGAAAGGGCGACAAGGGAAAACATCGCGGCACATATCTGGTGGGATTAAGCAAGTGGATGACAGAACGTGGTCTGGGGGAGGAAGCAAAGGGAAGGAACTTGTTGAGAGCAGCAACGGAGAGAGGGAGGTGGAAAGCTATGATCGCCTACGACCTGAAAGGACATGGCGCATAATAAGAAAGAAAGAAGCACATTTGATCACTTACCATGGAAGTAACGAGAGGGTAGTGAGAGGTTTGCGACTTTTCAGGTGAAAGAGAGGTGCTACAGGGGGGGAAATATTCCGTCAACCACAAGGATATGAAGATGCCCTTTGATTCTATCGAGACTGGAGATATGACAGCAGTACACCATTTTAAGCCTGTCTTGGCACTTCTAAATATAAGTACTTAAAGCCGGGGTACAGGGAACCACCATTTTTCAGGAATTGAACGTAACTAGTCAGTTTCCTTCCCACCCCGATAGAGCTATTTGTTTGATTGTTTTGTTTTGTTTTGCGGCATATCAACCTCAATGGGTTATTTAATACCGACAAGATTTTTATTGCTGGTAATAATTTTTTTTCCAAAAATTTATTACTGGTAATTTTTTTTTTTAAACAAAAACGTATTGCCGGTATTAAAACCTATTTTTACAATTTCATAGTGTTTTAACCCCAGTTTGTTGGGGTCAACTATTTGCCCATAGCTGGGACCATAACAGGTGCTACCACCCCGGGTCAGGGTGGACTTGAGAACACCAGCAATTAAGAGGTGGTTCCACGCTCCTCAAAGCCTCCTGACCAGAGACCTTGCGGTCGCGTATTTACTATTTTTAAAGGATGTTCTATGTGCGTAGTTTCTTTGTTTCCAGGATCCTTCAGTTACTCCAATGTATATTTTTCTTCGTTATCTGCTGATTTTACAGTGGCTTGATATATTAAATTGTTCTGCAAGCAATTGGCATTTAAAGAATATTCGTTCTTTGTTCTGCTGTTACAAGTAGCTTTGATTTGTTCGTTGTTTTCCAGTTGTGCTTTTTTATTATTTGTGTCATGTTCTCGGAGCAACTGTAGCTGATAATTACTGTATTGTTGTTGAAACAAATGAAATATGAGATAAAAAATAAATTTTAAAATTCACAAAGGCTACAAATCATATTAAATTATTCTAAAATCGCAAACGTCCTGAAACGGCATGGCACATAGAAGAAGAGGAATACACCGATACACATCACCTAACGTCAAAAACAAATTTAACTTATCATTTCCAACAGAAACTAAAAATATTCATCCTGGGCATCACGAACGATAGAAAAAAACTCTACTGACTATAGACATGTCTAATAACAATACACCTCCCTATCATAGTATTTCTTTAACAATTTAAATATCACTCTGAGGCTGACGATGTCGGGGCGAACGTTCAGAAGCACGATTCAATCATCACGTACCATTCTATTTGCACTGATAAATGAATGCCTCGGCTTAGGCCATAACTGAACACAGGACCGGTGTAAGGGTCTCGTGATCTTGCTAATGCAACCTATGATACGAGGCCCGCCAATCAACTACATATCAACTTTCATAAGATAACATTAATATAAAATGCAATATTTATTTTAACCTAATTATTTACAATAATGGATCATCTACAATATCGGTGAACAATTCAACTAGAAAAATTGAAAGTAAATACACCGTATCTAAATACAAATTAGAGACACGTCAAAATAGATCAGGTTATCTTAAATAAATCAACAATATTTTGCGCCAATTTTTAACATTTTTTTTTTGAGTTTTTTCTTGTAAATAGTTGAATAATTTTAACACATTCAACAGTATGGGTAAAAAATAATGGATTTTATATAGTGTTTTTCGAGACTTATCTAGGCAAAACAAATTCACGGTTTGAACAAAAAACCCTACAAGACGTCAACAATTTTCATTCTGTGAGTTGTACTTAGTTTAATTTGTAACGTATATAAATGTAGATAGAAAAAAACAAATGTTCATAAGCTAACGACAGTTTTAAAGCATTTCCAGGGTCACGTAATCAGGCTTGATACCTAATCTCCCCGGCTCGGAAGTTTCTGGAGTAGTACGCCCTGGCCTTGTGTGATGGTTAATTACAAAAACTAGTACCCCGTTTACAACCTACGCATATTAAGGAAAGCCAATTTTGATTCACATTCGATGTTTTTGGAATCTATTTATATTAAGTCCTACCAGCCATCACTCTGTATCCAGAAAGAGTAACTGTTAGTATTAAATATAATAAGCCTGTAAATTTTTTATATATTTTTTATAAACAGTTAGTCTTCGGTGTTTTTTTTAATCGTTGTACCCAATTGCTCACCCTCGACTGAACTTTGATGAGAGAGAACCGATATAACGGTTTGGATTCTATTTTTATTTTGTAACCATGTTATATTTCGATATTGCTACGTTATGGTAATATTATTTTTGTTATCTTAGTTTTTTGTTAGTCTTTTCTTCATGTTTAAAAATGTTCGATGTAATCTCTATTGTTGGAGTTTTGGGGTACATTGGTGTACTAGTGAGCCAACCAAAATGAGCTGACTCATTTTATAATTCACCAAGAGAAAAGTTAACCAATCAGAAGGCTCAAAATATTCTATAAGACGTGTATAAAGGCGGCCATGTTTTTTTCCGGAATATTTACAGCCAGCCTATGATATCGAAGTCTGGAGAATTACGGAACAGCTGCTGGTGGTATTGGCGATATAGTCAGCTTCAGTAGAGTGTCTGACTCGTGAGTGTTAATCTTTAACGTTGTTTCATTGAACAGATTACGTACTGCGCTGGATTCTATATTCATAGACTATGCTGAACAGGGTCAACATCTATAACTAGTAATGATAATACAAACAAAAACAAAATGGTTACACAACCACTATTTCATGATGATGATTAACCTACAATTTATTTATTTTTTACAGTGAGAGTCACCTTTTCTAAGGCCTGGGGCCACCCGAGGTAGAGGGTTAAGTTAAGAGGCCATTTCTGTGTATAGGTGAGGGAGGTAATGATTAATCCTAGCCTTGAATAGGTTAAGATTGTAGTGATTGGGGAAACAGGAAGGAGCTACTCGAGTACATCTCACCGATAGAATACGGGAAGAATGTGGCTGTTTTGCTACGATGTAAGTGGCATGGCGTGTTCTTGTCGTGAAGAATTGCCTTGGCGGGACCAGAGAATGTAGATTCTTTCGAGCACTTTCCATGGACATATCAGTAGAGCATAATAGTTGAATTAATTCGCATATCACCAGCCAACACGTTGTGCCGAAAAGCTCTGGGGTCGAACTTGTTTATAAAATATAACCAAATGAATTACTCTGGAATACTGTTAGTCGGCTGTGAACTTTTTCTCCTAAAACATACCTACATACAAGAACATGTTTTTAGATTATCGTGGATGAAGAGTTACCAGATGTATTCCTAAGGTCACCCATCAACGCCTTTTTCTGAAGAAAATTACACTTCAACTCAGGCTTGTGAAAGAAGAGGGCCTGCCGGTTGGTTGACACAGAGCTGCCTCTGTACTGCACGTGTTGGTAAGGACAAGTGTCGCTTCCTCGTCTAAATCTGCTAATCCCTCTTCGCGCAGGTGGTTAGTGGACCATGGAAACGGCTTCCGAGCAAAGGAGGCGGAAGGGACAAAGAGAAAAGGTCGCGAGATTTTAGGAGGGCAAAAGAAATAGACTAGTATTTTGAGTGAAATCAAATACAGATAAAAAGACGGTAGAGAAGCAGAAGAAACAGAAAAGTGGTGGGGGTGCGATTGAGGCCACAGTTGAGAGAAGATTAAGTTTGAAAAAATTTGAAGTCATTTTACTCCCAACATGTTATGAAGTGAAGGACACAATAACCTTTCTGTTCATTATAAGCAAAAATGCTAACCAACACTACCCCCATATATATATATATATATATATATATATATATATGAGACAATTTCTAAAATATAATTAAAATTAATAAATGAACGGGGTGGTTACTCAATTACGAATATCCACTAAAAATAACATTCACGTAATAAAAATCTGTCGAATTAACAAATAAAAAATAATTCTTTTCTTTAGAAATTGTCTCATATATATATATATATGTATATATATATATATATATATATATATATATATATATATATATATATGTATATATGTATGTATATATATATATATATATATATATATATATATATATATATATGAGACAATTTGTAAAGAAAGGAATTAATTTTTATTTGTTAATTCGACAGATTTTTATTACTTGAATGTTATTTTTAGTGGATATTCGTATTTGAGCAAACGCCCCGTTTATTTATTAATTTTAATTATATTTTATTAATCTAACTTGCTCGTGAATGGTAATCTTAAGGCTGGCTTATTTAAAATTTTAGGTAACTGTCTAAAAAAGGTCTAATAATGTTGCTGATTCTTTGGATTTTATCAAGAATCTCTAAATATGCAGCTAGGGCACCGGGCCATATGTTGCAGCAATATTAAATGCATGATTTATAAATATGTATTCTAGGTTCTGGAGATAAATATTATATAGAACGATACATTTAAACTACTTTCCTAGCAACTGATACAATATAATCACTGTACTGTTAGTAGAAAACGTGAAACGAAGAAGTCAACATGAGTTGCTATCATGGTGGTTAGCATCAACCATAGAAGGCGAAAAAGGTTCCCTATAGTGATTAAAAGTTAGAACCTTTGGAGCGTTAATTTTAACAACAGATTCACTACTAACCGGAGGTCATTTTCAAGAGCAGCTGTCAGTTTTAGGTTGTCAGGACTGTCGGATTTGCTACTAAGACAGGAGTAAATACTTGAGAACAGGTGACATTGGGAAGGTCGTTGGTAACGGTAAGACCCAAGGTAGATCCAGGGATACAGTATTAATGGGAAATAATCTAGAAGCGTATCCGTCCAACGCGACCTTTATGACAAGATTTGTTAAGGAAGATTTGAATAATCCAAATATGCGTCCAGAGATACGTTTCCATCTCACAGTGATGTCTAATGTGACATTGAATTCCAATAACGTTTTTTTTTTTTTTTTTTTAAGCGTATCATCCCAAGCAAGGCTGGAGGCCACTATCACGCATGGGGTTACAGAAGGGATGGAGGAAGAGCAGATAGGAGTAGTAAAGGAGAGGATGTGGAGAAAGAGAAAGACGGAGGGTCGATCAAGGCAAGGGGGTTACAGAAGATTTGGAGCGAGAGCAGATAGGAATGAAAGACGAAAGGATGTGGAGAAGGGAAGTGGATAGATCAAGGCAACTAGAGATGACGATTGACGCTACACTTAAACCGTTGGAGATTGTATTTGTCAGGGAAACAGTAACGTAATAAAACAGTTTCACAGGATGACCAGATTTAATTAGAAGTAAAATATCCTATGAAACATTATTCGCAGAAGAATATCAGGAGAAAAGTTTTTTTTTTAATATACACAATCTATAAATAAAATTCAGTAACTTGGATTTTATCAAGAATAATAATGGTTTGGTAACACAGAGAAATTTTCATCAGGACAATTACCTTGAAAGTATTTATAGAAAATGCACAGGGAAACTACGTTACAGTGAGAAGAAACTGACTGAAGCCAAAATGCCAGGCCAGGACTAATAATATTGCTGATTCTTTGGATTTTATCAAGAATTTTTAAATATATAGATGCGATGGCAGCAATATTCAAAGCATGGACGAATGTTAGATTTATAAATATGTATTCTAGGTTCGGGAGATAAATGTTATATAGCACGAAACACTTAAACTACTTCATTAAACAGAATTTCGCGAATATTCAGGCAGGTAGGCGAAAATAAATACTGTTAATATATTCAATAATAATAATATTATCGCTTATTGCCTAATTTAACTTGCTGGCGAATGGTAATCTTAAGACTGGCCTATTTAAAATATTAGGTAACTGTTTAAAAAAAGTGGACGCATCAAAAAATAGAAGGAGCTATTTGAACCAAATAAAGTCTGAAAGTTAATAATTATTAAAATCAGACAGTGGACCCAAAACCTTTGTTTTCAGTTAAAGATGAATTTTCCGGTTCCTTCTAAAAATGTTCCTTCTCTTTCGACCCTTCCGTCCTAGTGGCATTATTTCCTTGTTTGGGGTGAATATATACATATATATATATATATATATATATATATATATATATATATATATATATATATATATATATATATATATATATATGACCACTCGTAGTCGAGGATACCCGTCTATTAGAGCGGATCGCCAATCCCTATTTCAGACTCTCCAGTCCGATAACATCAGAAAGTCTCCTTCCTGATAAATCAACCATGATGAGATTCGAAACCAAGTCTCATGGTCAGAAAGCGAACGTTCTAATCACTCGGACACAAACATAAACATATATGTACATATACATACACACGCGCATACACATACATACACACACATATATATGTGTGTGTGTACGAATATATATGTATATATATATATATATATATATATATATATATATATATATATATATATATATATATATATATATATAGTTTTAAGGTATGCCATATTTATGGGATGAAGTGCAAAATATCAGAGATAGAGTGTATATAAATATAAAAGGGATCATTGAAGTCAACACTCAGAAGTGACAGACTTTTTCATGCTTGACGCAATCATCAGGCTATATGATTGCGTTTATCATGGCTAACGTTCTCAGCTGACATGAATTGGGAAGACTATATTGCATCCATTGTTAGGTCAGCTGGTAAAAAGTCGGTTCAGTGTGTCGTGCGAAACCATTTGTCTCTTCGGAATCTATGTTGCATATCTCTAAGTCTACCATTCGTCCATGCTTAGAATATTCTGCCTTCTCGGGCTAACGGTCTCAGCTGACATGAAGTGAAAAGATTATATTGAGTCCATTGCCAGGTCAGCTGGTAAAAAGTCGGTTCAGTGTGTCGTGCGAATCCATTTTTCTCTTCGGAATCTATTTTGCATATGTCTAAGTCTACCATTCGTCCATGCGTAGAATATTGCTGCCACATATGGTCCGGTTCCCCTGCCATTTACCTGGAGCTCTTTGATAAAATCCAAAGAAGAATCAGTACAATTATTGGTCCTGATCTGCCGACTCGGTTTCAACCGCTGTAAGGTTGCCTACCTGTGACTTTTATTTAAATACTTTCATGGTAATTGTTCGAATCAGGTCTTCGCTATGGTACCTAGATTTTTTAATTTAAGCGCAGTACTAGATTGGCGTTGGGATCTCATTTAAGGTTGAACTGGCTAGATGTCGCCGTAACTTCTTTCCTTACAGTTTCTTTTTTCGCACGTCTCCCTTGGGGAACTCCCTTCCGGATTCCATGATTTCCCGCCAATTTTAGTCTGCAAAAATTAAGCAGCAATGTCAATCGTTATCTGATGATGTCCGGATTAGTATTTTCTCTTTCAACTCATTATAAATGTTTCTGTTCCTAATTTCTTTTACACCTTGTAATCCCTTGCATCTTAGTGGCTTTACTACCTTGCTTGGGGTGATATTGATGTTTTAAAAAAATGAGTGAAGGGAAGAAGGATACAATTCTTATTTAACACCCTATTAGATAGCCGTCAATAGTCACGAGAGTCAAAGAAGCTTTGAGATGTCTCATTCTATTCCCGAAGATTTAGTTTCTGTCATCGCTAGTTTACAATTGTTGCATGCAAATACAAACACAGGCTTATGTTGCGATCCGAACTATCGCCAGCAACAACTGATTCTTGTGAGCAGTGGAACCTCTGTGGCACAGTTATCTAATGGAAGGTTAAGAATCTCGTTCGAAGAGGCATCACGAAGAAATACCTGAAATGATTCCAAATCGGTACGCTGGTAGCAGAAATATCATGGCCGATCTGAAGTAATTTTAATTATTTTGAATATAAAAAATTGTCCTCAAATATCCCCCGCACTCCATATTTCAATATAATGCAATGGTGGCTTTCATTATTTGAAAACTATCTCTTATTCCTTCATATATTTCTTGTGAAGGGAATCCACGTAGTGTAACGAATATTAGAACCAGCCAGGTTAGTGTAATTTTGGCTGTAGTCTATTGCATTCGCTCTCGCACAGCTCAACTTAGTTAAGAGACAACTATAAATTCAAGACTATGGACATGTTAAGGATGAATCATTCACATTATTTCCCGAGAGGACATGTCATTAAAAACATTGTCATATTTTATCAGAACTCCCTGATCGTTTTTTCATTCTTCGACCGCTAAGCATGAAGCATGACTAAAATCTGAATTGTGAGATAAAAGATTTGCTTTAATATTATTTCTTAGGCTATCTGTATATTTCATTTTCGTGGAATATAATATAGACCTGAAAATTTCGACAATATTCGACAAAAGTTTGGGAAAAAGACAATGCAATGAAACACTAATAAGCATACGGATGCTTCCGGTAAAAGGTTTGTGAAACTTCAGATTATATTGTCTGTCCGTGACAAGGCAATGCAAAGCCGATATTATTGTCTGGTTTCTGTCTATAACAAGATACTGTCTAGAAAATATTATTCCACGTTTTAAATTATTTGTCTGTAACAAGGTAATGCCTAACAAATATTATTCTAGGTTTTAGATTGGTCTGTAACAAGATAGTACCTAGCACATATTATTCTACGGTCTGTCTGCAACAAGGCGGACTTTGACAGAGCCAGCATCCGATAGCTCGATGCATCCAGGTTTACCAGATATCGCTTGTCTCAATCCCCCTTGAGACGCTCGGTGGGTGTTTCTAGTTTTCTATAGCGCAGAGATGCCCGCCAAAATCAAATTCCAGCGAATGGCCTAGTCAAACTCTCTTTGATTCACAGACATCTCCACCAGGAGAGAGAAAATGAATAGCGAGAGAGGATGACACTCCCGATGGTCGGATTCCAGCGGGTGCCTACAAATACAATTAAGAAAGGCATGAATCTATAACATCCCTACTCTGGTTAAATACTAGTGTATACTGGGATATGTACTCTTGGACTTCAATTATATTTATTTAAAAACTGTGAGTAAGAAAACCATTCCACAATCATTCCAAAGATCTTATGGTAATTCACAGGCAATAAAGGAGAACGTGGGGAGGCATAATCGCCTAACCTGAAGAAGAGAAAGAAAGCACTCCACTATCTTTCTCAATAAGACATGGCAATTCACAAATAATAAAGGAAATTGTGGAGAGTCATGTTCCACCACGTCCTGATGAAGGGGTTGGCAATTCTGAATTAAAAACCGTTGTGAATGTAACGGGAAACCACTTCGCTATTTTTATCAATAATTCACGGGAGTTCGCAAATAATAAAAGAAAGTGTGGATAGACATGTTCACCTATGTCTTGAAGAAGAGAAATATAATCCTGAATCCAAAAGCGTGGAGAAGGCAACGTGAAATACACCACTACTTTCTCGAGAAGTAATGGAAATTCAGAGATAATAAAGGAAAGTGTGGAGAGCCATGACCGTGTACGTTCTGAAATAAAAAGACAATGTTTTTTTTAAAGGTAAATCCTAATTGTGAAAAAGAAAACACTTTTTAACTGAAAATTAACGTATTATACATTGCAGATATTTTTCTTGTTTTAATTTTAAGGTTTGTTTCAGGTAAAGTTTCGCCAATATTTGTTGGTTATTTTAAAAATGTCTAGACAAGGTGAGCCTTTGTTAGTTGCACCATCGGGTCACTTAGACCAAGCCAAGGGAAATAGATTCCAGCAATTGTTTGTGGAAGTTATCGATCAAAGGGCACTTCATATTTCTAATATGATCATTAAAGGAACATATTAACATTTTAGCCAGAGGGTTCAATGCGCTTATCGGCTTAAATCATGATCAAATAATTTGGAATGGCCTTTATCGAATTTTAATGAAGCTCGAATCGATAAACGTTCATATCATGATGTTATCTGAGCGTCGACTCCTTTAGGATATAAAATGAATCAACTACCCCGGGTTTGCAATTGCTAAATACGGTGAAGACGATGAAGAAGTAGAAGAAGAAAAGACGGCATATAAATATCAAAAGAGAAGTATTAAACGTAATGTGAAATCAATAAAGTTATAAAATAAATAAAACTCCGAAATAAAATTATAAAAAAAGATGTAAAAATGAATTTGAGGAGAAAAAAAAAACGTTGTTGATTTAATTAATTTCATTGGTGTAGAATTATTTAAAGACTATGCGAAAAAGTCAGGAAACAACGAATAGAATCTCTTCTTCTTCTTCTTCTTCTTCTTATTATTATTATTATTATTATTATCATCATCATCATCATCATCATCATCATCATTATTATTATTATTATTATTATTATTATTATTATTATTAAATAAAAGATATATTGAACATCTTCCAGGCTTGCCGTAAAGTATATGCAGTTTCTTTTAATGAGAGCAAAAATTCTCAGAGATCCTGGGAAATGAAGATATAGTATGGATAAAAAGGAGAGAGAGAGAGAGAGAGAGAGAGAGAGAGAGAGAGAGGGGGCGGAAGGGCTGAGTAGAAATTAGATTAAATTGAAGGCAAAAAAAATAGTTAAGTGAGGGGGAGAAAGCAAAACTGGGAACTGAATACAAAACAGCAATAGAAACAAAAACAAAAAACATGGAAATAATGAAAAGAAAAGAAATGGAGGGGTGATGGGAAAGTGACGATAAATGAATAGAGTAAGGAAGGAAGGAATGAAGGAAGGAAATATTATTGAAAGAAGGTTTTAGCAAGAGGAAGAAAGACTAAATCGCCAAGACGGAAGAGAAAGACAACAGCAGGTACGAAAGACAAAATGAAGGGAAGTTTTAAAGTGTACAAAACGATTAAGAGGAAGGGAGGAAGAAAAGAAGGAAAGAATGAAGTAAGGAAAGAAATTAGACAGGAAGAAAGGAAGGAAGGAAAGGAAGGAAGGAAGAAAGGAAGGAAGGAATCAAAAACTAAGAAAACGGATAAGAAAATAATAATGGCCAATGGAACGAAGGAAGGGAGGAAGGAATGAAGCATGGAAGAAAGAAGAATAATTAAGAAATCATGCAAGAAATTATTCATAACCAATTGAAAAAGGAAGGAAGGAAGGAAGGAAGGAAGGATAGATAGATAAAAGGAAGGAAACAATGAAGAAATAATTAAGCAAATGTACAAGAAAAAGTGATGGCCAGTGGAAAGAAGGAAAGAAAGAAGAATTGATGGATGTAAGGAAGGAAATAAGGAAAGATGAAGGAAGGAAAAATTAAGAAAAGGAAGGATGAATGGAAGGAAAAAGAAATAAGGAAGGATGGATGGAATAAATGAAAGAGGAAATGAAACAAAAAAGAAAGAAATAGATATGGATTGAAAGAAAATGAATGATAGAAGGAACAAAGACAGGAAGCGGGAAATAAAAGAAGGAAACTGTAAGTAGAAGAGAAGGACAGAAGGAATAAATGAAGAAAAATAATGAAGAATTATCATAGTCATAGAAAAATAAGGAAGGAAAAAGGAAGGAAAGAAGGAAGGAAGGAAGGAAGGAAGGAATCAAAAATTAAAAAAGAAAGATAAAAAAATGGTCATGGCCAATCGAAGGAAGGAAGGAAGGAATGAAGGAAGGAAGGAAGGAAGGAAAAAGGAAGAAAGGAAGGAATAAAAAATTAAAAAAAAAACGGATAAGAAAATGATAATGGCCAATCGAAGGAAGGAAGGAAGGAAGGAAGGAAGGAAGGAAAGAAAGCAGGAAGGAAGGAAAGAAGAAAGGAAAGAAACGGATAAGAAAATGATAATGCCCAATCGAAGGAAGAAAGGAATGAAGAAAGGAAGGAAGGAAGGAAGGAAGGAAGGAAGGAAGGAAGGAAGGAAGGAAGGAAGGAAGGAAAAAGGAACAAAGGAAGGAAGGAAGGAAGGAAGGAAGGAATAAAAAATTAAAAAAACGGATAAGAAAATGATAATGGCCAATCGAAGGAAGAAAGGAAGGAAGGAAGGAAAGAAAGCAGGAAGGAAGGAAAGAAGGAAGGAAGGAAAAAGGAAGAAAGGAAGGAATCAAAAAGTAAAAAAAAACGGATAAGAAATTGATAATGCCGAATCGAAGGAAGGAAGGAATGAAGGAAGGAAGGAAAGAAGGAAGGAAAGAAAGAAGGAAAGCAGGAAGGAAGGAAGAAGTAAGAAAGCTTACAAGAAAACAGTGATATCCAATGTAAGGAAGAGAAGAATGAAAGAAGGGAGTTTGAAAGATGGAAGAAAAGAAGGAAGGATGTATGACGGAAGGAAGGGTTGAAGGAAGCAATGAATCAAAATTTATGAAAACGGACAAGAAAATGATAATGGCCAATGGAAGAATGAAAAAAAAAGTAAGGAAAGATGTAAAGATAGAAAAAACTGAAAGCATGAAATTAGAAAGGAAAGAAAATATCTAGGAGAAAAGAAACGAGAGGACAGGGAAGAATGGACGGAACGAAAGAAGGCCGAGTGAAGGAAAAAGGAATAAAAGTAAAAAAAAGAAAGAAGAAAAAGAATGAAAGGAAGAAGCAAAAGATGGTAGAGTGAAGGAGCGAGCCACGACAACATTTGAAAGAAAGATGAATGTTATATAAAATCAAAAAGAAAGACGTTATCAAATACAAATGATAAGGTTCATAACCGTTTCTTTACAAGAAAACATTCGGTATCCATAGCGCGAATTCGGTTGAAATGTATAAAATCTTTCTTTTAAAATAATTTTTAAGAAAATAGGTTTTCTCAAGTTCACTATTATCGCTCTTTCTTTTTTAACATTTTGTATGAAGTGGTGTGAAACGAAATCAAATAAGTACAACAATTTCAGTACCTGGGAAGTGTTTTAACAGAAAACGGAAAGTGCGAAGCTGAAACCTGAAGGCTCATTCGGATGGTGAAAGATGCCTTCCAGAAGATAAGAAAAGTATCAAGAAACATCGATTCGTTAGAAACAAAGAGTACTGAACTTTTATGTAATATCATTCATACTATATATTGTTGTACCGGGTATAACTGCAAAATTGTCCACTTGTTACATTAAGCTTTGAACGGTTGTTTCTTAGAAATGATTAAAGATATCTTACTGGAATTCCCATTCGTCTTTATAACGCTATTGTACTCGATTTTGCGGAATAAGAATGTCTAATTACTCTCCAAGCTTAACAGTAGAATCGTGATGAAATTGATCATAAACGAAAATGACATGTTCATAATTAATCATAGCTAAAGATCGGAGGGTCATGAAGATTTGAAAATGAATTCATATATATATATATATATATATATATAGGGTGACCAAAAAAAACGGGAATTTTTTAAGTGCGTATTGCCAGACATGAGCAAGTGGCAACACTGCGAGACAGTGACCTTGAGCAAGTAAACATTTCGCCATTTTAGTAACGAGAATGAAATTCACAGTATCCCAGCTGAGATGTTGCAGCAGTCAATGAGGAATCTCAACAGCAGATTTCAAGAATGCATTCGTACAGGAGGACGCCATCTACAGGACGTAATTTTAAAAAAATGAAAATTCCATCATTGTTTCTTAAATTGCATGTTTTAAGGTTTCAGTTACTATGAATTAAATATTTTTCTTCCATCACTCTTCGTTTTATTGGATTGGTAAAAAGTTCCCGTTTTTTGGGGTCACCCTATATATATAATTTCAGGAACATTTTCACATTTATTCAAGATGATATTCGCCTTCTCTTATTTTCGAACATTCTGTCCTGGAGTAACTTTGCGCCTCACAGTTTTCACGTACGATTTCAGTTTCAAGTCTTTTTTTCATTGCTCTTTGAACTCACGTAAATGAAACTTCTCTCTCACCCGCTGAACGTCTTCGGAATTGAGTTGGATCTTTTCTAATTGATTTCTTCAGCTGTAAGTTAACACGATGATCCCTCTTGCTGTTGTGACCTCCTGATCGAGTTTTCCTTTCTAATTGCTCCCTCACTTTTAAACTTATTCACCGTTCTCTTAATGGTTCTTGAAGGGACTATGAAGATGTTATTTTATTTATCACTGTTCAGTTATTGATAGCCCGTTTCCGCTTCTCGTCACAGAGATTCAATTCATAAACACTATGTCGCCGAATGCAAAATCCAACGCTTTTACCCACTCGGCCATTGTCCTGAACAGAGGTCGATGGATTTCTTAATTTTGTTAATTTCTTTCACGATGACATTATGTTCAGCAGGAACCGGCATATCTTTGAGGAGGTATTTTTCCTCAACCAATGTGATGGAGATAATTCTAAGCGTAGCTTAGGTGAGGCACAAACCCGTTTGAATTTGGAACCCAGTAAGGATCAAACTCACTAGCCAGTTTAACTGTTCTAGTGAGAAAAGCTTACACGCAATTACACCAGAAATGAGGATTTTCTATTGTATAGGGCACCAAGTGAGGATCAAAGATATAAATGGTTTACACACACACACACACACACACACACACACATACACACACACACACACACACACACACATATATATATATATATATATATATATATATATATATATATATATGCCCAAGTATAGGATTGGTGCATACGAAATAAATTCCAATAAATAAACAAATAACTAAAAACTACAATTCTTAAAATATAATTCATTCGAAAATATAAATATGTTATAAAATAACTAGAAAAATAACCATTTTGATTCAGTATTTCTGGTATCTTATCAAGTGATGGTGTTGAATGTCATAAAATATATATAATGGTTTATATATATATATATATATATATATATATATATATATATATTCTGTTTATACGGTTTTCATAGATACATATATATTTTTATGGATACAGACATACATACACACACACATACACACACACACGCATATATATATATATATATATATATATATATATATATATATATATATATATATATATATTCTGTTTATACGGTATTCTTTATGTAACCATATATTTAAGTTTTATAATAAACAGTATTTACGAAATTTACTGTCCTGAATGTCCGAGAACTTATAAACAGAAAGCATTAAAATAATTGTCGGGCATAGTCCATTACATAATATATATATATATATATATATATATATATATATATATATATATATATATATATATATATATATATATATATATATATATATATATATATATATATATATATTCTGTTTATACGGTATTCTTTATGTAACCATATATTTAAGTTTTATAATAAACAGTATTTACGAAATTTACTGTCCTGAATGTCCGAGAACTTATAAACAGAAAGCATTAAAATAATTGTCGGGCATAGTCCATTACATAATATATATATATATATATATATATATATATATATATATATATATATATATATATATATATATACATATATATATATATATATATATATATATATATATATATATATATATATATATATTCGGGTTATCTCCAGCGATACATTTATATATATATATATATATATATATATATATATATATATATATATATATATATATATATATATATATATATATATATATATATATATATATATATAAATGAATATAACTTTTTTGCTCTTTTACCATGTTTTCCGTGTTATCTCATCCAAAGTCTCTTATCACCGATCCATTTATCTCTCTCTCTCTCTCATGTATATATATATATATATATATATATACATATATCACTGATGTTTTAACGGCCTCACCTTACGCCAAACTTTCATTCAAGCGTTAAACTGATTCACTTAATTTTACGTGGAGAGAATTTTTGTTTGTAACTTTTGATCATTCCTGTCTCCACTTTCCCGAATGTTTTTTAATTTCGTCTTTTACGACCACTTTTTTTTTCTTACACCGCAGGCATTTTTCTACAGCATGAATTTCTTTCTTTCTTTCTTTCTTTCTTTCCTTCTTTCAATCATTCTTTCTTTTTTCACCGTTTATTCTCTCTTTCAATATTTCTTTCTTTCTTACGTTTATTATTATTTCTTCTCAATCTTTCGCATTTATCATACTTTCTTTCCTTCAATTTACCTCCATTTTGTCACATAGTTGTATTATTTTCCTTTTCTTTGTTTGAATTTTCATTCTGTCTTTAAAATGCTTTCTTTCAATATTTCTTTTTCTTTTCTTTATCTCTAGCTTTCAATAAATCTGTCTGTTTCTTTTTTCTGTTCTCATTCTTTATTTTCCTTCCAATATTTCTTTCATTTACCATTCTTTATTTCGTTTTTCTTTCTTATACATTTTTCTTTCAATGTTCCTCTCTTTATTTTATCATATCTTTTTCTTTTTCACTATTCTCTCTTTATTTGTTTATTCATGCATTCACTCCTTTATTCGTGCTATCATTCTTTCTTTTCTTCAAATGTTTTTTCGTTTTTTTACTATCATCATTTCTGCCTTATTTTACCATTTTTCTTTTAGCATTCTTTCTTTCGCTCTTTCTTTCGCTCTTTCTTTCTTTCGTCCTTTCCTTTTTCTTCCTTTCTTCTACTATTTCTTTCTTTATTTCTTTTTTATATTGTTATTGTATCTTCTCCCAAAATAATATTTTTTCTTTCCTCTGTTTATCCCATTTTTTCTTTCGTTTTTGTCTTTCTTTCATTCATTCTATATGAGTTGTATGGCTCTTCTTTCTTTTTCATTCGCTCCCTTTTTCAATTCCTTATTTTCCATTTCCTCCCTCTTTCCTCATTCTTCTTTCTCTTTCCATAAACCCCGACCTTCTCTGTTTTCCTCCTCCTTATCTCCTCGTTACACATTCAAAAGCCGAATAAAAAAAACAAACGTTTTTTTCTTCATTCTACCTTTTAGGTAACTTACTCTCACGAAACTATTCTTTCTTTTAAAATCCTAATTCGTTTCTTGCCGCTCGAATCCAGGCCTCTTAATTGTCTAACGATTTTGTTCCAGGCCTTCTTTTTAATATCGTTTAGTTTCTCCTATCTTTTCTCGCTTAATGTTTCCTTTCATTTCTCTCTTAAATTCTTATGATTTCCCTCACATTCATTTAAAATACAACGTCTCTCCAAATCCTTCTTATTTTCCACCGTTTTCACACTTTTAGTTCTTCGTTAATTCCAGTTCATACGTCTAAATCTTCGCTTTTCTCTTTCTGATTTCCATCCAATCCACATCCTACTGGTAACGTCAATATATATATATATATATATATATATATATATATATATATATATATATATATATATATATATATATATATATATATATATATATATATATATATATATATATATATGTATGTATTACTATGACTGTTTTTTTAAATGTCTTCACTCATTCTCTCTTTTTTTCTTCTTCTTTTTTGTAGCTTAGTTTCCAATCGTTGCCTTTAGCCATGTTCGACTTTATCTCATCCATCGGAGCCTTCCGAGTTGCCGTTGTCATCGTCGCCGTGCTGGTGTAACACGCCAAAGCGTGGCTCGGGGCCCCGGTGTCCGCCCTTAATTGCATTACCGTAAAAGTAGGACATTTTGATGCCACAAGGCTGTGAAATTTCAAAGAAGGTTCTCCTCAAAGGACCTCCAGCAATATGGCATTTGTGGAAAGCCTGTAAAAAGTCATCCACCACAATTCGCTCGCTCTCTCACTCCTACCCATACCCACCCAAACATATTAA
>OZ038512.1:8493736-8498736 GCA_964036315.1 Acanthosepion esculentum
TGTCACGCCAGAAAGTTTTTCTCGTCTGAGTCCATCCTTGACATCTACAAATCTACCATTCGACCATGCATGGAATACTGTTGCCATATATTGTCTGGTGCCCCCGCTCGACAAAATCCAAAGACGGATATGCAATGTGATCGCTCCTGACTTGGGGTCCCGACTCCAGTCACATTCTCACCGACGTAAAGTGTCTTCCCGATGTCTATAAATACAGTGTGCCCCCCCCCCCCAAAAAAAACGGGAATTTTTGAAGTGCGTATTGCCAGACATGAGCAAGTGGCAACACTGCGAGACAGTGACCTTGAGCAAGTAAACATTTTGCCATTTTAGTAAAGAGAATGAAATTCACAGTATCCAAGCTGAGATGTTGCAGAAGTCAATGAGGAATCTCAACAGCAGATTTCAAGAATGCATTCGTACAGGAGGACCCCATCTGCAGGACGTAATTTTTAAAAAATAAAAATTCCATCATTGTTTCTTAAATGGCATGTTTTAAGGTTTCAATTACTATGAATTAAATATTTTTCTTCCATAACTCTTGGTTTTATTGGATTGTTAAAAAGTTACCGTTTTTTTGGGTCACCCTGTATTTTCATGACAATTGCACTGACAAGTTATTTTCACTTTTGCCCGGCTGCATGAATTTAAGCGTGCTACTTGGTTGACATCTCAATCCCACCCTTTTAAATGTAACTGTCTCTTCTACTCCAATTCTTGCACTTCCCGACAGTAGAACTCCCTTCCTCTTACTTGCTTCCCTGATAACTATAATTTTCAAAAATGTAAATGTAATGTCAGTCGACATCTTCTGTTGACTTGATCCCCGTTGTTCTTTTGTCCTTTCCCCACCCCAATACCCAGTCTTTTCCCCTACTTACACACTTTGTATTTCCATGCTTACTACTGGTACTACGACTTTGCTTCGGGTGAATTGCTAAAAAAATAAAAATAAAAATCACTCGTTACATCTGGACACCTAAATCCCCAGATTGCAGCCTCTTTGATTATTACGTGTGAGGCGCTGTAGTTGAGCGAGAGAGCAACAAAACTCCTTGTAACGTAAAAGGTGACCTGAAGGCAAGGATTATGGCCGAATTCACAAACTTAAACAAGGAAACCGTCCAGAAAAAACGCAGAAGATTCCTAAGTCTTCTGGAGGCCGTGGTTGAAGCCGGTGGCGATTTTATTGAATAAATTTACTCTCTCGAATTTCAAGATATTTTTGTGCAATGTTGGTAAATATATCTGTTAAAATGAGATGTCAGCGTTATTTTCATTTTGGCGTCATTTAGGCGACAATTTATCCATCGCACCCTGTATATCTGTCAAAAATGAGATGTCAGCGTTATTTTCATTTTAGTGGCATTTAGACGACAATTTAACCATCGCACCCTGTATATCTGTTAATGTAAGATGTCAGTGTTATTTTCGTTTTGGCGTCATTTAGACGACAATTTATCGATCGCACATTGTACAAAGGACTGGAAATTGTGGAGAGCCATAGATAGCATCCACTAGATTAAACAAGAAGACTGTCCAGGAGAGATGCAAGAGATTTCGAAGTCGTGGTTGAAACCAATAGTGATTTTATTGAAGAAATTTACAGTTTAGTATTTCAAGAAATCTTTGTGCAATGTTGGTATATATATCTGTCGAAACAATATACCAGTGTTATTTTCATTTTGGCACAGTTTAGACGACAATTCATCGATCGCACGCTGTAGAATGAAAGGAGAAAGGAAATTAAAAAAGCAAGAAAAATCAAGAAAAATAAATAAGGAAAAAATGAAAAATGGACGAAAAACAAGACTTGACATTTGTACGCAAACAGCTAATTTCCGATAGTTCTGTAAAAGTCATGGATCAATTTGCATCTTGACTTCAGTCAATTTATCAACACCGTAACGTGGTTTCCCGCTGTCTTTTCTGCAAATGGCGATTGTTCTGATGAGTTTTCCTCTTCGACTGTATAAATTTATGTTTTCGGCTAGATTGGCAACTTGGTCTCACCGTTTTACATTTTTAACTAGTTTGATGCAGCCGTCAGTTTTATTCAAATAGATTCTTTTCTCGTTTGTGGAACTCCAGTCAGATTCATTGCCTCCCTGCCAGCTGCAATCTCCAAAAACAGAAACGAAAATAAATGAAAAAAAAATTATATAATTAGAAAAAATGAAGATAAAATTAAAAAAGTAAATAATACAAATTAGCAAACCTGAAACTTCGTCTCCGAAAAAAAACAAAAACAATATCAAAACGACAGTTTTGCCTTTGACGCCGCTATTATTTTAGCTACCTTCTCTCCTAGGAAATGTTTATTGTTTTAAAAAGCAAGGATTAGAATTGTAATAAAACCTAAACAGATGAGAATTAATTTATATATTATCATTCTTTTTGAGAAGTGACAACAAAAACAATAAACAATGTTAGATTGTTTATTTACAGAATTTATTTATTTACTAGAAAGACACGTGAAAATTTTACGTTTTTTCCTATTTAAATTTTCTGATGAATCTTAATTCTTTATTTTTTTAAGTTAATGATTTAATAAGTACTGAGTGAGTTCTTCGAAAATTAAGTAGAAATTCCTCTGCCGCATCGTTAAATATTTGAGCTTAACAACTTTAACAAAATATTGCAATAACAATAACAAATATGAAAGATTGTCGTTATTTTAAGAAGTGGGTACAAATGAAAAGATTTGAAATTGAAAATTTTTTTTCTATTTCAGTGAAACAGCCGTTAAAGATATCTATCTTCCCATCTATCTTTTTCTCACTAAAACCAAGTCGACGCTTTTCCCCTATTTTCAGGCGATCAAAACGAAATAATCAATCATTGATGCGGTATATATTATGTAAAGCATCTTCCTTTCTTTGTGCGTTGCAGTTGGTTTTCCTATTTAAATTTTATGATGAATCTTAATTCTTAGCTCTTAAGTTAATGATTGAATAAGCTCATAACGAGTTCTTCGACAATAAAATTTCCGTACAAAATATCTTATCGCATCGTTAAATATTTGAGATTAACAATTTTAACGAAATATTGCAATAACAATCATAAGCATGAAGGTTGGTTGTTATTTTAAGAAGTGGGTATAAATAAAAAGATTTACAATTGATAATTTTTCCATTTCACTGAAACAGCCGTCAAACTCTTCTCCCTTCTTTCTTTCTTTCTTTCTTTCTTTCTTTCTTTCTTTTGTCTTGATTTTCTACGCAATCAAAATGAATTAGTCCCTTATTTATGAGGAGACGTTAAACACTTCTATCTTTCCTTCTTTTCTAGCCGAATATTTCAGTTAATAATATTTTTTATAATAACTCAGAAGACGATATTATTTTATTTATGGTAACAGAATTTTTGGCGATTGTTTTCTCGGTTTTACTTATTCGGTCCAGTTCATGTAAAAAAATAAGTTCATGGCGAGTTCTATGGCAATAAAATATTGGTACAAATTGCCTTATCGTATCGTTAAATATTTGAGTTTAACAACTTTAACAAAATATTGCAATAAGATTCATAAATATGAAAGCTTGTTATTTTAAGAAGTAAGGGGGTACAAATGAAATTTTGAAATTGACATTTTTTTCCATTTCACTGAAACAGCCGTTATTTTTTTTAATGTTTTATTCTTTCTAAATAGGTAAATGATAAATATCGGAATAGTTTAAATAAGCTTGTATTTGTTCATAGAATGCTGTAAACATAAAATTATTCTTGTAAATAAACAATCTAATAAACAAACAATATATTAAACAATGTATGTAATAAATAAGTAATATATAAGTAAAAAGTAAATAAACAATCTAATAAAAAAGTAGAGTTTAAAATTTTTGTTGACAATTCTCATTAAACAAAAAATGTATGAATTCACTTTCATCATATATTTTGTCTTTATTAGTTTTTAGCATTGCTTTTTAAAACAAAAAAAAGCAAAAGAACATTGCCGAAGAATGAAAGTAATTAAAACAATAGCGGTGTTATGGCAAAAAGTAGCTCCTTTTAAAACCACGTGTTTTTGCGCAGATGAAGTTCCATGTTTGCCAAAAAATGATTTAAAATAATTAAAATTAAATGATTAAAAAAACAATTAAAAAATTAAAATCATTAAAAATCATTAAATAATTAAAATTAAATAATTAAAATAATTAAATAATTAAAATAATTAAATAATTAAAATAAATAAATTAAAATAATTAAATAATTAAAAATCAAATAATTAAAATAATTAAATAATTAAAAATCAAATAATTAAATAATTAAAACTAAATGATTAAAAATAATTAGAAGAATTAAAATAATTAAATATAATTAAAAAAATAATTAAATAATTAAAATTAAATGATTAAAAAAACAATTAAAAAATTAAAATAATTAAAAATCATTAAATAATTAAAATTAAATAATTAAAATAATTAAATAATTAAAATAATTAAATAATTAAAATAAATAAATTAAAATAATTAAATAATTAAAAATCAAATAATTAAAATAATTAAATAATTAAAAATCAAATAATTAAATAATTAAAACTAAATGATTAAAAATAATTAGAAGAATTAAAATAATTAAATATAATTAAAAAAATAATTAAATAATTAAAATTAAATGATTAAAAAAACAATTAAAAAATTAAAATAATTAAAAATCATTAAATAATTAAAATTAAATAATTAAAATAATTAAATAATTAAAATAATTAAATAATTAAAATAATTAAATAATTAAAATAAATAAATTAAAATAATTAAATAATTAAAAATCAAATAATTAAAATAATTAAATAATTAAAAATCAAATAATTAAATAATTAAAACTAAATGATTAAAAATAATTAGAAGAATTAAAATAATTAAATATAATTAAAAAAATAATTAAATAATTAAAATTAAATGATTAAAAAATAATTAAAAAGATTAAAAGAAGTAATTGAATAATAATGAATAATTTAAAGTTTTAAATTATACGAAAAGACAGAAATTAAATTAATAAAA
>OZ038512.1:8503736-8506236 GCA_964036315.1 Acanthosepion esculentum
AATAATAATAATAATAATAATAATAATAATAATAATAATAATAATAATAATAATAAAATCTGTCAAAATACAAGGACCTTGAAATAGAAATCTCAAAAATGTGGCACATGGGAACATCAACAATCCCTGTTGTAGTTGGAGCCATTGGACTGGTTGGAAAAGATTCCAGTTGGCTGATTGACGGGATCCCTGGAAGTCCATGCCTCAAAGAGATACAAAAAATTGTTCTGACAAGTACAGCCCACACTTTACGAAGGGCTTTATCTATGTAATTATTTTTTTTTTTCAGTGGAAAGTGTCATGATGACATTTCTAACCTTAGGTCCCTGGGCGGGACCCGGAAAGAAATGTGTAAACGCCAGATATCAAAGGAAATAAAAATAATAATAATAATAAACAATTGTCCTTCAAAGATACCTGGAAACCACAGAAGACTGGATGATATGTGTCAAAGAACATGAAAGTAGAAAGCGTCTTTATTCCGTAAGAAAAGAAGCGAAAAGTTCAAAATAGAGTTTCAAATGGATACTGAAATAAAAGTAAAGCACAACACGGCGACTGAATCTGCAAAATACATAACAACGAAACCAAAAACAAATGCAACCGACCAGATACAGAAACAATTGCCAATACTCTGCCCGTACCAAACAAACTGATGTAGACAAGCCCCGTACGCAACAGTGGCTACGTAGTGAAGGGGTAAAAGGTGAAAAGGAAAGATGTTTCCTTGCTGCACAGGATCAGTGTTTGTTAACTAGAAATTATCAAGCACGCATACTAAAATATTGTGTTAGTCTAAAATGCAGATACTGTGATAAATATCCAGAAACAATTGATCAATTAGTATCAGGTTGCACGATATTGGCACCCACTGAGTATAAAACCCGGCACGACAGAGTGGGCCAATATCTGCACTGGGAAATCTGCAACATCTACGGGAATAAAACGGAAGGAAATTGGTATGAACACCACCCAGACGCGGTTACGTAGATAGGGTCTGTAACAATTTTATGGGACTACACAATACACACAGACAGAACAATCAAAGCTAACCGCACAGACATTGTAATTATAGACCACAAACAAAAAAAGTGCCGCCTTATTGATATAGCAGTCCCTGCGTACTGCAAGTTATCTCTGAAGATCTTCAAAAAGCTATCAAAATACAAGGATCTTGAAGTCGAAATCTAAAAAATGTGGCATATGGGAACATCAACAATCGCAGTTGTAGTTGGAGCCCTCAGATTGGTTGGAAAACATTCCAGTAGACAAATTGAAGGGATTCCCATGCCTTAATGAAATACAAAATTTTTTTCTCACGAGTACAGCCCACACCTTACGAAGGGCTTTATCTATGTAACATATATATATATATATATATATATATATATATATATATATATATATATATATGTATTATCAATGGAAAATGACATCATGCCATTTCTAACTTTATGTCTCTGGGCGGGACCCGGAAAGAAATGAGTGCAGACCAGAAATCAAAGGAAATAAAATAATAATAATAAACATTGTTTGCATTTACAAAACACTTCGACGTGAGAATTACTGGTTGATAAAGGAAGCCAATTTTGCGAACAAAGAGCTCAATATAAAAAAAACAGTGCATTAAAAAAATGATCATGCGTTTCTGAGCTATAAAAAAACTACAAAACATATCCATTCTGTATTTAATCGCCTTCGAAGTAGTCTTCTTCTGAAGCCACAAACATTATTCGGCATCGTATCAATTCTGGGAAGCTTTCCTGGAACTCCATTTAGGAGATAGCGATCATCTACCTTATCTCCTAGGTTTCATTGATGTATTCAAATCTTGTGTCCTTCGAGTGGGATTTCATTTTTGAATGAAGGAAATGACGCAAGGTTTGAGAACTTCAAAATAGGATGTTTGTCGGATCTGGACAACGCTGCCCTTGGCCAAAAACTGCTTCAATCAGCGAAGTGACGAATTATATTTCTATTAATATATATAACACTTGCCAACACTATTTTTAGTGCCAAGAAATAAAAGACATTTTTTTCCTAATTTGATGGTGCTGATTCCGAAAATGACCTTAGTTTTTCATGGTTAGCTACCGCTTTTGTTGTACTCAAATTACTCATCTTGGGAAAAATTTCAATTTATAATCCTGTCTGATCGCAAAATTTGGTTAATAACGGTCGTAGAAGTACGTCACTTTTCAGCTAGGCCGATCAATTTATGTCAGCTGCCTGAAATAAACTATTTTTACAAGAAGAAAGTGTTTTTGAGTTACAAATTTGAAAATGGAAGTACCGAATTTTTCCAATTTATCGCCAAAATTCAAATTAACTGATAAACTTTATCAATAATACACTTTAGTAAACCTGATAATTAAGGCGACATAAAAAAATGAAATCCTAAAATCTTCTGTTTGATATTCATAAATTTATCCCATCACTTTTATCCCTTCTCTACGGAAGGAAACCAAGCACATTGAGAGCATTTTGTTTTCACAGTTGG
>OZ038512.1:8516236-8526236 GCA_964036315.1 Acanthosepion esculentum
AGAAATTTCTGGCAATAATGAAATCACAAAAAGTAAACAATTTGCATGTAATAAGGATAATAATATTAATAATAATAATATTAATAATAATAATAATGATAAGCGCACAAAGTTTTTCTGCTCAACGTAATATTCAGTTGCTGATTGAAAATTGACCGTTATTTTTAATACAAGTATTTGAGGGATAGTTTTAGATTGATATACGGTGACAGATGAGATGGGGTGGACTATAGCTCTCAGCATTACATCCTCTTTGAAAAATATCCACACGGAAAACAAAACCCTTCATTACCTGATATATATATATATATATATATATATATATATATATATATATATATGTGTGTGTGTGTGTGTGTGTGTGTGTGTGTGTGTGTGTGTATTCAGTCGGGTTTTCTTTCGATCCTAGCTAGAGGCAACCGGACGTCTAGCCACAATGATAAGCTGTGATACAGCGAAACAGTCTCTGTGGATGATTATATATATATATATATATATATATATATATATATATATATATATATATATATATATATATATAGATAGATAGATAGATAGATAGATAGATAGATAGATAGATACGCGGATCAGTCCATTTTATTGATGGGGCTTTTTGAAAATTAAAATAATTGTGAACGTGAAATAATAAAAATGTGCACTGACGTATAACAAACAGGGATTTAGACAACAAACACATTTACACACGCACACACACACACAGACACACACACACACACACACCAACAGATTATATATATATATATATATATATACATATATATATATATATATATATATATATATATATATATATATGTGTGTGAGTGTGTGTGTGTGTGCATTTTTAAATGTGGTAATATCCATACATATCGATATAATTGCATTTGTAGGTATGACCCGATACTAATCCATGCAATTGTATTAATTTTGTAAATAGTTCGAAGGGCATATTTTTTATTGTATTACGTTTAATTTTTGTAGTTGATGGTTTATAAGTTGTATGAATGTCTATTGTACATTTGTTTATGATGGTATATATATATATATATATATATATATATATATATATATATATATATATATATATATATATAGATAGATAGATAGATAGATAGATATAGATATAGATATAAAATATTTTTACGTTATTTATTTGTGCTGCTTTTTAATATTTTATTTTTTACAATTACTGTTTTTAATTTTTAAACAAATCCGGTATTTCTATGGACTGATCCACTATTACTAATATATATATATATATATATATATATATATATATATATATATATATATATATATATATATAATGTATCTATGTAGTCATGTATATATATATATATATATATATATATATATAATACACATAATCCGTATATATATATATTCATATATATTTGTATATGCAGAGATATAAATAGACTTATATATAGACATATACATATATATATGCAAAACACATTTGTATATACACATATAGATACACATATATACATATGTATACACAACACAAGCATACACATATATAGACACAAATATATCGACACATATATATATATAAATGCACATAAATATATATACATATATATACACAGACACATATATATATACACATATACATACATATATATATTCACATATACGCGTATATACGCACATATATACATATATGTACACATATATACACACACACATATATAAACTCACATATATATACATATAACTATACATATATCTATATAATAAATATATATATATACACACACACATATATATACACATGTATATATACACAAGACTCACATATATATACGCACATATATATATGCACAGCACATATATATACATATATATATACATGTTATATCTGCATATATATACGCACATGTATTTACACATATATATATATGTATATATATATATATATATATATATACACATGTATATACATAGGTATACATATATATATATAAACGTATATATATTTCCTTACACACACACACTTATTAACACACACACACACACACACATACATATATATATATATATATATATATATATATATATATATATATATATATATATATATATATATGCAAGTACAACTGAATTTCCTTCTACATCTCAATTGCTTGTGTATCCGTTTTTGTTGTATTTTTTGGCCACTACTATTGCAGACAATCATCAGGTATATATATATATATATATATATATATATATATATATATATATATATATATATATATATATATATGTGTGTGTGTGTGTGTGTGTGTGTGTGTGTGTGACATTCACAGACAGTACTGTTTCGCTGTATCTCAGCTCCTCAGTGCGACTAGACCTCCGAATGCCTCAAGCCAGGATTGAAACACAACTTTTTAGGTGTCAGCCAGAGCTATCTTCACTCAGTAGAGTTACGCAACTAAATCTAGCGTATTGTTTTTACAAATGTAAACAAATATATATTCATTCTGTGTGTATATATATATATTTATATTAATTCATAGTACATATTACCACACACACACACACACACACATATATATATATATATATATATATATATATATATATATATATATATATATATATATGTGTGTGTGTATATATATTAAATGGTGCAGTATAATTAATATTTTAAATAATTAGTCATACAAAGTCTACATCAGTAAATTTAATTTAAATAATGATGAATTCACTTCGCTAACATATTTGATATAGCATTAGCTTACTACCCACATGTTCAATGGCACGTTCTTGTAATATGGTTAGATGTTCAGTCCATTTGCAAATAATTTCGATTCATACTTTCATCGTCTTCAGGCATGGATATCATTTTTCAATTTCAGGTTAATTTCATTTAAATTTCGAGACGAAAATAAATGCAATACAGGTCGAAATATTTTTTTAAGTGTGTTATTACTAACGGTTACAATATTTTTTTTCCAATAATGAACAGATAAATGAAACTCTTTAGACATTTAATGAGGAAAGTGGGCTTTGAAAATTTAACACTCACGGGGCATATTGAGAAGAATACAGATAAGAGAAACAGCGACGAGCCTGTGTGAATGATTGGTGGAATCCGGACCGAGAAAACTGCTAAGTATTACACTAGAAGTTGCGGAGAGCCATGATCGCCTGAAAGGATGGGGCATATAGAAGAAGAAGAAGAGGCAATGCTGCGGGTATATTCTTACCTGTGTATATGTTTTGTAGTTATACTTTATTAAATATGTGGTGTATTTCAATTGTATTCCATTGAAAAGGCGTATATCATTTCCGTTTAATCTAAAAAAAAAGAACTCAAATTGTTCTCACTTTTTAACTAACAAAGAAAAAAAATCCCGTGAACGAAAACTCATATAAATCTGTGCATTTCTTATCATTTATTGAAACGAAAAATATCATTTTCCAAATGACCTTGGACTAAAATATGAAAAAAAACAAACTATGGAGCTTCACAAGTCTTCGAAAACGAAATCTAATCCAAATTTATCCTTTATATTTCCGATTAAATAGAAAATTGTGAAGTATAATTATGTAAAGACAGTTCAACGAGTTTTCAATTTCAAAGAATATATTCTTGATTAAGGCATAAATCTCCCAACGTGGTAAAAGCGGAAAAAAATAATCAATTATTTAACTTGGAGGAAAAATAATGATTTTATTCTTGAGTCTCTAACAGTAAATAAAGAAAGTCCTTGTAAATCTTTAAATTCTTTAAATATTTTCGATTTTTCTGTTTTATTTACCTAAGGTGCTAAAAGTTTGGCACATTGGAATGCCTATTCGAAAAGAGGCGAAACGAAAAACAGGGTTATACATTAGAATTGGAAAATTAGAAAGACTGCAGATGGGTGAATGAAAGAAAAAATAATGAAAGAACGAGATAAAATCGAGAATAAAGGTGAAAGAAACTAAAAGAAAAATGTTTTAAATGAGCGAAAATGAAGAGAGGAAGAAATGCAGAACGAATGAAAAAAAATTAACAGGAAATAAGAAATAAGAAAGAAAAATAAGAAAAGAAAAAAAAACTAGGAATGAAAGAAACAAAAAAGAAAAAGAAGTGAAAGAAAAAAGGAAAAAAAGAATGACAAAAGAAAAATGAAGAAAGAATAACATCATTGAATTGTTTTGGGAAGGATGATTTTTTTTATATTCAAGTCATTTTGGGTTATTTAATGTCAACATCCGTATATTATGTTTATGAGAATTGACCTTAAATAAAGAAAATGTAGTGACATTATCAAGGAAAGAAAGAAAAAAACTAGGAATGAAAGATACAAAGAAAGAAAAGGAAAGGAAAAAAGAACAAATAAAAAAGAAATATTGAGAAAGAATAATCATTGAATTGTTTTGGCAAAGATGATTTTTTATATACAAATCATTTTGGGTTGCTTAATGTCAGCATCCGTATTTTCAATATATTAAATGTATATAAGCATTGACTTAAATAAAGAAATGTAGTGATATTATAGAAGGAAAGAAAGAAAAGGAAATAAACTATAAATAAGAAGAAATTAAGGAAAAACCACGGGCCTGTGCTGAAAAGGTTTACTATGAAGAAGAGATGCTAAAGCTGTGAAACCTTGCATGCATTAATTTCAAATCTCCTTATTAATATCTGTATTGTTTCTTTTTCAGCTACCAGGAAGGGCTGAAATATTCGTAGGCTGACAATGAAGGAGTGATTCTAGAGCTGTGAAATCTTGCATGCATTCATTTCAAATCTTCTTATTAATATCTGTATTGTTTCTTTTTCAGCTACCAGGAAGGGCTGAAATGTTCATAGGCTGACTATGAAGGATTGATGCTAGAGCTGTGAAATCTTGCATGGATTCATTTCAAATCTTCTTATTAATAACTGCATTGTTTTTTCCAGCTACCCGGAAGGGCTGAAATGTTCATAGGCTGACTATGAAGGATTGATGCTGTAACAGAGAGAGTTTGGGAATCACACACAAACACACAGACATATATTTTTTATTTATTGAAATTGGAGTAGAATTGAACAGCGAAATTAGATCAGAAAAATTTTGTTTACTGATGGGAATCTGATCTAGCCCATTTGGAATTGGGTCATTAGGAAGACAATGGAAGATGATGGAGATAATTTTTTATCTGTTAAAATTTGAAATAGAGTTTACTAAGGGTGGGAGGAACTTTGAAATTCACATGGTTTTGAGTTGAAGGCAGCACTCGTAATAATCGGCGCTGGCCAAGGATCGATTTACGATCAGCCAGGTTTATCTGTATAAACGCGCACAGAAATCTGTTGAGAGAGTGGTTGAGTCGTCTGCGGTCGAGTGCAGTCGAGCTGAGTAGAGTGAGGTCGGAGATTGAAAGCGACGTCAGAGATTGGAACCAAACGCCTGCTATCATATTTTGTTGATAAAATTCCAAAGAAGCCAATTACTTCTCCAACAATCTAAGACTGCTACTGCTACTATTATTACTACCACTGGAAACGGAAACGTTGAACAAGCTACAATAATCAAAAGGTTGTTTTTGGGCTCGTCTGTCGTCGAGTGCAGTCGAGGTGGGTGGAGAGATATCGGAGACTGGAAGTGACGTCAGAGATTGGAACCAAACGCCCGCTAACATATAACGTTAATATAAGTACCGATGCTTCTGCTACCACGAAGATTACTACTACAGTTACTAACGCCGAGGAGGAACGGAACTATAAACTTTAAGCCGCGCACAGAAATATTTAACTCTCCATCGCAAGAGTCGTATATCGTTCTGAGACGATTTCACAACAAGCTAATCACAACCCACTCTCTCTCTGCCTAGAATCCACTGTATGAGATTTTACGTCAAATACTTTTCTTTTCTGTAACCCGTTTCTTTTCTATACTATTCTTTTCTGCCACATAAAAGACATTAACAATTCAACCCTTGAATAGTTGTTTGTCCGGCTTTCTGCAGATATATATATATATTTTTTGGTGCATTCTAAATTACTTAGCACAGACTCTCCAGCCGTGTCTCCATCTTCAGTCGACCGTGAATGGATGAACATCACTTCTTCTTTCTGGATCAAACCAAACACAACGTGGGCAGGAAGCAGGATTAAACCAGTGAACCGGTCGAATGATATACGGATGCTCAGGGGACCTACGGTCACTCCCTTAACTTCGGTTAAGACAGAGTAGACACCTCAACCCAGAAAGTAAGATGTCGGAGGATGAGGGTCTGGGGCGAAAGTGTTTGAATGCTAGAGCTGTGATATCTTGCATGCATTAATTTCAAATTTTCTTCTTAATAACTGCAGTGTTTCTTTTCCAGCTACCAGGAAGGGCTGAAATGTTCATAGGCTGACTATGAAGAATTGATGCTAGAGCTATGAAATCTTGCATGGATTCATTTCAAATCTCCTTATTAATAACTCCCTGAATTAGGTTTGCTATCATCTCTATACTTCTGACTTCTCAGCCTGAACTCTGAAATTTTATTCAGTAATTATTTATTTCCTCTCCCAATAGAAGTAGATACGTTTGCCTAACGTCCGGTTCACACCCCTCCCCTGTCTTTTGTACAAGAGTAGTTGCTAAATCATTGTTCCCTACTTAGAACTGAGTTTCCGGTTCCTTCTAAAGCCTACTTCAACTCTATACTTCTAACGTCTCAACCTGAAAACTCTGAATTGTTTTTCATTTATTAGTTATCTTTTTTCTTCTCCCCCCACAGATTGAATTATACTCGCGCATCGCCCGGCTCACACTTCACCCAGATATTTTGAACAGGCGTAATGTTTTATCCCTTGTCTCCTGTTCAAGATTGTGTTTCATGTCCCTTCAACTCTGTACTTCTGACGTCTCCGACTGAAATCTGAAATTTTATTCAGTAGTTATCATTTTTCCTCTCCCAATATGAGTAGATAGGTTTGCCTATCGTCCGCTTCAGATCCTCCCCAGATTTTTGAACAGGAGTAAAAGTGTGTCCCTTGTATCTTGTTTAGGACTGATTCTCCGGTTCCTTGAACACAGTACTTGTGTAGATAGCGCCTGAAATTTAAATTTTTTTCAGGAATTTTATACTATCCCAATTGCCTATCGCCCAGCTCATTCCCCATCCCGATTCTTTGAAAAAGGTGCAAAGGCTTTTCTCTTGTTTCTTGTTTAGGATTGACGATCCGGTTCCTTCAACTCTGTACTTTTAACGTCTTCGTCTGAAATTTTATTTAGTTGTTATTATTTCTTTTCACTCTCAATAGGAGAAGATACGTTTGTCTAACGCCCGGTTCTTACGCCTCCCCGATCTTTTGACCAAGAGTAGAGGTTTTTTCCCTGCATCCAGTTTAAGATTGGATTTCCGATTCTTTCTAAATTCTACTTTAACTCTATAGTTATAACGTCTTCGAAAACCTCTGATATGCATATTATTTATTTTTAGTCTTTCACTTGTCTATCGCTTGTAGTATCCACTTGCGTCTTAGTGGATTTATCGCCTTGCGGTGAATTGATTAAGAAAAGGATGTTGACAAACATGAAGCTGAAGAATAAAATCGACAATAAATTATTGATTAGATGTCAGATAATGGTGAGGTGCGTTAGAGAAAAAGATGGTAGAATAGCTGAGAAAATAAAGAGGTAGATTTTAGAAGACAGGTGACAAATGATATAAATGGAGTCGAGAAACGAAGATGGATGCAGAAAATAAAAAAAAAACAATAAATTGATGCCGAAGTAAATAAAAGTATAATCAAAATGAAGAATACAATTCCGTTGTGACAAGACAGAAAAGATTAAAAGAAAAAGTTTTTAAAAAATACAAAGAAAAGAACGTCGTCTATTAAAAAATTAAATTCAAACACATTTTTCAAAATACCTTCTGGTGAAGACGACAACAAACGGTGTAGTAATCTCCCTTGGTTACTTCCTGTTGTGTCCGCGATGATTTCCGGTCGTTCGGATAAAGCGAACTCACGTTTATCACCTTGCGATCTTATTACTTTACCCTTTCCCTGCTGGAGATCCCTTACAAAATGTTATCAGGCTCTTAATATGCAGTAACAGCGAACCAGGACCTTTAGCATACTGCAGCAAAATGGTATGGCTTCTAAAAATCCGTGTTTGCATATGATATATAAAACATACCAGAAGATTATCGAACGTAGATTACCGCCACATGATAAACAACAAATTTTGTTTTATAAATCAAAAACTTGTTCGTCGAACTCTGCTTCTAAAATACATAAAATGTATATTTGTTTTTAGATCATTTTTCTTCAAGCAGGAAATAATGCCAATAAGATGAAACGGGTTACTGTATATGAATGAATATTTGAAAAATAAAGCATTATTAAAGAGAGATGCCAATACACTATTTACATTATTCGGACTGCGGTAGACTGTTCTAGTTCCACGTGCCATGTCTAATGGATGTCAGTTATCAGTTATCTTCTGTGAATTCTCCTCACCAAGTTCTACACCGCCTTAACCTCGAGGACACATGGCACAATGGATAAAGACGTTAGCTAGATCCAGTGACATGACCCAAAGAGTGTGAGTTCAATACCTGGTTAAGGCGGTGGAGAACATTGAGAGGGGGGAATAACAGGAGATAACTGACATACATTAGACATGGCACGTGGAACTAGAACAGTCTACACCAGTGAGCGAAATAAAGGGTTCAGTTCGACATTCCAAACACCTGAAGAAGGCCGGAGCGTAGAACGGCCGAAACGTTGTGATAAACATGGCGACAAAGATGAGAACAATAGTCCGAATAATGTAAATAGTGTACACAATGCCTCATCTCAGAAATATAGAGAGCTACACGGATGACAATGAATTAACATGAATTAAAACGAGAAATTGTAAAGATGGATATTGCTTTTACATTTTTTAAGGTTAAAAATTGACTAGACTGCAAGGGGAATGAAGATTTACACAAGTGAGACCAGAGAAGAAACGGGTAGCATAGAACTTACGGCTATATATTGCCATTTCAAATGTAAAAGGAAGATTGCTTAGCGCCAATTTAATAGTGTGCTTAAGTTCATAACATCTAGATAGCATTGAGAGGAACGGGTGTCAAAACAGTTAGAAAAGGCGCAGGAAAGTTACTGAAGTCCAGATGTCAGGTCATGACCAACAATATAGCAGATTCTTCTTTGGGTTTTATAATGAATCTCTACATATATTAAAGTAGCAATCGACCATAATGTGATAGCAATATTCAAAACATTTTCATTCGTAATTTACACTGATACATTATAAAAATAGATAAATATAACATGGAAATAAGCTGTGAAACAATGGACACAGGAAGAATCTAAGGGAGAATAAAGGAGACAGTATGAACCAGCGATAAACAACAAAAATTATAGAAGCATGCGAGATATAGTAAAAAGAGAGGGTAACAGATGGAGCAAAGGATGGTGAGTGAATTCGTGCACATAACAACCGTATCAGATATAGACCAGTTAATAGATGGTGAAATGAAATACCAGGCTTTGTTGGAAAGACATAGCAAACATTGTCCTACCGATTGTGACATAAATATATGGCGGCACGATGAGAATTCACTGTAGTGTGGAATACACACACACACACACACACACACACACATATATATATATATATATATATATATATATATATATATATATATATATATAGTTAAATTCCCAGATCAACTCTGTGGACAAGACATATTGGTATAAAATAACAATTGGAAAAATCTTCGATCTTGCCGACGCGTTTCGTCTTCCGACTTTTTCAAGGCAAAAATGAAATCGAAATATCTCTGATGTAAATGTAATTTACATTAACCAAAAAAAAAAAAGGCTCAGACAGAAGCGTCAATGTTTTTAAATTTGGGTTTTAATGTAACTATAACAACAGAGATATTCGATTTCATTTTTGCCTTGAAAAAGTCGGAAGACGAAACGCGTCGGCAAGATCTAAGATTTTTCCAATTGTCATTTTATACATACATATATATATATATATATATATATATATATATATATATATATATATATATATAT
>OZ038512.1:8531236-8541236 GCA_964036315.1 Acanthosepion esculentum
TATGTGTGGGGGCGCAGTTGAGCGAGAGACCAACAAAACTCCTTGAAATTCCAACGATGAACTGAAGGCAAGGATTAGGGCAACATTCACCAACATCAACTAGGAGACTTTCCAGACGAGGTGCACAAGATTCTAATCTACACTATGTCCCAATAGTGGATATATTGTTGAAGCTGGAAATAATTTTAGATTCAACAACTACAAACTAACCATACGTCAAAACAATCTTTATTCCACCATAGCTGAACATTTTAATCAACCAGGACACTCATTAGAAAACTGTAAATGTGTATTGATAGATTCTGATTTCAGTTCCACATACACACGCAGAAAAAAAGAAAAATACTGGATTTTAAAATTAAATACATATAAACTAGGGTTAAATAAAGACTTGGGTATTTTAAATCTTTATAGATATTTCAATTTTTTTTTGTTTTTTAGATATTGTTAAAAACTTTTTAAACAACATCTAAAATATTACTACAGTTGGATTTACGTTAGATTTACGTTAGAAATATTCAAACAGTTGCATTCCATATCATGTGACGTCCGCATCTCGTGACGGACGCTACTTAATGTAAACAAACTTCTGAAAACAGTCATTTCTGATGAAAGATCGGGGCCGATCTGAAATATAAAATATATAATATATATATATATATATATATATATATATATATATATATATATATATATAATATATATAAATACTTTCACAAAAAACATTCAATTTTTTTTAATTTCCAACTTTTCAGTTGTTATTTCAATATTATATACCTATTAAGAAAGTATACGTGGCTTCTCATTATGCTATATATATATATATATATATATATATATATATATATATATATATATATATATATATATATATAGCTAGATAGACATATAGATACATAGATAGGTCCAGTTTGAGAATACATAGATAGACTGATAGGTAGAATAACAGATTGAAGATAGATAGATAGATAGATAGATAGATAGATAGATAGATAGATAGATAGCAATAAGTACATTGTGATAAATAATCGATAATAATTTATAGATATATATGAAAAACCTGCGATGCTTCTTACACATATAGATACGTACATCTACCCTTTTATACTCACATATCTTTCTGTTACTATATGTGAAAATTTATGTATCATTTATCCTTTGTGAATGATGCACGAGTCTGTAAGAGTCTAATTGGTAAATGCTCACATGACGCAATACACCATATTCAATCATTACAGTAACGTGTTTACTTAACCCGGGGATATTTGCACAATTATTCTTTCTGGAAATTCTCTTTAATATGAGCAGAAGTGAAAACTTATCTCCAATTATACAAAACTAATCTGCCGGCATCGTTTTTGACAAGATACAATAAATTAGAATTCGCTTAATTTTTCCGCTTCGAAAGAGCCCTCGAACTTTTTGTTGATTCACGTTCATTATATTTTGATTTTCTCTATTATATTTTATTTTTAATTTGTTTTAATTTCTTTATGTAGAAAACTGGAGGCAGCAGTAATGTAGTTCTACAGGAGGATATTGATAATGACCAGGGAGAGCGTGCATCGACGAAGACTTAAAGAAAACTTACGCTATGGCAGTGACAATCTCCTGAAGCGACACGGAAAGAAGAAGAAGAAGAAGAAGAAGAAGAAGAAGAAGAAGAAGAAGAAGAAGAAGAAGAAGAAGAAGAAGAAGAAGAAGGTTTTACCAATATTTTTTTAAATAAATTTCTTTAGAAACAAAGAAAACAATACTGAATTCTTACGTAATATTTCTTCTCCTATATAGCAGAAAATGCTGGACAATCTCGTTAAAGATGGAGAAGAGTCTTAAAGCAACAGAAATGGAATTACAATCATTATTTACTGTCTTCTGGATTCCTCTTCTTTTCTTCTTCTTGGTCCTTTTATTGTTATGCTCCCCGCCCAATAATCATTTGTAGACTTTACGGGAATTCATCTTAATGAAACACTCTTATATATAATCCATCTTAACAAAACACCCTTTATATAGTCTATGTCATTACCTATCATACATACTTCTTCTTAGTCTATGCCATTAGCTGTCATACATTCTTCTTCTTCTTCTTCTTCTTCTTCTTCTTCTTCTTCTTCTTCTTCTTCTTCTTCTTCTTCTTCTTCTTCTTCGTCGTCGTCGTCGTCGTCGTGCCGTTTTCCCCCAGAAAATAAACGATCCTAGCTTCCAAAACTTCCTATCCACTGTGACCCTTAGCAGTGTTTCTCCCTTTGCCAAGACCACGTTTCGACACTCATTCACACAAACTCGTCAGGAAGATGGCTCGTTTCCTATTGAGGGCAAATGGGATAGCGGAAGTGCGTGTTACGTTTTCTGTGACTGTTAAGTTTTCCAAGACCTTTCTGATTTTTAGTATTCTTCTTCTATGTGCCGTGTCCCTTGAGGACGTAGATGATCACGGCTCTTCAATATCCCCTCTCCTGTGTAGGTCTTAATACATTTAGTCTTTTCAGGATTAAGGCGATCATGGCTCTCCAGAATTTCCTATCCTTCGTAGCTCTTAATAATTTGTGTGTATTTTTTTTTTATTTCTCCTAAACCTTGTGCCACCATCCTTTTACTCAATCTAATTCTTCTTCTATGCGCCGTACGCCTTCAGGATTTAGGCGATCATGGCTCTCCATAATTTCCTATCCTTCGTAGCTCTTAATAAATTTTGTCTTTCTGTTATTTCTCCACCCATTTACTCAAGTTCACTAAGTATGCCATGCGTTATTTTCCTCTGTCCCTCTTGCCTTCAATCTGTCCTGTGAGTACCAGATTTTCCAAGCCCTCTTTCCTCATTATGTTGCATGGAAATGTTAGCCGCCGCTTCCTGATGAAGTATAAGTTTCCGTTTTGTTTCCCTTTAATCTGAAACTTTGTCGTTGCTCACATGTCCGTTCCATGATATCCTCAGTATCCTTCTGTAGAGCCACATTCTCGTTGTTTCAAGTCTGTTCTTCATCTTTGATGAGATTGTGCAACATTCACTACCATATAAGAGGACAGACATAACGATATATTATGTTGTTTTCCTCTGTCCATCTTGCCTTCAATCTGTCCTGTGAGTACCAGATTTTCCAAACCCTCATTATGTGCCCTAGAAATATCAACTATCTATTCCTGAGTTTAATTATACGTTCGGAATGCAGAAAGCTAGAATAGGGTTCCACTAGGCAGAGGTGTGAGAAAAAAATTTGTTGGCATAGAACATACGGTCACATCGAGCCTGATTTATTTTTGAGGAGAGCAAAGGGGGGAAGGCCCCCTTGAAAATAAATGTACATCTATCGGAAGAAAAATTACTTCGCAATAGTAGACATAAAAGGGAGGGTAATGAGCTATGTTTGATTTATTTTCAGGGGGGGAAAGGGGGCCGACCCCCTTTAAAAATAAATGTACATCTATCGGAAGAAAAATTACTTCACTGATCTTTATTAAATTTGGAAGATATATATAGTACACATAAAAGAGAGTGTAATGAGCTAGGTCTGATTTATTTTTCAGGGGGGCAAAGGGGGCAGACCCCCTTTAAAAATAAATACACATATGTAGAAAGAAAAACTACTTCACTGATCTTTATTAAATTTGGAAGATATATATAGTACACATGAAAGAGAGTGTAATGAGCTAGGTCTGATTTATTTTTCAGGGGGGCAAAGGGGGCAGACCCCCTTTAAAAATAAATACACATATGTAGAAAGAAAAACTACTTCACTGATCTTTATTAAATTTGGAAGATATATATAGTACACATAAAAGAGAGTGTAATGAGCTAGGTCTGATTTATTTTTCAGGGGGGCAAAGGGGGCAGACCCCTTTAAAAATAAATACACATATGTAGAAAGAAAAACTACTTCACTGATCTTTATTAAATTTGGAAGATATATATAGTACACATAAAAGAGAGTGTAATGAGCTAGGTTTGATTTATTTTTCAGGGGGGCAGACCCCCTTTAAAAATAAATACACATATGTAGAAAGAAAAACTACTTCACTGATCTTTATTAAATTTGGAAGATATATATAGTACACATAAAAGAGAGTGTAATGAGCTAGGTCTGATTTATTTTCCAGGGGGGCAAAGGGGGCAGACCCCCTTTAAAAATAAATACACATATGTAGAAAGAAAAACTACTTCACTGATCTTTATTTAATTTGGAAGATATATATAGTACACATAAAAGAGAGTGTAATGAGCTAGGTTTGATTTATTTTTCAGGGGGGCAAAGGGGCAGACCCCTTTAAAAATAAATACACATATGTAGAAAGAAAAACTACTTCACTGATCTTTATTAAATTTGGAAGATATATATAGTACACATAAAAGAGAGTGTAATGAGCTAGGTCTGATTTATTTTTCAGGGGGGCAAAGGGGGCAGACCCCCTTTAAAAATAAATACACATATGTAGAAAGAAAAACTACTTCACTGATCTTTATTAAATTTGGAAGATATATATAGTACACATAAAAGAGAGTGTAATGAGCTAGGTCTGATTTATTTTTCAGGGGGGGCAAAGGGGGCAGACCCCTTTAAAAATGAATACACATATGTAGAAAGAAAAACTACTTCACTGATCTTTATTAAATTTGGAAGATATATATAGTACACATAAAAGAGAGTGTAATGAGCTAGGTCTGATTTATTTTTCAGGGGGGCAAAGGGGGCAGACCCCCTTTAAAAATAAATACACATATGTAGAAAGAAAAACTACTTCACTGATCTTTATTAAATTTGGAAGATATATATAGTACACATAAAAGAGAGTGTAATGAGCTAGGTTTGATTTATTTTTCAGGGGGGCAAAGGGGGAAGACCCCCTTTAAAAATAAATACACATATGTAGAAAGAAAAACTACTTCACTGATCTTTATTAAATTTGGAAGATATATATAGTACACATAAAAGAGAGTGTAATGAGCTAGGTTTGATTTATTTTTCAGGGGGGCAAAGGGGCAGACCCCCTTTAAAAATAAATACACATATGTAGAAAGAAAAATTACTTCACTGATCTTTATTAAATTTGGAAGATATATATAGTACACATAAAAGAGAGTGTAATGAGCTAGGTCTGATTTATTTTTCAGGGGGGCAAAGGGGGCAGACCCCCTTTAAAAATAAATACACATATGTAGAAAGAAAAACTACTTCACTGATCTTTATTAAATTTGGAAGATATATATAGTACACATAAAAGAGAGTGTGATGAGCTAGGTCTGATTTATTTTTCAGGGGGGCAAAGGGGGCAGACCCCCTTTAAAAATAAATAAACATATGTAGAAAGAAAAACTACTTCACTGATCTTTATTAAATTTGGAAGATATATATAGTACACATAAAAGAGAGTGTAATGAGCTAGGTTTGATTTATTTTTCAGGGGGGCAAAGGGGGCCGACCCACTTTAAAAATAAATACACATATGTAGAAAGAAAAACTACTTCACTGATCTTTATTAAATTTGGAAGATATATATAGTACACATAAAAGAGAGTTTAATGAGCTAGGTCTGATTTATTTTTCAGGGGGGCAAAGGGGGCAGACCCCCTTTAAAAATAAATACACATATGTAGAAAGAAAAACTACTTCACTGATCTTTATTAAATATGGAAGATATATATAGTACACATAAAAGAGAGTGTAATGAGCTAGGTTTGATTTATTTTTCAGGGGGGCAAAGGGGGCGGACCCCCTTTAAAAATAAATACACATATGTAGAAAGAAAAACTACTTCACTGATCTTTATTAAATTTGGAAGATATATATAGTACACATAAAAGAGAGTGTAATGAGCTAGGTTTGATTTATTTTTCAGGGGGGCAAAGGGGCAGACCCCCTTTAAAAATAAATACACATATGTAGAAAGAAAAACTACTTCACTGATCTTTATTAAATTTGGAAGATATATATAGTACACAGAAAAGAGAGTGTAATGAGCTAGGTTTGATTTATTTTTCAGGGGGGCAAAGGGGGCAGACCCCCTTTAAAAATAAATACACATATGTAGAAAGAAAAACTACTTCACTGATCTTTATTAAATTTGGAAGATATATATAGTACACATAAAAGAGAGTGTAATGAGCTAGGTCTGATTTATTTTTCAGGGGGGCAAAGGGGGCAGACCCCCTTTAAAAATAAATACACATATGTAGAAAGAAAAACTACTTTACTGATCTTTATTACATTTGGAACGTAGATAGTAGACGCAACGTCTGAAAATGTACCTATGGATTCAAAAACTACTGGATAGAGATTTCCGGCATGAGAATGAATGTAATATACTATGTATGAATATATATTATTTTGATTAAAGGGGGTCCCGAGGGCGAGGGCGCATAGACCTCTCTTAATTTTTCCCTTTGATTTAAATGAAATTTAAACTAAGGTAGATGACCTGAAATAATGCCTATTACCAAAATATCAACTAATTTTAATAATATCAAGACACGCTAATAGGAGCTACCCACCCCTTATATTGGAAATTTTGGAAACCTATAACTAGAGAACTTGAACCTCTATTACCACAGGGTTTACCATAGTGCTATATCTCTTACTCATCTTGATATATTTTGAAGCCAACTCCCAAAGTACATATATAGAGTCTGAAGGACTGGAATAGGAGTGTTAATCCCCTAAAAATCTAAACAACACAGCCATTAGATAGATTCTTATTAAATTTGAAAGAGATACTATGAAGGACAACTAATGACATAAAGTATATAGAGGGTGTTTCATTAAGACGGATTGCATTATTTATTTCTCTGTTTAATCATGTTATTTAAGTCATGGAAATTATGTGACAAAAATAATATCGCCCAAATGTATCGGCGGCACACTTCCACTCGATGGTCAAAATTTTTGATGACGTCTCTGCATAGTTGCTCCTCGATCTCACCAACATGCCTTCTTATGTCATCCTTCAGCTGTTGAATTGTTGTTGGCTTGTTGGCATAGGCCTTACTTTTGAGATGGTCACTCAAATACTCTTGCTTTATATATATATATATATATATATATATATATATATATATATATATATATATATATATATATATATATGTATATATAATTAAGTAATTCATTGAGTCAATGAATTACTTAATTATAATTATTAAATCCTCACAATTTCTATCAAGTGTATATCATTGCTTGATCCGGCTTCTAATGCTTCCGTCTGAGCGTCTTGGTGATAGTATTCGTGGCTCCGGGGTCACACTCCTATGGTTACAGAGAACTTCAGTTGAGTTCCACCACAGAATATGTGAGCTATTTGCTATCTCTTCCTCACCGAAGCCCGTTGGAACAGTTGGTATGGTGTTTGCTTGACAACCTAACTGTCAGGGTTTCAATTCTCGGTAGTGGATGTGCACTGCTGATGAGTCCCAAACATAGGACGAAACGGCTGTCCAGTGCTTTCTGCATTCTGTTGAGGTTTCTTTCAGACTCCATGAATTACTGAATTATAATTATCAAATCCTCCTTACAATTTCTATCATATATATATATGAAAAAAGTGTGTTTCATTAAAACGGATCAAAGTCAGCAGTAAATAAATCAGTGTTATTGGTGAAAATTTATTTATTTCTCTATTGGATCCTGTTATTTAAGTCATGGAAAAATAATGTCCGCTAAATTTGAAAGACAAAGAAAAAAATCATTAGACGCTTAAACCTAATTGACATTTAAATCTGTTTTCAGAACACCATTATCTATAATTTATTTTTAAAAGTGGGGCTCCAGGGGTGTACAAATCCCCGACTCAAAAAATTGTTTCCATGGATTTAAGTGAAATTTAAACCATAGCATCATTTCATTTTTGATTCCAAGATCTTTCAAAAACATAGTAAAATTTTGGCAAAGGGTAATTCTATAGTTAACGATAATTAAACTTTAATTAAACTTGCGTAACTGTTTTTCGGACATTACTTATTAGATTATCTGTAATTACATTACCGAAAGATTTATTTTTTTGTCATTAATTCACACAATACAAGGCTCAAGAGCCACTTAAGACAGAGCGTTATTGAGTAAGATTGTCGCGAGGAAGAAGTAAGTAAGAAAGTATAATGAAAGCGAAAAGGATAGATATCGGTTGACCCTAGAAGCTACCAAGACTGTTGTTGTCAGGGAAGTATTCACTGGGGAGTTTGTTCCAAGTTAGCTGAGTGAAAATTGCTTTTTTTATCAAAGTAACACGAAGAGGATGCAGATGGTGCTTTCTAATTCTTCATATTTCTCAAATACCGAAATTATTTTTAATGTTAATGTACCGCTTCTTAACAGAAATCGCAATATTTGATCATCAAATCTCCCTCTCTCTATATATATATATATCTTTCTCTCTGTATCTCCGTCTCACTCATTCTCTCTCGCTATCCAGCTAATCCCCTTTGTGTCAAGGGTCAAAGACAAATCTCGGCGTCTTAATCTTTTCGTCAAGCAAACTTACCAGAAGGTTTGTCTTGCTAAATAGTCACTTCCTTCTTTTACTTTCTTCAGAAAGACGCAGCATTCGATGAATTTCTCAATGAATTCCTTTTGCCACAACAATGTGACACGCCTCAAATATCACTTCTTTCAAATAATTCCCGAAGCAAATAATGTGCCGCCATATTTAATATTTAATCCTTTTCTGTTCAAATCACATATGGAATTTTGATCCAGACCTCACATCTGAAATTCAATTACTTATAAATATTTACATTATATATATTGTTCGGACTGTTGTCTTCATCTTTATTTCCATGTTCACGACGTTTCGGCCGTTGTGCGCTCCGGCCTTCTTGAAGCGATTGGAATTTCGAACAGAACCCTTTATTTCATCTTTTGCGGGTAGATAGTTCTAGTTCCACGTGCCTTGCCTCTTCCGTATGTCTCAGCCATCGCCTTTTAACTCAACGCCCAAAGTTTTTGTTCACTACCACTCACGTAGCCAGGTATTGAACTAAAAACTCTTTGAGTGAAGTCACTCAATCTAACCAACGCTTTTATCCACAGGCTACGGCAGTGGTGGCGAACAAAATCTTGGGGAGTTTATTTAAAGGAAAATAACTGAGTCAACCGGAAGAGCCATGGCACGTGAAACTAGAACAATCTACCCCGGTGGGCGAAATAAAGCGTTCAGTCTGAAATTTCAATCACCTAAAGAAGGCCGTAGCTTACAACGACCGAGACGTCGTTAACATGGCAATAAAGATGAGAAGAACAGTACGAACAATGTATATGATATAAATAGTTACAATATCTCATCTAAAAAATATAGACAGATGCTGAAGAGGGCTGGACTGTACAACGGCCGAAACGTCGTGAATATAGCAGTGAAGATGAACACAACACTCCAAACAATGTAAATAGTGTAAACAATTAAAATACCTCATCTCAGAAATATAGATATATCCTGAAGAATTCCGGTGTACATCAACCGAAACGTCGTTTTTATGGCAACGAAGATGTGAACAACAGTCCGAACAATGTAAATAGTGTAAATAATTACAATACCTCATCTGAAAAATATTGATAGATATTCTGATGAGTTTTCTTCTTTGGTATATAAATTGTATTCATTGTAAATGTTCATCTGGGTTTCATTTTAAAATGTTGTTATTTTTATTTGCCACTCTTCACAGACAAATGTTACATATTGGAACTAGTTCGGACTACAGAAAAACGTTGAAGTATTATAATGGCTGCCGTAAGAATGGTAAATAAGAATGTGTTGTTTTTGGTGTTAGGAATACTGTCGTATATTTAGGTCAGTAATCGATTAAACAGTAAAAGTTTAAGATAATACAGATTTAAGACCAGCCTTCCACCAGCCCCACATTCAGCCTTTGCCACAATTTTGTATGTTTTATTACATATTGTTTTCCTCTTTGTTACCTCGAATTTAGGAATTTAGGCGCAGTACTAGATTGGCCGTTAGGTTTCATTTTACATTTCAAATGCCTAGATGCAACCGTAAGTTCTATGTTAATATTTTC
>OZ038512.1:8546236-8548736 GCA_964036315.1 Acanthosepion esculentum
AATTGCTAATCGAAAAGGGAGGTAACTTTAAAAAGTTAAATTAACAACGTTCAATTACGTCGAATTTTTCAAAATTTATTTCAATTCCCTAGACATCTTTTCAACACTGAAATGCATATTTACTGCGTTTTTTTTAATTACTAAACGACAAATTATAAACTCCTGTGAGTTTGTGGAATCGTACATATTTTTCCACTCACCCTCGTTAAAAATTAGACTATTCCATAAGAACTAGTTTCAACCAACCAACACCACACATTGTGAAACTCGGTTTATTATTGGTCGAGACGACCCCAGAATGTGTATCCATGGCAAAAAAATCTGTTTTACCGCCAATTTCACTGGAGCCTACTTTAACTTCCCAAAGTGAATAAAAGGACGAATTTCAGTCCACTTCACCAGTCAGTAATTCGCCTTCAAAGAGATTCCACACAGATCCACGCGTGTCGACATTTTGACTTAAGAACTTTTCGCGCGTCAACACCTGACTCAACTTTCAACCGCTTTCTCTCTCTCCCTCTAAATTCATTACACATTTCTAGAAAAAGTGTTAACTACACTACTAAACAGAAATTGTAGTTCTAGCATAAGACAAAAGAAAATAGAGTCCAGGGTGAACAACTCTTAGAGAACAAGAAAAAAACAAAACCAACTTAAATCTCACATACATTATTTTCTAATTTATCTCTCGATAAATTTTCTTTAATATTACATGTGAACATTTTCTCAACAAAAGAACATTGCTGAACTTTAATTCACTTGATGCAAGTTTCGTCAACTTGCATATAACCAAAACAGCATCTTTTCTCTAATTGTAAAAATTGTATATAAATGTTCGATATTTTCTAGTTGAATGCACATCCGCCGTTGTTTCTTGTTCATTTTGCATTGAGTTTTTCGACTTGTACGTCTATGCTTTTATTTGTTGTGATTAATGTGAAGAACATGATTTCAAATTCATCACTCTAGTAACAAAAACCTTCTGATTTCACACTCAATTCATAGCAATCCCAAAAAGTTACTTTGCTTTTATGATTTTCAATTGCATATCCGGCTTGTTTTTAAAAATGAACGATATTAGATTAATTTTCTACCTCATAGTCCATTACATTTAAAGATGAAATTGTAACGTTTGTTCTGATATTTTATTTAACAAAAATGGTTAAAAAAAAGTGTTGCCTTTTAGCTGTTCAAGCTGATATATTATTAGCAGTGAAACAGTATTGACATTTTCTTTTCCTCTTGGAAAATCCGACCTCGTAGATAAATGAATAAAATTCGACAATGGTATAGATACGTTTCCTACGAAAAATTTAATTCTATGTGTGAAACATTTTGAAGAAATTTTTTCGAAGAAAAACGAAACAAACTGAATTAGGATTTACATCCAATTCCGACAATACTTTCAGAAGGGTAAGAAAACCGCCTCTTTTGCTGAATACAAGCGAATTCAGAAAGCCTCTAAAACAACGATTGGTCCAAATTGATGAATTACATGATTTTATTTCAGCTGATACGATAAAGGATTTTAGTCAGTCGGAAGAAAGAAAATGTTGTCCTAACGGTTTTGAATTTAAAAAAAGGAAGATTATATTCTAAATTACAAAATAGTCATTGATACTGAAACATATTTTCCATCTATAAAAGAATCTATGCTCATTGACTAAAACATGCGATGGAACCCCTATATCGTTAGTACTGGTTTTTACGTTGATTTAAAGCTAAACTCACAAGATTTCGCATGTTAGAAATGTTTCCAATCTACATACAAAACGTAGAGGAAGAACAACCATATCCAATTCTAAAATAATTATAAAAAAGACGACATTACCAACCAAGAGGCCGTCTTTCATTTTCTGCAGAACTAAGACGTTGTGCCTTACTACTGCGTTATACGTCTCAACAGGCCTAAAAATTACTCGTTCCATTACCATTTTTTCTTTATTTGAGAAAATTTTTTTAAAAATAATTAAACATTTTCAATATGAAATGTCTTCCCTAAGCATGGTATGCAATGAGAGTGATGATGCTACAGAGAAGCAATAATTTGACTTACTTTCACGAGGAGGTCTTACGGCTCCAGCTAGCCTAATGGCAGAGTTCGTTTCTGCTTGTTTTGCTATACTTGACTATGCAAATAACTTTATTTTAAAACATGATGAATCCACTACAAGGGAGTCTGCTGAAAATTGTTCTCCAAAATATATTTGTACTTGTGAACAATACACTGAAAAAGGAATTCACTTTGCAACAAAAATTGTCGTGAATATATTTTACAACAACAAACCAAAGTTTTCATCGGATGAAAATATATTGTAAAATCTTTTTTAAAAAAGCAAAGTCAAAAGAAACTTGATTTATAGCAACACAGTTGGTAAGTTTTTTTCTTTTTTTTAAATTGTATTTGTTTTGTATTAATGTTCAATTCTTTAATAACATTTTTCCTTGTTTACAATATTCTATTATTACTTCTCTGTTTGTGTGTTTTTGGACGGTTTTA
>OZ038512.1:8553736-8573736 GCA_964036315.1 Acanthosepion esculentum
AAAATAGGATTCAGTTTTTTCAACATCGTTCAGAGTTTCTAAAGACAATCAACTGAACCTTGTTGAAGCAGGAGGTTAGTAATTCTTTATCGCGAACAATCGTGTGAGTTCGATCTCTACTGCGAGCCCCGATCCAAAACAAAATAAAAAATAAACTAAATATAAGGAGTGATTATATATATATATATATATATATATATATTCATTCATATGAATTTCATTACTTTTTGTCTGCAGGATTTCATTTTCTCATATTAAAATTCGAACGAGCCTTCTGAAATTTGATTGGTTGGTTGGTTGGTTCATTTTGTTTAGCAGCATGTCAATACTAATATGGATTATTTAACGATTAAATGAAATCTCCACATCCTTCACCGTTGTATAGCTTCAACTAAACATATTTTCAACGCAATTATATGCCTTTAACTACAGATACCGTAAATTCCGTCATGCAAGTCGACTTGACATACAAGACGACCTCAAGATCTTTAACTCAAAATTCTAATTTAGGGCTATAACTATCGTATCGGTCGACCCCCTAATATACCTTAGGCTATCAGTGGCCCAAAACTTATGCCTGACGATAAATGAAGTTAGGCTACAGTTTACGATAACCTTCGACAAAACTACATAAGTTCACAGTAAATACTTATTGAGACAGTAAGCGTAATTAATCTCCATATGCCTATGTGTCAAATTAGAAGAAGAAGACGACGAAATAGGAAAGGAAGAACATAACAAGAAATTACAGGAAGAAGAAAAAGAAAACGAAGTAGATGACGTAGGAGAAGAAGGAGACGAATGAGAAGACAAAGAAAAAAAAAACATATGCAACCTACAAAACACACTGGTAGGTATATTATATTTTATTTTAAATACAAAATATTTATAATTTGTCACCTCTGCTGATAAACACATTAAAATCAACATCAACTCTTATAAAATGTTAACACTTAAGGTTACGCATCATACCATGGTTTTTATTGTACTGATACGTATCTTATGTAGTTCTCTGAATGACAACATGAGTTATACGGCTATTGGGTCGGTGTTTACACTAAATGTATGACGTCATGTGTTCTGTGCCTTTATTAGAATTTGTGTTACTATTCAATTATTTTATATATATTACTGTGTTAATATGACAAATATGTTCACCCATATTTTAGGGAGATATATTTCTAGCAGCCTGTTGGAGGTATGGTAAGCAGCGTACAGTAATTGTTAGGTGTGTTGTCCAAATTGATTACAACTCGGTGCTAAACGTTTGTATTTTATATCCGCCATATAAGTCGACTTCTAGTTTTAAGAATATTTTATACTCGAAAACTCGACACGAACTGACGGTACTGTGTATACAATTTTATACTTTCTGTGTAAAGAATATATATATATATATATATATATATATATATATATAAGGTATTTTCTGTTTATACGTTATTTTATAGATACAAATATTTAAGTAAAAAGTAAATGTTTAATTTATAATTAACAGTATTAACAACATTTACCAGTCTAAATATGGAATTCAAACTCGGATCTCCGATTCCTCTATCCGAGCCACCATGCCTTCCTCATATATATATATATATATATATATATATATATATATATATATATATATATATATGTGTGTGTGTGTGTGTGTGTGTGTGTGTATAAATTTGTCTTGTTTGGTTAGAAGCTTATATAATGACCATTTATATAAACCTGACCAATATTAGCCTATAAAAATCGTCAGGATTACGGCCATATCACGTTAGAACACCGGTCCTCGTACGATCACCGGTGTTAAGCAAATTCGAGTCTGGTCAGTACCTGGATGTATGACCGCTTCGGAATAACAGGTGTTGTAAACTTGGATGTTATATTCAGATACGTTATATTCACTTACGCGCAAATACCCTTGGGGAATTTAGGAATCCACCACTTCTCCCCCAGCTATGGGTTAATTAGTAGCACTTGTAATTTTCCCTGGAAATTCTTACAATCTAAAAATATTTTCTGAAAGAGAGAAGAGAGATAAGAAGGGGGGAATGCGGGCCTTAAGTAACAAAGGGGCAGACCTGCGCATCCCACTCATTCCAGTAAAAAGATTACAAAACCAGTACTCGGAGCGGCCTCGCTTTGAAAAACAAGCCACTGAAAACACTCTGGCTGCAACCCCACACACGCAGGTAATTTCACTTATTTTTCCACAGATAGGGATACTGTGAATGTTATATATATATATATATATATGTTATTCCAGAATAATTCTGTCTTTAAATTCACGTATGAACTCAATACTAAAAATAACATTCCCTGCCTTGACATATTGATAAACACAAATAATAACTATTTCGCCATACAAAAAACCTACCAGCATAAATTCATGTACACTTAACTACAAGAGTGAATGCCCATATTACTACAAATAGCAATTATAAAAAATCTAATATATCGTGCAGAAACTAATTCATCCACAAAACAGATTTTTACAGTGAACTAAAGAATATAAAACAAACACTTATTAATAATAGCTTTCCGAACTATATAGTTGATGAACAAATAAGATGTTTTCTTAGAAATCTCAATACTAAGCAAATAGTACATAATACTGCTTCTACTAATCTCAAACATATTAATCTCCTATATCGTAATCAAATGCATAGTAATTATAAACAAGATGAAAATATACTAAAACTTGGTAAATTCTAATATATCTACAACAGATCCATGGAAAAATAATTAAGTTAATCATATACGACACTAAATCTAGTATATCCAACTCAATTATTCGTAATGATTCTTCTCCACCGGCTAGCGATTTGCAAAAAAAAACAACGTAGTTTACAAATCCAAGTGCCCTTTGGGAGATTTTATCTCTACCGAATTAAATAAAATTTATGTTAGTCACACCACAAACTCTTTTTCGCGACGCTTGACTCTACATTTGAATGATAACTCTAACATTTTTAGTCATTTAAAACAACATTCCTGACCGCATACACAATTCCGGAAAATTCTTGTTGAAAACACAACTATACTTAAACATGAAAACAATAAACAAAAACTAAAAATTCTTGAAGCTATATACATAAAACAGTTGAAACATAACCTGAAGAAAATAAACTATGGAATATTCACAAATATTATTAAATGCCTATAATTGGTAACAGAAGCCATTGGTTTATGCCAACGGCTTCCCATACTTAATAATTCTCGTTTTCACTCTCAGGTGGTCATGTGTGATGTCATGAGCTGTGGTGCGATTTTCGCTTCCAGAGTCTTCTATGCACGATTTTGTCGTTGCTTGGATATATATACGTTATACATCTATATATATATATATATATATATATATATATATATATATATATATATATATATATATATATACACATATATATATATATATATATACACATATATATATAAACATATATATATATATATGTGTGTGTGTGTGTATTTAGGCAGCAATCCTTCTTTCTTGCACATTTCATTGAAAACGACAGACAAGGTGCTTTTATTTAGTTTTTTAAACAATTTCTCATGCTATCTAATAATTTTTGTTTCTTTGCGGATGATAAATTCTATAAAAACTGTCCGAATGTTCTTTATATCCGAGCGCTTTCGGCTATACATTTAGCCATTTTCAAAGATTATATTTTAACTGTTAAAATGAGAATTAGTTTGTTGTATGTATGTTTTTTTTTGTTTCAAAACACCGTCAAGGTATTATGTCCTTGTTCAAAGTTAATATTATTAAGTGTTGGTTTGTTTGTTTTTATTAATAAGGATTCTACTATTTTAGGCTTTTTTTTGCATATTAGTGTTGTCGACAAGTATATTCCGAATAGTGTCCGGTAGGTCCCATGAATATTTAAATGAGATCTAAATGAGCTATTATCAGAAAGGTGTAGAGTTAGTCTGCGTGTCAAATATGTTGTAGTGTGGCCTATATAATTATTTAGGAATTTTGATTGATCAGGAATACAATTCCTTAATGGGCATTTAAATTCGTAAATAATATTTGCCCTATTTAATTTTGTTCTAGAAGTTGAATTATTTTTAACTATAAGGTTAGAGGTTTTAAATTTTTTATAATATATAAATGAATCTAATTTTTTTGGTATTGTCAACTAGTGTTATGCATTTTTTTGATAGGATTAAAAAATATGTATCAATATTGTGATTTTCTTTCTTCGTTTAATGATAATGTTATTAAGCTTATCAGACGATATGAAAAGAACTTACATAAAATAAATAGACAAAAATTGCCTATACTATTTAATGAAACATTCATCAATGAAAAAAAGCTGCCTAAATACACACACAATATATATATATATATATATATATATATATATATATATATATATGTATGTATTTATGTATGTATGATTTATGATCATAAATAGGAGATATAAATAGGTTAATCTTCTGAAAGCTACCCTATTCACACTCACTATAAATATGGTGGTCAAATCGGCTGAAGTCGACTGCCGAGGCCCTATGATGAAGACAGGAGTACGTCAGCCACCGATCAGAGCGTACATGGACGATCTGACCATTACATCATCTTCGGTCACGGGGAGTAGTTGGATCATTCGTAGACTTCAAAAGCTTATTACTTGGGGGAGAATGTGTTTCAAGCCTGCAAAGTCGAGATCGTTAGTGATCAAGAAGGGGAAACTAGCAGATAATTTCAGGTTCTCGATATCGGGAACTACTATCCCGACTTTGGAGCCTAGGTAAAACTTTTTACAACTCCTTAACGGACACATTATCTATCCGAATGACGATCTCCAAACTGTAAGCCAAGGTGGACAAGTCAGGAATTCCGGGCCGTTTCAAGGCGTGGATTTACCAGCACGCGGTGCTCCAAAGAATTCTCTGGCCTTTGTTTATATACGATTTCCCAATGACATCAGTGGAGGCCATGGAAAGGAGTATTAACGGCTATCGTCGCAGATGGCTGGGACTGCCGAGAGGTCTGACCAGTGCCGCACTATATGGCAAATCAAATGCACTTCAACTCCCCTTTAAAGGATTGGTGGAGGAATTCGTAGTCTCTAGAAGAGGATTCCTACAGTACAGGGACTCTAAAGACCCAAAAGTGGCGGCAGCAGGCGTAGAAGTCCGCAATGGAAGGAAATGGAGTGCAGAGAGCGAACTGGGTATTGCGGAGGAGCGTTTGAGGCAGAAGGCTCTCATGGGGACTGTGGCATCAGGTCATGCAGGCTTGGGCTACTTTCCTGGTAACCGAATCGAGAAGGCTAGAGATAAAGAGAAACGACGACTAATTCAAGAGGAAGTACGTGCCAACGTTGAGGAAAAAATGCAAGATGGTGGGACTAAGCCAGCAGGGTGCATGGACACGATGGGAGAGTTTTTTTACGGCGGAAGATAAGTTTGTAGGAGATCTGGCACTCCGACGCCAGTCGCATTAAATTTCTTGTGCAATCCGTGTACGATATACTACCGAGTCCTGCAAACTTGCATATTTGGGGGGTGAGCGAGTCACCATCATGCCCACTCTGTTCCAGGAAAAGTACGCTGAAACATATCTTAAGCGCTTGCCCGAAGGCACTTAGTGAAGGGGGGTACCGGTGGAGACATGATCAGGTACTAAATAAATTAGCCGAGATAGTCGCCACAGCAATTAGCGAATGCAGTTGTAAGCCCGAAACGAAGGCGATCTCTTTCATCAAGGCCGGTGAAAAATCTTCCACCGTGCGTCAGTTGTCAACCTGCATGCTGGCATCAGCCCGTGATTGGCAGTTAAGAGTAGACCTGGGGAACCAATTGAATATTCCGGTGCAGATAACGATATCGTCCCTGCGCCCGGATTTATTGGTCTGGTCGACTGTCTCCAGGCAGGTCATAATGCTCGAACTTACGGTATCTTGGGAGGAGAATTTGGAAGAAGCCTTTGAAAGAAAGCTGGAGAAATACCAGGAGCTAGTTGAGAGATGCAGAGCTAACAAATGGCGGACGACCTGCCTCCCAGTTGAAATCGGATGCCGAGGTTTTGCAGGAAGATCTGTATGCAATGCTCTAAGTCGGCTTGGAGTCAGGGGAATAAAAAAGAGAAAGGCCATCAGGGCCCTATCAGAAGGTGCAGAAAAAGCCTCGAAATGGCTATGGATAAAAAGATCTGTTCCATGGAGCTCTACGACGGAGATTGGTGGGCGTTGAGGGGCAGTTGGGAAGAAAGAAAAAGAGATACGTAGAGGGATGACCGAAGTCGCTATTTGGGGGATGGTCCGTTTTATTTTTTATTTTTTATCTTTTAAAGTTTTTTTAATTTCTTTTCACCTTTTTCAACAAAGCCATCTTGGTCGAACTAACTGTTTTTTTTGTTTTTTTTTCTGCATTCCTAGTTGGGAGTGGAGAGAGGAATGGGTAAAGAAGGAAGGAAGAAATAGGAGTGGCGGGAAAAGAAATCGAGAAACGTTTCTGATCATAATTCCTATGACCTACGAATGTGTTCAATTTTTTTTTTTTTTGCTTAAGTAAGACTTCATATGAAAAGAAACTTTTCTTGTCATTACTTACCTGTTATGTCAAACTGTTCGTTGAAGATGGGGGGGGGTCGTTCCGCTTGGTCAACCTAAGATGACGGAAAAAGACGAGCTCGCCGTCGATTCTTTTTTTGTATCGTCTTAGCTGAGGAGGAAGTGACGTAAATCGGTGGTGATTGGTCAGCAGTGGCATTTATTAGAGGAGTCCATTTGTTGCGTGCTTCGCGTATTTTTGTTGTTGTTTGTTTCAGAATCGCCTGCCGGAATAGTACTGTTTCGGTAGGGTCTCTTGGGCGGGCAAGTATGATGTTGGAAGACCCGAAACTTTCCATGAACCCAAGTCATAACATCACTGAGGAGGCGATCCTGAGCACTCATCGGAGTGTTTTCATAACATAGATAGATAGATAGATAGATAGATAGATAGATAGATAGATAGATAAAGAACTGAGATAGATAGATAGATAGATAGATAGATAGATAGATACAGAGATAGATAGATAGATAGATAGATAGATAGATAAAGAACTGAGATAGATAGATAGATAGAAACATAGATAGATAGATAGATAGATAAAGAACTGAGATAGATAGATAGATAGAAACATATATAGATAGATAGATAGATAGATAGATAGATAGATAGATAGATAAAGAACTGAGATAGATAGATAGATAGAAACAGAGATAGATAGATAGATAGATAGATAGATAGATAAAGAACTGAGATAGATAGATAGATAGAAACAGAGATAGATAGATAGATAGATAGATAGATAGATAGATAGATAGATAAAGAACTGAGATAGATAGATAGAAACATAGATAGATAGATAGATAGATAGATAGATAGATAGAAAGAAAGAAACATAGATAGATAGATAGATAGATAGATAGATAGATAGATAGATAGATAGATAGATAGATATTCTGCTTCTGGTGTTGAAGTCGAGTGCTAGCTCGATTGCCCAGATCTCTGCATTTAAATTTGTCGTCTCTTATGGCAGATGTATATTTATTATACACTGCTGCACATCTTGTTTCATTTTTATTTTGATTTTGATTCATCTGTGAAGATGTAGGAATCTATGGAATAAATGATTTTGATTTGGTTTAATTTATCTTGGAAAAAAATGGATGCCTACTTGTTTTATGGAATTTGCAAAGATTTATTCCAGGTATTCTTATCGTCCAAGGTGTTATTTTTGGTATGCTTATATTATGATTTCTAGATACAGGTATTTCTGCTTCTTCAAAGATGGGTTCCATCCGGAATCCAAACTTTTTTTTATAGCTTTCTTTTTTAGTTGGAAGGGACTTTTGTATTTTGCATCGAATGTGGTATTATATGCAGGGAGTTTGTTTTTAGTTTTATATAAATATTTTAGGGTTAGGTTGTCCCAACTAAATTTTGGTTGATGTTCGTTTGCTTCTACATACAAACATCCTACAGATGTTCTAAATTCTCCAAGAGCCAATCTCAAACATTCATTGTATTTTCGCTTAAAAGTTTGAGATAAGATTTCCTTGCTAATTGGTATATGACTTATCCATAATCCTACTTAGATCGAATTAATGTTCTCTATAATATGACCAGTTCATCAATAGGTAGGAAAATTGTATGCCACCATTGTTAAGCGAATTTACCCCTTTATCCCGATATCATTATATATATATTTGAACAATTGTAATAACCCTTTTTCGGATTTGTTTTAAGAACTCGTAGTTTATTTGGATATTTACTAGAGTCATTTAATTCTGTCCGAGGGAATGATTTGTTATAATATTCCAGATTCTTTTATTAAGTTTAATTTGCATTTTTTCTGCACCTTGGTTTATAGTTTGGGATTGTTGTTTACAGAATCTTTGGAATCGTTTTGTTTTAATGATTCGGCCAATATGTTTGTCATAATGTTTTTGCCCGTTATCGCGCTATTATTTATTGACATAAGTTTTGCTCGTATCACTTACTGTTAGCCAACTATTTATCTCATCCTTTCCAAAAAAGTTTTGGCTTCCTAGCAAAATTTAGTTCGCAGATGTATTTTGCCAACTGTGCTTTTTCCCTTTTTTTAATTGCTTTGCGGGTTATTTCTCTATTTCGTTTATAATTGATGGGGTTGGCCTTTGTGGGCTCCTTGTTAAGTTTTCGAAGCGCTGACTTACGCAGTCGTATTACCTATTTTCATTCATTATCGAATGGGAAGAGACAACTCAACACCGCTGACTCAACACCGCCGACTGAGCGCTGGGTCAACTAAGGACTGAGACAACTCAATAAAATAGTTTTCTAATTGTTTTAATAAAGTAAATCGTAAAGAAGTTTGTAGAAAAATATTCACTAATTAAGGTTTTAATCCTTAATAAATTAATTTTATTCGATTATAAAACAGTTATGTTTTTTACCGGTGCTGAGTTGTCTCGGTTCTGACTTGTCTCAGTGCTGAGCTATCCCGGCGCTCAGTCGGCGGTGTTGAGTCGACGGTGCTGAGTCGACGGTGTTGAGTCGACTGTGTTGAGTCGGCGGTGGTGAGTTGGCGGTGGTAACTTAAAATTTCCGCCTGTCCTATAATATTTTGAGTTAATTTCCGTTGATATAAACTGTCTAAATTTTCTCAGTCAGCTTTGCTTAGCCTTCTCTTAGGTCGGTACTCATCGATCGCCCCGTTCTTCACAAGGATGATGGAGAAATGCTCGCTACTGCATGTATCATCGTAAACACTCCAGATAAATCCAAGTAAATTGCTGGATCACCCATGGTTAGGTCAGTTGCTGTCAAGCTTCCTCGTGCTGGATTAATGTGTATAGCTGCTCCTTATCCAAAATGATTTTTCTATATTTTTTTGTGTCTCCTAAGAGATGACCGCATCTATTGGTGGTACCTGATAAGCTAAATGATTTCAGAAGTGTTTTGACTATATATTATGTTTGCTTGTGATGGTTTCCAGTATTTAAAATGTATAACACCCTAAGAAAGGCGGGAGTGCTACTAGCATGCAAGAGGTTGCAGAGGGTGAGAGCAAGATTAAAGAGGGTTGTTTGAGGAAAGGATAAAGATAAGGACAGGGATCAAGATCAAGGCATCAGAAGATGTCGATTGACATTACATATTTGAAGATTATAGCTATCAGGGAAGCAAGTGAGAGGAAGGGAGTTCGACTGTCGGGAAGTGCGAGATAAGTAGATGTTGGAGTAGACGAGGCGGCTACATTTAACCGTTTCGGCAGTGAAAGTGTTGGAGCGAGATGCCAACTTAAATTGAAACAGTTGGGATATCAGTGAAAGTAGCGCGTCAGAGCAGTTGCCATGAAATATTTGTAGAAAAGAGGGAAGCTACAGCACGTCTGTGAGAAAATAACTGTAGACGAGATGCCAGATCAGGACCTATCACATTGAATATCTATCTGCATATATCTATCTATCTATATATCTATATCTATATATCTATATCTATATCTATCTCTCTCTCCCTCTTTCTATATATATATAAATATATATATATATATATATATATATATATATATATATATATATATATATATATATATATATATATATATGTATAACGGGTGTAACAGCAAAATTGTCCAAAACGTGTAACAATTCTAATTCACCCCACACCGATAAATTTATATCACACTTGCCTTTCTTCTTCTTCTTCTTCTTCTTCTTCTTCTTCTTCTTCTTCTTCTTCTTCTTCTTCTTCTTCTTCTTCTTCTTCTTTACATCTTCCTTCTTCTCCCTTTCTATTACACCCAACGCTTGTTTATTTATTTTTGAAAATATTATTATAGTGTTCATTAGATTTTTTTTGTTTTTTTTAATAATGTCTTAAGGGGTCATTTGATAAAAATCTCCTGATGATACCATAAGGTAATGTCCTAAGGAGTCATTTGATAAAAATCGCCTGAGGATACAATAAGTTCGAAACCAAGGTAGCGTATACAGCTAACTTCATGCTTTTTAATGTCAAAATTTATAAAATCTTATTTTTAGTTCCGTTTTAATTTTCACACGTTTATTGAGTACCTTTTACTACTACAGTTTCTTGGTCAGATTCAAATCTGACCATTAACCTTTCATATATATATATATATATATATATATATATATATATATATATATATATATATATATATATATATTGCTAACATCAATGAGTGAACGTGCGTGTACATATATTTGCGTAAATATGAGTGGCATTACGACAAATTTTGACACCCACTACCATAAAAACACCGATATACGCAACCATATATAAATCCAAAATTTTAAAATTAATCAATTATTTAATTGTGTGACGATCGCAAATATCGTGAAACCCAGGGTCACAAATTCACACCAATCCAACTATATATATATATATATATATATATATATATATATATATATATATATATATATATATATATATATATAAGTAAATATGTGGATGTAGATCCGACGGTATGATGAAAAATATGGAAAAAACATAACGAAATCCGAATATGCAAGTTTACTGTATTAATGGTGTTTTACTGTCGACTTCAGAGGTTTCGGTCTAGTAGGCCATCTTCAGGAAATGGTTATTAGAAACATACTTAGCATTAGACGATATTTAAGTCAACATGAAAAGAGGATAAACACAAGACTAATCAGAAACAGATCAACTGAAATTCTAAAAAAGGGAACGCTGACTTTAGAATTTCAGTCCGAATGTTCTTTTTATCCGAGCGCTTTCGGCTATACATTTTGCCATTTTCTAGGATTATATTTCAACTGTTAGAATTAGAAATGAGGTAATTTTGTATTTTAGTATATATATATATATATATATTACATAGAATAAAAATCCAAATTATATATATATGTGTGTCTGTATATATATATATATATATATATATATATATATATATATATGTGTGTGTGTGTATCTCCACATCTCTGAGTAGACAAGGCCTACAAAGAAGTGTTGTGGGTCGAAATATCTATTTGAATGAAGTAACTTTGTATTTTAGTATATATATATATATATATATATATATATATATATATATATATATATATATTACATAGAATAAAAATCCAAATTATATATATATGTGTGTCTGTATATATATATATATATATATATATATATATATGTGTGTGTGTGTATCTCCACATCTCTGAGTAGACAAGGCCTACAAAGAAGTGTTGTGGGTCGAAATATCTATTTGAATGAAGTAACTTTGTATTTTAGTATATATATATATATATATATATATATATATATATATATATATTACATAGAATAAAAATCCAAATTATATATATATGTGTGTCTGTATATATATATATATATATATATATATATATATATATATATATATATATGTGTGTGTGTGTATCTCCACATCTCTGAGTAGACAAGGCCTACAAAGAAGTGTTGTGGGTCGAAATATCTATTTGAATGAAGTAACTTTGTATTTTAGTATATATATATATATATATATATATATATATATATATATATATATATATATATATATATTACATAGAATAAAAATCCAAATTATATATATATGTGTGTCTGTATATATATATATATATATATATATATATATATGTGTGTGTGTGTATCTCCACATCTCTGAGTAGACAAGGCCTACAAAGAAGTGTTGTGGGTCGAAATATCTATTTGAATGAAGTAACTTTGGATTTTAGTATATATATATATATATATATATATATATATATATATATATACTATTACAGAGAATAAAAATCGAAATTTATATATATATATATATATGTGTGTGTGTGTGTGTGTGTGTGTGTGTGTGTGTGTGTGTGTGTGTGTGTGTGTGTGCGCATGCGCGTGTTATTATTGCCAGGCAAAATGAACAGAATTAAATGTAAACAAGCTAATATTATGGCTGCCCATCCCGGATTTAAGAATTTCGACGCAGGACTTCACCTCTGGTGGCCGTCTCGAGTAGAAATGTTACCAATTACAAAGTGGTCGGAGAATGAATGTCTAACTTTCCCGTGGAGAAAAATGTATAAAGAAAATAGGATTATAAGAAGAAGCAGTCAAGACAATGGTTTTTGATAAAAAAGGTCGATATTAATACTTTCAACAAAAGAAGTCATATATATATATATATGTATATATATATATATATATATATATATATATATATATATATATATATATATATATATATATATATATTCCAGTCAGTTCATATCTATCTATCTATCTATCTATCACAGCCTGTTCATCTCTCTCTCTCTCTCTCTCTCTCTCTCTCTCTCTCTCTCTCTCTCTCTCTTTCTCTATCTCCTTGACACTACATTTGAATGAAAACTCTAACATTTAAAACAACATACCTGGCCGCATACACAATTCCAGAAAATCCTCGTCGAAAACACAACTATACTTAAACATAAAAACAATAAACAAAAACTAAAAATTCTTGAAGCTATATACATAAAACAGTTGAAACCTAACCTGAACCAAATAAACTATGAAATCTCCACAAATATCCTTAAATGCCTATAATTAGTAACAGAAGCCAATGGTTCATACCAACGGCTTTCCATACTCAATACTCATCGAATTCACTCTCTCGTGGTCATGTGTGACGTCATGAGCTATGGTGCGATTTTCGCTTTCAGCGTCTTATATGCACGTGTTTATCGTTGCTTGGAAATCATCCATGTAAACAAAAACAGACTATCATCAATTTCTTGTTCGTGTATTGCTTAATATATTGTGTAATTGTCATCTTCGATAATGGCTTATGTAAGCCGAAAGCTTAGATTGGATTAAAAATATGTATCAATATTGTGATTTTCTTTCATTGTTTAATGATAATATTATTAAGCTTATCAGACGATATGAAAAGAATTTACATAAACTAAATAGACAACACTTGTTTTGTTTTTTTTACTGTAAAATATACATATGCTAGGTATAATAAAAATCTATTTTAATAATTAATATTACTCGGATTCACACGGATTATATAGCAACGGATCGATTATCTGTATTATACATACATATATATATATATATATATATATATATATATATATATATATATATATATATATATATATATATGCACACACAAACACACACATATATATATATATATATATATATGTATGCACACACACAAACACATACATATACATATATATATATATATATATATGTATATATCTTTTTTCCCCATTTAAAGTAGATAAATGTGATTATTTGTAACAAATCATTTTTCTGTTCTCTATGCATATTCAGTTATTATGCATCTGTGTACAGTTTAATTATATGAAAAGAATATTTATTCATTAGCTGGATATATATATATATATACACGTGTGTGTGTGTGTGTGTGTTTGTATGTGTGTGTGAGTGTGTGTGTGTGTGTGTGTAAGGAAAGATATATACGTTTATATATATATATATATATATATATATATATATATATATATGTATACCTATGTATATACATGTTTGTATATATGCATATATATATATATATATATATATATATATATATATATATATATATATATATATATATGTATATATATGTATATATATATATATATATATATAAAACAACTAAAAAGTTGCAAATTAAAAAAAATGAATATATATATATACCGGGGTGGGTGGGTTACTTACGGACATATCATGTTTTAATCAACGCTTCCCTTGTGATCACCGGAGTTCAGTTAAGACGATCCATTTTCACACGATGTCTCACCGCTTGTAAATACCAGATGTTTTAAGTTTGGATGTGCGCGTGTTGTTAAAAGATAACTGTCAGAGAACATATATTTTCTACATAACTTCTCTAACATATATTTGGGGGAAAGATCGAACTAGATTTGTTTAGGTTGATGCAATTATACGTGGGCACGTACGAGTGTCGCTGAGATTTTTTTTTATTTAGAATATATTTTTTATTGTTTTGAGTAGATAATCTGGCCAAATTGCTTCATATCCATTTTTGTTCCCATCATTGTTACATACCGTACCTATAAACACTAATGTGTATGTGCACATCCTCATAAATACGTTGCAGACTATTCTAAGTAGTACACCTCTAGCAGTGGTTTACCTATTTCACGCCGCTGGTGAGTATTGTATTTTGATGATGTTATAAAGATTACCATTTCATTTCCAACTTCCGTTTTGGTTATTACTCATTCAGTAACCTTTTCCAGGTTATATATATATATATATATATATATATATATATATATATATATATATATATATATATATAAAAATTCCTACATTCAGTTAAAAGCAAAAATTTAATCCATCCACGATAATGGCTAATAAAAAAGCCGAAAACGCTTGCCATACAGGAAATTTGGAGAGTTTTTACACAGTTTATGCCCAGAAAAGCAGTCACTTATATGAACGCAAGAAAAATTGAATAAAAATCACAGATCAGCGAATCAAGAAAATTATTTTGAAATGAAAGACTTAATATTTTAACTGAAAAATTGTAATAAAAAAATATTGTTTTTTTTTCATTAATACTCAATAAAACTATTTCAAGAATTCCGCTGAAATCGTTTTTCAACTCGCTATAAAAGTTAGCAATGTGATTAAGACGACGTCAAGCCATAATATACACATTAACAAGATGAATTTCATCACAAAAACTAAATGAGGGTTCCGTATAAGATACAGGTTCGATTCCTGTCGAAGAACGATTATTTTCTATGAAAATGTCTCGGATATTCAGGCCGGTAAATGTTATTAATACTGTTTATTATAAAACAGAGCAAAAGGTCGTAGAAACTCAACCATTTTCAAGTCGGCCGAGCAAATTATGTCAGTCGCCTGAAATATACTATTTTTACATGAAATAAGTGTTTTTGAGTTAAAAATTTTAATATAGGTAATATAAGTACCTACTTTTTGTAATTTATCACCAAAATTTAAATTAACTGTAATATTTATCAGTAATAGACTTTAGTATACCTTATAATTAAGGTGACATCAAAAAAATGAAACCAAAAAACCGTCTGTTTGAAATTCATAAATTTATCATCTCACTTTTATCCCTTCACTACGGAAGGAAATCAAGCCCGTTGAGAGCATTTTGTTTTCACAACTGGAAAGAAAATTCAACTAAAGACATCCCAATTGAATGCACCTATTCTGTTGTACATGATACTGCTGGAATATCAAAAGGGTCTTAAATAACATTGACCATAATGAAGAAAGAGAAGATTTTTTCCATAGTTATGTTTACAAAGGTTTTATTTCTTCTGTTAGTTTATTAAATGTTTTGATGAAAATATTTGTTGGTCTTGGTATATTCAATCGTGTTATTTTTAAAGACTTAGGATCTTTATTGTTATTGCAAAAATAGTATTTCCCAATAAGCAGACCTATATTTGTTGGTTTACATACGAAGTGAGAGGTTTCTACTATTTTATTCTGAGAAATATTAATAGAAAACAAATGAAAAAAATGCTTTTTTTTCCAAAATTGAAATATTTCTGTACAGCAAAAACGTTATCTAAGTAACAAATTAAGGTCATTTTCAGTTTCAGCGCCCTCAAATTAGCTAAAAACGATGTTTGGTGTTTCGACCCCATTTCAATTTTATTTTATTTTTTTACCAATGTTATATTAACGCAAAAGAGACATTAAACAGAAAGAGTTGCTCACTGTAAGGAGACTGACCACCATATTTCAAAAAAAAAATAAAAGTATGCTACTCCAATTCAAAGAGAAAATAGTTTACGATGGCAAAAATGTTTAATTGCTGGTTCACAAGAATTATAAAAGCGGAAGATTAGGTTGCCGTTTCTTTAGACTGTAAACTGCTTTCCAAGCAAAGCTTGCGCTGAAATGGATACTTAACTTTCCTAACGGCATTTGTGTGTAAGTGAATGCAACGGACCCGTCTCCAGGATTTTTCATTTCGAGCCGATAATAACATCAAGGAGCCTTATTTAAAATTTGAACCTAATTTTATGGATAAGCATGTTTCAATGTATCCTTAATGGGAAAATATTTCCGTTTAAATAATCGGTAAATAGTTATGCGACACCTGCTAGCCACAGAGATGCAGTTCTACAGAATACTGGCGAGAATATCATGGACGGGTCATCTGGGCCATGAGAAAGTTTTCAAGGAAAATAAAAGATAAACTACATTTCTGATTACAATCAGGAAGAAACCGTTGACATTTATGAGACCCATAACGAGGCTTGGAGAATACGAAACTTTAGTTGAGCGTGAATCAATGACTCTTAGCAATGATCATTTGTAAAAAGTGATAGCAGAAGTGAGACGAGGGGTGTATTTTAAAATGGAGAAAATAGGAAGTTTTGCAGAGCCAGATGAACATAAAATGCAAACAAAATAAGAAGGCTATATTCATTCTTGAGGAGACACGGTGGAGGAATTGATAGCGGCTCGAATTGAGGAATACGAATTCCAGTCGAATCCACTTACGTGCTAATAACATTAGGAAAGGTATGAATCCTCGTCTTCTCTCCAGCTATGAGTAAATAGAAGGACAGTCTTTGGATGGCTACTGGCCTACCGCAGTAAGAAATGGCAACCTACTGCGGGATAAAAAATCTGCCTCGTCAGTCCGGTATTGAAAGATACATGATCGCCTAAGCATGCATCAAGCATGGTATATAACTGACAGATTGACTTTCCAGTCGAATCCATTACATTCACTTACGTGCTAATACCCTTGGGAAAGGTATAAATCCTCTTCTTCACCCCCAGCTATGGATAAATTGAAGGACAGACCGGGATCTATAGCATTGGATGGCAACTGGTCTACGGCAGAAAGAAATGGCAACCTATTGTGGGAAAAATCTGCCTCGTCAGTCCTGTATTGAAAGATACATGATCGCCTAGGCGTGTATCCAGCATTGCACATAAGAAATTCGATTCGCCTAAGCGTGTATCCAGACTGACTGACTTTCCAGTCGAATCCATTACATTCACTTACGTGCTAATACCCTTGGGAAAGGTATGAATGCTCTTCTTCTCCCCCCAGCTATGGGTAAGTAGCAGAACAGACCGGGTTGTACAGCCTTGGATGGCAACCGTGAACCGCAGAAAGAAATGGCAACCTACTGCGGGAAAAAAATCTGCCTCGTCGGTCATGTATCGAAAGATGCATGATTCCCTAAGCGTGTATCACGCATGACGCATAACTGTCTGCCCGACTTTCAAGTCGAATCCATTACATCCACTTACGTGCTAATACCCTTGGGAAATGTATGAATCCTCTTCTACACCCGCCCCCAAGACAGACCTGGTTCTATAGCCTTTGATGGCAACTGGTCTACTGCAGAAAGAAATGGCCACCTATTCGCCTCGTCAGTAATGTATCGAAAGATACAGGTTCGCCCAAGCGTGTATCACGCAAGTGACTGATACCCATTCTTATTTTTCGTTATATTTTTAATCCTTTGATGTATGTTTGTCAAATAATATTGCGTGAATGGTCGGATTACTTGTACAAAGAAACGTCACACATTGTTTGCTTAAGGTGAGCTTAGAGAGTTGTATATATCCCACGCTGTGCTTCTATAATAGTGCGCGCTAATATAGTCTTCGTCGATCGAATTTCTTGGACTGGGTCCAATATTGACAAACAAACAGAAAAACGGAATGTTGTCATCGCATATAAATGAAAAAGAGTGGTTTAAAGATGAGAAAAAAACAGGAAACACTGTGAGGATCGCAAATATCGTTTATAGCTGAGGCCAAATCCTCTGGAGAGTTTAAACAGTTTTCATTTTTCTAATTTCAAATATTTCTAAAAATAATCTCTGCTAGCAATCTTATATTTTATTATTACTTTTAACCATTACTCCCCAGGCAAGGCAATAAAGTTACTAAGACGCGAGATACTATGTGTGAGAGAATGTGAGAGAAGAAAAAACAATACAGCTAGAAAAAAATAAAAGAAGAGGAATCAAGAAGACAGACGGTAAGAATTGATGTTGCATTTAAATTTTTGAAGATCAAATTTGACTGGGAAGCCAGAAGACGGAAGTGAGTGACAAAAGCGAAAAGTGCTAGGTTAGGTGACATATTAGAAGGATAGAATTTACGGTTGCATCTATTCTTTTCAAATGTACAACGATGAGACCTAGTCGCCAATCTAGTAATGCGCTTAAGTTCGTAAAATCTATGTACCACAGAGGAAAGTTCAGGAGAACAATTATCAGGGAAATATTTATAGACAGGGCACAGTAAAGCTCTATCACGCCGGAATGAAAGGGACTGAAACCGAGATGCGAGATTTCTTTCTCTCTGTCTATGTCTCTGTCCTTGTCCCTCTCTCTCTCTCTCTCTCTGTATATATATATATATGGAGAGATACATAGATAGATAATATTAGTGGTCAATATACATATATATTCCAAGAGGATAACATCCAGATACATGTTCAAGATAGAGCATAACAATATATATATATATATATATATATATATATATATATATATATATATATATATATATATATATATATATATATAAACAAGTTTCTGGAGCCTCATCAAGATAAGACATTTTTTAAGAGAGAGTCCATAATTCATTTTAAAATAAGATTCAATTCTATCACACCATTTCTATATACACCATTTCTATCATACTATTGTATATTGGTTTATAAACAAATTACGATCCCTGTCTTAAGAAATATATATATATATATATATATATATATATATATATATATATATATATATATATATATATATATATATATAAATGAACAGACAGAATTGTTGGGATATCTAAAAGTTAAAATTCTTATTCTTATAAGTGGAGTGCGGAACGTTGACAATAATGAACAAAAAATATTTGTCTTGCAATAAACAACAGCCTGATTGCTATGTCGAAAGTACTCGGAAATAAAAGAAACCTGTAACAACACGCCGATGCTTAGACGCGATACTGATAATATCCTACTGAAAATAAGTAGACAGAACATTATTCAACAAAAACATGTCTCCATATTTATATTCAACAAAACATGTCTCCATATATATATATATATATATATATATATATGTGTGTATTTTTTTCTGCGCGTGTGTGTGTGTGATAACGATATATAAATTTGTATATCAAGAACAATATTTGGAAAATTTGTATGACAAAGTGTGACGTGTAATTTTAAACTTTATCAGACCAAATTTGCGCCGCTGCTGCAACTACGCATGCGCACAAACGAAAAATGCTGATAATTGCATATATATATATATAAATTGAACATTGAAGTCAACACACAGAGGAGACAAACTGTTCTATGCCAATCGTCAGGCCGCGAGTGTTGGATTTTTCTCGACTATTTATATATATGGGTCACTGGGGCATTGTGGGTAATGCATTCTGGCGGTTATTTTGGCGGACGTGACTTGTTCATTTACTCATTATTTAATTATCTTGTTAATTTATTTTACTTGTTTTTTTTTTTCATATTTTATTGTATATATTTA
>OZ038512.1:8578736-8623736 GCA_964036315.1 Acanthosepion esculentum
ATATATATGTGTGTGTGTGTGTGTGTGTGTGTGTGTGTGTGTGTGTGTGATTAGAACGTTCGAATTTGGAAAATTTGGAGCACGGGACCAGGATTCGAATCTCATCATTTTCTATCTGCCAGGGAAATGGTTACTTGCAGATGTTATCGATCTGGGAAGGCGAAGCCAAATGCAAGACTTAACAAAGAGCCAGAAAACCATATAACTGCTTTGACCCAAGTGGGTGGAATTGGGTAGACAGAACTGTTAAGAACCTGTCGCTGTTTGGGCAATTTAGACACCGAGGGTTTGGGCGTACTGGTTTTGTTCAAATTTTAATCATGCCAGTTTATGCGTTTAAAATAATGTCAGGATAGATACAGTAAAATCAAATGAACATTAGTGTACCAAGTCTCTGTATTCGGCCCTTAAAAAAGTGTGGATGGTTCTGCACAAAACCTTCACCACTATAATCAAAGCTCGTTGGGATAGACTGTTCTAGTTCACGCGCCATGTCTAATGGATGTCGGTTATTAGAACTGAACCAGAACAGTCTACCCCAGCGAGCGAAATAATGGGTTCAGTTCGACATTCCAACCACGTGAAGAAAGCCGGAGCGCACAACGGCCGAAACTTTGTGATAAATATGGCAACAAAGATGAGGACAATAGTCCGAACCATGTAAATAGTGTTTTCATTCTTGCATGATTTAGCCGACAATTTATCTGTCGCACCCTGTATATATAAACTAGCGACTGCATTCACGCATGAAACACACACGCAGAGACGCACACACACTCACGCGCGTGCGCGCACACACACACATACACTTAAATGCAACAACTCTGAGAGGCGAATTATGCAAAATAAGAAAACACTAAGTTATTCATACATTATGAAAAATAGAAAAGCACAACAATCTTCACAATATTAATCATCAGTAGCATGGCCTCTCATCTTTATAACCTGCTGCACTCGTTTTCTAAAGAATTTGATGAGATTTGAAGAAGTCTTTTCTGGGATTTTTTTCCCATTCTTCAATGGTTTCATTTTCTAATTCCTGAAGATTTTCTGGTGATTAACGATTTATCCAAAGTTTCAATTCTTGCCGTGGATTTTCAATATGATTCAACCGAGGACTCATTGAAGGGCATTGCAGAACTGTGATCTTCTTCATATATATATATATATATATATATATATATATATATATATATATATATATATATATATACATGAATCATTCATACAAAAATCAGATAGTGACGGTAATGATATAAATGGCAAGAATCACTCTCGCAAACATTTTTTAATAAAACACATTAACCTCGAACCTGTAAATGAATGTTATGATCCATGTTTATAAATTCCAGTTGTTTAAGGTCTTTTTTACTGCAAGCTTTCGATTGTGCGTACAATCATCCCCAGGAAATAGATATGTCTTTTTTACATCCAGGTAATAACAGGACAACGAAAGTTAAGATGTACTCCGAAATATGTTTTTTTAGAAATGTGTTATTGTTAACTGAGAAATTTTGGAGCGTGCGGTCGCAACGCTGAGGTTGAAATTTTTTTAAAATTTTTAAATATCATTAACTTCATTATCTGCTTTTTGCATTAATGATTCATGTAATGTAAATTGAACTGCATCACATACTTGATATTAAAATAACTGATCCGACGTGCAAATTTCTGATAATAACGGCGACTTTCCTCTATTTATTGAACAATTTAGTTCATGCCACATTGACTGAAAAAAGACTACCTCTACAAAAGAATTCTCATATTACTATATTAGTACAAAAACGCACAATCTAAACATAATAAACTTGTACCCCCCCAAAAAAAGAAGCAATTTCTACGGGCTACCAAAAATTCACAAATCGAGTTAAATAAAAGCAGCTATCCAGACACAAAAATCTGAATACATTAGCATCCTAAACCCCAGTGACCTTATATTCAGACCCAGAGTATCAGGACCAGCCTGTCCAACAAGCAGACTTAGTAACGTAATAGACACAATGTTATAACCATTTACTAAGCAGATTAAAAGCTACATCAGAGACGATATTCATTTCCTTAGCTCCATCCAACAAAAACTAGATCCCGGAACACTTATGGCAACTTTTTTACATTAGTAGACTATATAGAAACATAGCCCATGAATTAGGCAATCTCATTCTGGACTGAACAACATCCAGAAACACTACGTGCCAGATTCACTAATAAATTCATTATCGATAGTATAGACCTAATTCTAAACAATAACACCTTTGAATTTGAAAACAAAAACTATATCCAAACCCTGTGTATCGCAATGGGAACGAAAATGGCACCAACATATGCCACCCTAACATTAGCTTATCTAAAGTAAAACCTCTATGAAGAGATGGGACAAATATATGGAGAAATATAAAAAAACACTCCACTAAATCTTGAAAACGATTCTTAGATGATTGCATCATTTTCTGGATATGCTCATGGGGTGATATTAACCAATTCCTCACTCTACTTCAGAACTTGCATCCAAAAATCAAATTCACCCAAGAATATAACTACCACTTTTAGATATACACATTAAAAATAAAAACAACGACATAATCACATATATCTATTACAAACCTACAGACACCCAACAATATCTTCATTTCAAAAGCCATCACCCCAAAAGCTGCCTGAAGTCCATCCCCTATTCTCTAGCACGTAGGGTTTGTACTATAGTGACTGGCAAACATCTCCGGAAAACCCGCCTAGAAGAACTACAAACAAAGCTAATGAACAAAGGTTTTGAACTCGCAAAAAAAATTCTTTGAGACCAATTACGAAATCCAAAGACACGTAACGTCGAACAAGCTCTAGCATATGTTTCAAGATACAAGAACGATCCAGAACTATTCACAGAAGTTACAAAAAATCTAGACCTACTTAGCAAGAATAATAAACTGAAAAATATACTAAAATCAACTAAAATAATTAAAAGTAAACGCCAATCTAAAAACCTGAAACACATACTACCCTTCTCCAAATTTAACACAATACAGGGAGTCACAAAATGCAACAAAAAATATAGTAAATAACGTCAGCATAACTCACTCAGAACGAAAATTCTAGAGAGTGCGGCCACAGAACATTACCCAAATATTAATCTACGCCCAGGCCTTTTCCCTATTTCACCTTTCTTAACAAAATTACTGTTCTCACAAACAAACGTACACAACAATATCGTAAAATCAAAAGATAATGGTTGAATCCGCCAACACAGATAATATTCTCCACACGTGACATGAACTGACGTTATTTTCAGTTAACAATATTAAAATAGCGTTCCTTACATTCCAGTTGCTAAGAACACTCTGTCTTTTGTTTTTATTAATTTCCTTGTTTAATTAAATTCATTTCGTTTTTTTGCTTTGAGAAAGTCCACATTGGACGAAACGCGTCAGCAATTAATAGTGTTTTCCTATAGTCATTTATATATATATATATATATATATATATATATATATATATATATATATATATATATATATGAGAACGAATCAAATACAAATTCAGACGTTCACAATATTAATTCGAAAATGGTGCTCAATACAATAGTAGAGCAATATTCTTTATTATAAAAATTACATTTGAACATATGGAAAACCGCTACATTAATGTATTCATGTTTCGATGCATTGCATCGCATCTCGTCAGGTGCCTGATAAGATGCGATGATATGCATCGAAACATGAATGCATTTAAGTAGCGGTTTCACATATATTTGCATGTAATATCTCATAATTACGTATGATTGTACTTCCTCAGGCAATGGTTGGGAACTGGTGATTTTTTAAAGAAATTTAAAATCGTTACCTCTTTTCCGAAAGTTTTCCCTTTAAATTTTAAAAAAGAGGTAATCATTTGTTTTTCGATTTCCCTAAAACAACATTTTATTACAATTTACGAACAATCGGCCGAAGAAGTAAAATCATAGTATTGAAACATGAAAGCTTTTGTACATTATTTACATTATTCGGACTATTGTCATCATCTTTGTCGCCATATTTATTACAATGTGTAGACTGTTCTAGTTCCACGTGCCATGTTTAATGGATGTCAGTTATCAGTTATCTCCTGTTAATTTCCCTCTGAAAGTTCTCCACTGCCTTAAACGGGTATTGAACTCACACTCTTTGGGTCCTGTCACTGGATCTAACAAACGCTTTTATCCACTGTGGAACTAGAACAGTTTACCCCAGTGAGCGAAATAAAGGGTTCAGTTCGACATTCCAACCACCTGAAGAAGGCCGGAGCGTACAACGGCCGAAACGTTGTAATAAATATGGCGACAAAGATGAGGACAATAGTCCGAATAATGTAAATAATGTACATAATACCTCATCTCAGAAATATAGACAGATATTAAAAGCTTTTGTGTAGCGATTAAAAAATATTTTCATTATAATCTCTTATACTATATATATATATATATATATATATATATATATATATATATATATTTATATATATATATATATATATATATATATATATATATATATATATATATATATATATATATATATAATTCTGTGCATTTGGGTAGCAAATATTCTTTAATGGAAAATACTATTAAAAACGTTATATTGATTAACTTTACTGATTGATTTTTCCAACGTTCGAGCAAGGGTTCACGGAAGAAAATCCGTCAGAAATTGTACAGACTTTCGACTTTCTAAAGTCAGCATCCAGGGAGGGGAGTTTATTAAAAAATTGAAATGGTGGGACAACACTTCTTTTTAAAAAAATAAGCTGTTTGAAGAAACATATGATGGAAACACGTGTGGCGGATTTTAGGATCTGATGTCGTAGAACTATTGACGTAAGCGAAGGTGTGTTGTGTCTTTTGTTTATAAATACATTGAAGGATGCGGCCCGTCAGATATTTATTTTTTTTTATTTACTAACGTTTATTTTTGTTGTATGAGTATTGCTTGAAGAATAATCTCTCTCTCTCTCTCTTTATATATATATATATATATATATATATATATATATATATATATATATATATATATATATATATATATAAGTATTTATTTAAATATTATAACATAAATATGTTATAAAATCACTACAAAAATAGCCATTTTGTTTCAACTCATCTAGTGTCTTATCATGTGATGATGTTGAATGTTGTTCTACATTCAACATCATCACTTGATAAGACACCAGAAGTGTTGAAAAAAAATGGCTATTTTTGTAGTCATTTTATAACATATTTATGTTATAATATTTAAATAAATAATTATATCTGCTCTACTCTTTATTGAGGACTCTTTTAAAAATAATAATTGTTGGTTATTGAAATTTATTCCGTACATACCAATACTATACTTGGGTATATATATATATATATATATATATATATATATATATATATATATATATATATATATATATATATATATATATATATATATACCCAAGTGTGGGATTGGTATATACGGAGTAAATTCCAATAACCAACAATTATTATTCTTTAAAGAGTGCTCAATACAGTGTAGAGCAGATATAAACATTAAATATGTTATAAAATCACATATTTATGTTATAATATTTAAATAAATAAATGTTTATGTATATATATATATATATATATATATATATATATATATATATATATATATATATATATGTTTTAATGTTATTATTTTAAAAAGATATATTTTTAAAACGCAACCCAGAAATTACTGTTTCTGAACTAAAAATTAAAAGTAAAATTAAAATTTGTGTTCCATTCTCAACGATGTTGAATAACTCCAGAAAAATGATTTATTTTACATCGCTTGAGAATAGAAGAAAATTTTAAATTTTAATTGATAATTCCGAAGCATAGTAATATCGGTGTCGCATTGAAAACATATTTTTAAATAACAAAATCATAATATTGTGCTCTACTTTGTATCGAGCACTTTAAATATAATATATATATATATATATATATATATATATATATATATATATATATATATATATATATATATAGATAGATAGATAGATAGATAGATAGATCATAAAAGTAATTATATATAAAAGAATTAATTAGCGATGTTAATTCGATTAATATTGAAATGACTTCGCTATCAATACTTAAAGAGACATAAACTTACTATTAATTCCTTGAATAACGCGAACCTTATATTTGAATAGTTGATAGATGGAATTAATGGTCCAGGGCCGAGTACTTTCGGCAATTTCAAATTGTCATCTTCAGGTCCTAATATTTCTCTTTACAGGTAAACACCAAGACGAAAGAAATGTAGTGTAGACTGTAAAATGAGAATTTGAAATTGTCGAAAGTACTCGGCCCTGGACCATTAATTCCATCTATCAACAATTCAATTATAAGGATCGCGTTATTCAAGGTATTGGCATTAAGTTTATGAAGTTGTTTCGCCATTAAACACATTGACATTGCCAATTAATTATTTGCATAATTACTTCTTTATGATATAATATATACACTGCAAAACTTTATATATATATATATATATATATATATATATATATATATATATATATATATATATATTAATAAAAAGAAAGAACAGTAAGATATATAAAGCAGTGTTCTTAGTGATATTTTTATTTTTACAAAATAGTGCTCAATGTAAATTTACAGAGCAGGAATATTATAAATTAACCGATTTAAAATATCGTTTCTTCGAATTCGCTTGTAGATGAAATAGAACTAATGCTTTTAATTTAATTATATAAGTAAATTTGAAGTTTTTAGCATTTATATATATATATATATATATATATATATATATATATATATATATATATATATATATATATACATCCACACACACACACACACACACACACACACACACACATATATATATATATATATATATATATATGAGGATTGCTGTATACGGAATAAATTCCAATAACAAAAAAATACTATTCTTAAGTGTGCACAATACAGAGGAAATATAATTCATTCGAAAATTATAACATAAATATGTTATAAAATAACTACAAATATAGTCATTTTATTTTAACACTTCTGGTGTCTTATCAAGTGACGGTGTTGAATGTAGAATAAAGGGTTTCTTCAAAAATCCTTTGTTATACATTCAACACCATCACGATTTTATAACATATTTATATTATAATTTTCGAATAAATCATATATACATACACACACACACACACACACATATATATATATATATATATATATATATATATATATATATATATATAAACCATCACCTTCTCTAAGTCATATACTTCTATAGAATCAGCTACGTTTTCGATTAGAATTTTCTTCGAGGTGTTAATTCTGTATGCGTTTTAAGGATATTATAAGTCGGCTATGAGCGCTTTTACTTCTATTAATACTACATTGAATTAATATTTTCTAGTCTATTTTCCATATATCAGACATTTGTTTCCCTTTTGGTCATATTATTGTGCATTTTCGCCATTTTTCTTTTCTCTTCCACACATTCTCACTATGTTATTTTTAATTTTTCTTTTATTTAAGTTTTTTTCTTCTTTTAGTTTTCACTAAGGAAAAATCCCAAGGTATTCTGGGTAAAATCCCCCCTCCACATGTTTCTCCTCGATGTTTTAAATGGCGGGGAATATATTTACCATTATGGCTAACGGTATTATTATTGTGAATAGATAAAAAATAAAAGACATATTGATACATTCATAACGCTGTATGCAATAAGAAAACGTCTTTGTGATTTCTGAAGGACTGAATAAACACACACACACACACACACACACACACACACACACATATATATATATATATATATATATATATATATATATATATATATACATATAATTGTGTATTTCTGCAGAAATCCCTCTTTTCTATAAGTTTTGTTAAGAATGACTGACTGACAAGTTACTCCGGTTTCTTTTTTAAAAATTAATTTTACCTGTCCACAAAAGTGTCCAAGAATGGAAGTTTATTGTTTTTACTAAATTATTCCCTATTATGCCGGGTCATGTAATTAAATAACAATCAATCACATTACCTCGTCAAAGCCGTAAACGTGGCTACAGTCGGTTACAAATTTTTGCTAATCTTTGCTTAAAAATCATTTCTTTTTAATTAGTATTAATCTTTAGTATTTTAAACTTAAACAATATTTGTTTCAAATCAGATTAATGACACATTAAATCAGCTAATATTCCTCAAATAAGTTTTCAGAAAAATACATTTTATTTTTGGAAGAACTGTTTTAATAAAGTGTAATATATTGCCATACAGACGACCAAAACGAAAGGGCGCTAATCAGCGCTTTTAGCAACAAAAAAATGAAAATCGATTCTAATCAATATAATTTCTGTTTTGCTTGCGAGAAATAGTAAATATAAGATTTTGGCTTTGAATTAAAGCTAAAACAAAAACATTGAGAAGTAGTTTTCATTTTTTTTTTTAAATAATTTTAAATCTTGTCTTGCGATTTGTATGGAAGTCCCTAATATATAATGTGAAACAGAAAAGAAGAGATTATGTTCGATTTCCGAAGCCGCTCTTTATTGGAAGGGAATGAATATCTACCAGGGCCCTCATCGAATCATAGAACTAGCGAGAATAATACCTACCTTCCTACCAACACACGGACATACTTCGTCACAGTTTTATATGACCGATCTACCAATGAACAGTCTCAGATCGTTAGCATCGCGCCAATCCTCATAATCTCCACTTCTTGCGTCCATCAAACAATCCCATTCAGTAACACGCTACCTTGATAGGCTCTTGGGCCTTGTACTGGATGAACAATAGAGTAAAAACATACGAAGGGAAACACAATCTTTAGTTCAGATCTTCATTTTTGTCACAAGTTTAGCGTTTTTCTTAGCGTCTTCATTTGCATCTTGTTAGGGATGGTGTCTTCCAAAATCTAAGCAAAGTACGAAAAAACAGGAAGATTTTGTTGGCGACAAAGAAAAAAGTACTGAATGGTTATGTAGGTACCTCCACAAAATTGGTTAATAGAAAAGCTAGCATGCCGCGATGAAAAATGCTCCAAACTTAATGAAAACAAATTTGTTTCTCGTCAAAATTTTTGTTATCATTAAGAGGAAAGATCAAAGTATTTTTCGAATATTTAATAAAACCTTTTTAATCCTTTTTAGATCATTCGAAATTTTGATTAAAAATATTGTTTTCACTGCATCAGCGGAAGGACTATAAATTAGAATAGCAAATTTTGAAGTATTTTTGTGATGACAGTCATATTAATTTTGAGATTCTTGAAAAAATCAAATTATTGTCGGATTTTAATGAAACTTTTCAAACTTATTCATAAATGAATGGAATTATTTCAGAAATTTCTTTTAGAAAATCTTGATTTTACATGTGTTTCACCTTCCTTAAATTTTTTTTACAGCTAAATCTAAGACAACATTAGATAAAAAATCTATCAGTTTTCGAGCAGTCACGGAGTCCTTAAAAAGCTGACAACATAAATAAACAGCTACCGCCTTTTTAAACACAACAACTGGATGGCAGAACAATGTTTATAAGAGATAAAAAAAGACAAAATTTATTAAGAGCTTACATAGGACGGATCGCCAACGTCCTGTAGGTACACGGCACATCGAAGAAAAAGAATGAGCTTGAAGAAATGGATGGCAGAACAAGGTTTAAAAGCGATAAGAAAAAGACAAAATTTCTTAAGAGCGACAAAGTACGGAAATTGTTTGTTTTTTGTTTTTTTACGGTATACCAAACTCAATGGGTTATTTAATGCCGACAAGTTTTTTGGTTTATTGCGGGTAATATTCTTTTTAAAAAATTTATTGCTGGTAATAATTTTTTTTTAGCAAAAATATATTGTTGGTAATATTTTTTTCCAAATAATTTCTCCAAAATGTATTGCTGGTATTAAAAACTATTTTTCTACTTTCATAGTGTTTTGACCAACTTTTTATTTGGCGGGGGGTAACTATTTGCCCAGAGCTGGGACCACCCACCCCGGGTTATGGCGGAACTGGGAACACCAGCAATTAAGAGGTGGTTCCATGTTCCTCAAAACCTCCAGATCAAAGGATTTGCTGTCGGATGTAGTTTATAGTTTTTCCCAGGACGCGGATGTAGTTTAGCGTCATAGCCAGGACCGGACGGAAATTATGGAGAGCCATGATTCCCTATGTCGTGAAAAGACACGGCACATAGAAAAGGAGGAATGACCTTAATTAAATGGATGGCAGAACAAGGTTTAGGAGAAATAAGAAAAAGAAAAAAATTATCACAAGCTACAAAGGACAGGAAATTGTGGAGAGCCATGATTGCCAACGTCCCGAAGGAACACAGAAGAAGAATTATTCTTCTTCCAACAGAAGAAGAATAATGAAATGTAAATGGATGTTGGAACAAGGTTTAGGAGAGATAACAAAAAAACAAAATGTATTAAGAGCTACAAGGTCGGAAATTGTGGAGATCCATGATCGCCTATGTCTTGAATGTACAAGACAGATAAAAGAAGAAGAATGAATTTGAGTAAGTGGATGGTAGAACAACGTTTAGGAGAAATAAGAAAAAGACAACATTTATTAAGAGCTACAAAGGAGCGGAAATTGTGGAGAGCCATGATTGCCAACGTCCTGAAGGGACACGGCACACAGAAGAATAAGAATGAGCTTGAGTAAATGGGTGTTGGAACAAGGTTTTTTAGAGAGATAACAAAATGACAAAATGTATAAAGAGCTACAACGGTCGGAAGTTGTGGAGATCCATGATCGCCTATGTCCTGAAGGTACAAGGCACATAACAGAAGAAGAATGAATTTGAGTAAGTGGATGGCAGAATATGGTTTAGGAGAAATAAGAAAAATACAACATTTATTAAGAGCTACAAAGGACGAGAAATCGTGGAGATTCATGATCGCCAACGCCCTGAGGGCAAACGGTACTAAGAAGATTTGTTTGAAGTGAGTTTTAATCATTGATCTGACTTAGCGGATAAAATAAGAATTTATAAACAAAGAAATATCGACTAAAGTGAAGTGGTACGTTTTAAAGGGAGATAACTATATTTTAAAAGTATAAAATTGAAAATAAAATCGACAGGTGTAACGATTAGGAATTAAAAACAAATATTCTTTAGTACTTTAATGATATATCTCTAAAGAAAAGATAGAGTACATAGACTGATTACCTAAAGAATTGGTATTTTGTCTTTTTAAAATGGCGTAAAAATATACGTTATTTAAATAACGCATATTTTTACGCCATTTTCTCCTATTTTGTCTTTTTAAAATGGCGTAAAAATATACGTTATTTAAATAACGTATATTTTTACGCCATTTTAAAAAGACAAAATACCGATTCTTTAGGTAATCAGTCTATAATTTTTGGTAGATTTGTCTATGACAACCGCCTCTCTATCTCTCTTTTTAAGGTATGCACACTGCTGCAAGTTATATATATATATATATATATATATATATATATATATATATATATATATATATATATATATATATATATATATATATATATATATTGTTTTGTCGCTATGGTTGTGTTCATATTCATCATGTTTGGTTGCTCGTGCGACGAAGTATCTCAAGTTTATACATCCGTGTTTTCGTTGGAGGAAATGAGCAGGAAAAATAAAATCCGTGTGATTGTTTTGAATGAAATTTGCGGCTAGGCGCTGAGGGAAATAAAACGAAAAGAGGGAGTATATATATATATATATATATATATATATATATATATATATATATATATATATATATATATATATATATACCTGTATATGCGTGCTTTTATTTATCTCTTTAGATAGTTTAAGCTTAAGACTGAATAGTTAGAAGATAAAAACCAAAAACAAACACTCAAATGCCACAGAACATACCCCGGCGAAATATATGGAAGAAAGACAACGTAGGTAATTCGTTTATATATCTACATGGTAGATGTCCCCTGCGATACGGTTTTTACCTAATCTTTTTTACATTACTTCCCTGCATTATCTTTTACGATTTTTTGTTGTTGATAATTGTACAGATATTTATTTTTTGTGAAAGTAGAAGAGAGGCTTTATCGTCTCTGCCTACATTATTTTCTTTACAACTTACTAAGTCTAAACCTCTTCATCTGTTGTCTCCAAGTGTTTTCTCTTCTCGTTTTCTCGATCGCAAATTATATATGTGATTTTTCCCTCTTTACAAGCTTCTACGGTTTTAACGCATAATGCCTTCCGCTGCCATCGTTTGTCATTTATTGATATATTTTTTATATTTCTTTCTTAAAGTTTTAGCAGTTTCACAAAGTAGACGATGGTGATTCTCCACAGAATGCTTTTCATTATTATCTGAAAATTCCTATGAAATCTTCGGAAACATAGTGAAACTTTTTCTGAATGGCTTCCGACACTCTCTTATAGGAATCTTCAAAAAAGAAAGCGATACCTACATTTTAAAATGAATGTTTAAAAATGAAAAATCTTTCTTCAAACTTTTATTATAGTTTTAATTTCAATCTAATGAATTAAATATTTCCCATGAGGAAAATTCTTTGCTGTATTTCACTAATTTAAGTTGACTTAAGTTAAATAACCACTTTCTTTTTTTAAACAGCTGATATGACTCTATTTTTAGTCGGTTTTCATCACAATTTATTAATAAATATTCCAAGAATAAAATATACTTTCTTGAAACTATTTGAGGAATATTAGCTGATTTAAAGTATAATCTGATATGAAATAAATATTATTTTCTTTAAATTTAGATTATAGCAGAAATGTATTTTTAAACCCGATACTAGTTGTGTTGACGTGTTGAGAGGTTCTAATTTATTTATAAAACATAACTGAAGAATATGACGTGAGCACCTTTTTTTATAATTTTTAAGTATCAGTAAACTTAACAAATTAGGAAAATATTCTCCGTAATGTAATTTTTATTGAATTTTAGAAGTTTTTTGGTCGACACTACTTACAAAAATCGGCACGTTTATACCCATTCAATAAATAATCACTCTTGCTCAAAAGCAAATCTGGTATCACTGACAAAAATATCCTGACTGTTTGTCTCCAAAAGGACCTCCAATCGGTTGTGGACTGAGGCAGAAATTGGCTGGTTCACTTTAATGCTTCTAAAACAAAATTGCTCTCTATTACGCACCACAGGAAACCATCCCTGCCTCCAAATAGAATGTATAATGCTCAGCTCCACGAGAGCACCTCTTTGCGACTGCTTCGTTTCACACTGTCCGCTGACCTGAGATGGAACAAATACATTGAATCAATAGCTTCATCCACCACAAGGCAAGTTGGTTCCCTGTGTCGTGACAGAAAGTTTTTCTCGCCAGAATCTATCCTTCAAGTCTATAAATCTACCATTCTCCCTCGCATGGAATACTGCTGCCATATATGATTCGGTGACCCCGCTGTTCGTCTTAAGGTCCTCGACAAAAGAGACGGATATGCAATGTGATTGGCCCTGATCTGGCATCTCGTCTACAGTCGCTCTCTCAGAGACGTGCCGTCGCCTTCCCCTGTCTTTTCTACAAATACTTTCACGATAACTGCACCGACGAGCTAATATCGCTGGTTCCCAGACTGCAAGAATTTAAACGTTCTACTAGGCTGGCATCACGGTCCCACCCTTTCACTGTCGAAAAAGTTAAATGTAGCCGTCTCTTCTACTCCAATAGCTTCATGTCTCGACCCTGCCGTCTGTGGAATCCACATCTCCAGATGCCTTGATATATTTTCTGTCCTTCTCTTCATCCTTTCCTCTATCACGTCTCTTTACTTTGGGTCCCACTCTCTGTAACCACTTGCGTGCTAGTGGCGTCCGGTGTTACTTGGGGTGAAATGCTTAAAAAGAAATATCAAAAGTATGTTTGATGAGTTGCGTTAAGCTCTTCCATTTATGAGTAGTTAATAAATTTTCACTTAATAATAATAACATCGAAAAGGCTGAATTTAATACAGAATTGTAAATGATTTAAAATTTAATACGTTTTTCTAATTAAAATCTTTTAAAAATAAAAAAACATCTTGTAAAAATTCATTTTTCATTGATTTTTTCTTACGACAATTGTGAAATTAGTATACTTTATTTATAAAACTAATTAAAAGCTTTTCTAATTTAACAATGTCATATTTTTATTGCATTTTTTATTTAACGATTCAGATCAGATTTTCAGTAGAGTTTCTATTTGACAAAAATAAATTGATGATTTACGTTCTCCAAGGATTTCTACTATAATATAAATATGAAGGGGCTGAAATTTTAATTTCTCAAAAAGTGAACAGTAACAGATATTAAAAAATATTTTTACCAAAATTATCTAAAAATAAAGATAATTTATTTCATTTGTGTAAATTTAATCAAACTACAGCAATTATTTGATTTTTGCAAGAATTTCCAAAACAATGGATTTTTAACGTAAAAAAAAGATGCTAAAATTACAAATACTAATCTTTGGCCCACCCGCTGGCGCAAGAAAAAAAATTGATATATCGTACACTGAAAGGTAGCACAGTTGTCGCCCTTTATATTTAAACTTATCTTTCCACATTTTTCCTTTATTATCCGGGAATAGCCATGCATGCTAGGGAAAGATGGGGATCCCATTACCTTCTCCACACTTTTGAATTCAAAGTTTATTTCAATTCTTTAAGACGTAGATAATCATAGCTTGCCGCAGGTTCCATTTATTTATTATCTCTGAATTAATATGATGTTTAGGAAAATATAGTTGAATCATTTTACCATTTTCTTATACCTGCGCTTTTTCTTTCCAACTATATAGTCTTCATTTTTTATTACTTTCCTCTCCGCAGGCATAGCTATGTTCCCAATTTAATTTTTCAAAACTAAAGTATTTAGAACTAAGGAATTTCTGATTTTTTCGCACTAACGTATTTCTGGTGTTTTTAGAACTATGGAATTTCGGATTTTCGGAACTAAGACTTTTAGAAATAAAGAATTTAAAACTAAGGAATTTATATCTAAGGAATTTAGACCTATGAATTTCAGTTTTTTAGAAGCAAGGAATTTAGAACTAGGAAGATTTCTGATATTTTTTTCAAGTAAGGAATTTTGAACAAAGGAATTTCAGATATTTTAACACTTAGGAATATTTTATTTTTTTAGAACTAAGGAATTTCTATTTTTTTTAGAAGTAAAGATCTTAAAAATAAGGAAAATTAGAATAACGGAATCTAGAACTATGGAATTTCTGTTTTGTAGAACTAAGGAATTTAGAAATAGGAAATTTCTGATTGCTTTCGATCAAAGGAATTTTGAACTAAGGAATTTCTGTTTTTTGGCACTTTACTTTTTCGAACTAAGGAAATTAGAATTAAGGAATTTCTGATTTTTTAGAAGTAAAGAACTTAAAAATAAGGAATTTAGAAGTATAGTTATATATATCTATATCTATATCTATATATCTATATCTATATATATATATATATATATATATGTGTGTGTGTGTGTGCGTATGTGTGTATGTGTCTGTGTGTGTCTGATTGAATAAATTACAGACATTATCTCTGCTAATTTTCAACAAAATCCTTTCATACTCACGAATAACCTTCTGTGTATTGATGTTAAAGGATGAGAAAAATATGCTATAGCTGTTTAAATTTCTGTCATTTTCATTTCCTACATACTTGCGATCTTCTCTCAAGATCAACTTCAGGGGTGTAAGTAATACAAAACTATATATTGTTCATTAGTGTAAGTATTTATATATAGATATGCGTTGTTTTCCATTAACGTAACTTTTTCATTATGCTTCTAAATGTAAAAATGTTGACCATGTAATTTATGTCAATAATTTATTGAATCAGACATGACTAAAAGAGAATTTGCTCCCTAACTCCACACACACACACACACACATATATATATATATATCCATATATATATATATATGGAAAGAGAGAGAGACAGACAGACAGAAAGACAGACAGATTTTAAACGTGTGTTAATAGATGGTAGTATTGGTATAAATATGTTTTCAAATTTGTGCCTATCGGTGTGTAAGATATTGGTTAACCCGGGCCTTGAAAAGGTTGTAATGATTAGGGAAACATCCTCTTGGGAGTCGGTTCCACAGAACATTGGTTAACGAGAAGAAAATGGTCGAGTGGAACGTATAACTCACCAACGAAAAATGGAGGGAATGAGGGGGATTTCCTACTATGTAAGTTGCATGCAGTATTTGCCGTGGATATATATATATATATATATATATATATATATATATATATATATATATATATATATATATATGTATGAGTAACGAAGAACTAGATAATCCGTATGGATAATCCCAATGAGGGTGAAATCCGGAGAGCTCAATGTTAAGTGAGATCGAATAATTTAATTTAAAGAAAAAAACAGACCACCTTAAGGCTCTATTGTTATAATTTATTTCACCAGAGATTTTATTTTTCTCTGGATCTTCAGACTTTAAATATTTAAATTACTATCAAGCATTAAATCTAGTTCATTTGTGGAGTTTTTAAACATTTAAATTACTATGAAACGTTAAAATCAGTGTTTTTCTAAATTGCCCAAACATCAAGCTATACCAACCTTCTTCCTTCAAAACCCTACGTTCATCTCTTATTTCGTATCTCTTACTTTCCTCATTATTTCTTTTTGTTTCATATAATTTCCGGTGAGTTGACCGATTAAATAGGTCAATGTGTGATCCTTACCCCCTCCTCCTCAATATAAAATATTGTAATAAAAATAACTTTTAAAACTCTCCCTTCCCTCTCTAGTTTCGATCATGTCTCTCATACTATTTCTCACCACCATCTATGCCACCTTATATAAGCTTAATACTGCCCTTCAAAAGTGTAAATTTTAAATTCATTTATTCACTCTTGAAAGTGAAGTCTAAAGATCGAGAGAAACATAAAATCACTGGAGAAATAAATTATAACAATGGAACCTTAAAGTGGTCTGTCTTTTCTTTAAATTATATATATATATATATATATATATATATATATATATATATATATATACTTTCAAGCGAAGTTTCTCTTGTCTTATATATATATATATATATATATATATATATATATATATATATATATATATATATATATATTGCCCTATTATTTATGCTGTTGTCAAAGAATCTGTGATCTCAAACCATTTTACGCTTTGTTAGTTCAGAGAATTTTATTTATTTTCTTTGTCTTATTTGTTTTTATATAACTACTTGCTTCATCTCTCCCACTGTTGTTCATTTAAAATCCTGGCTATGATTAAAAGAAAAAAAAATGGCTGCGCTAAAATGGCGGCGTTTGTTGCCATAATCCTGATGAGAAATCACTTGATTGGAACAAGACAAGATTGGAAATTTCAAAGTTGAAGACTCCACATTAACACAACGCTTGTAGACAGCATGACGGTTTATAAAATAACTAAAGGAACGTTCCGAGCTTTTATCTATTCGGATTAACACTCGCAAGAACCGTCCATGGCAATTTGCAGCGTTTCCAATCAACAATTTAGTCTCAAGCATGAATTTGGGTTTTTAATTTAGTTATTTTTATTCTCTTCTGTGATTTTTTTAACATCGTTTTTTGGTGGGAGGGTTTTTTTTTCTTTCATGTATTCTATTATCTGGCTTGTCATTGCTATTTAGTTTATCATTCATTTATTTTCTTTCAATTTTAATTTGAGAGTTGTCTTTCTTTGTTTGATTCTTGTATCGTGGCTTATCTTTGTGCCAAGACTTTAAAAAACATTCTTGACAATTGTGCACACCATTATTTTGCATTGTTTATTTCAGCAGAAAGGCTCCTATATTTTCCTCTACATTTTATTTGCGTGTTGTTCAGCAAATTTTCTTCTCTTCTGCTTCTCACATATATATATATATATATATATATATATATATATATATATATATATATGTATATATATATGCATATGCATATGCATATATATATATATATATATATATATATATATATATACATATACATATATACACGCATTGTCACACACACACACACACACATACATATATATATACTTTTTATTATTTTAGTGCATTACTTCGAAATTCAAGTCAAAATCGCTACAGTCGTGTATACAGAGGCTGTATTTTGCTTTTAAATTTGAATAAATCGTTCACTCGCCAGTAAAGCACAATCGCCTGATGAGATGCTTTGATACGCATCGAAATATGGCTGCAATTGTATAACGATCTTGCCGTGTTTTTAGATGTTATATCTTAAAATAAAAATATTGCTCTCTTTTAAATTAAATGTTACGAACATTAGAATTGTACTCCATTCGTTCTCATCTTACCTGGATATATATATATATATATATATATATATATATATATATATATATATATATATATATATATAGGCAGCATATCTTCATTCAAACATGTTTCATTGAATATATTGTGTCTAATTATTTTTATACTGATCCTTTCCATTTTCATCAAGGAATGTGACGTAGTTTGTTTGTTTTTTTCGTTTTTTAACCTCTTTCGATCTTTTATAAGACGATCTTCAGGGATAAATTACAAAGACAAACTTATTGTACCTGCGAGAAAATCTGAAATCCGCTGCCACAGTACGCGCTTTGTTATAGTTGTTTTATAATTTTTAATTTTTATATATTATTCAATGAAACATATATATATATATGTATATATATATATATATATATATATATATATATATATATATGTGTGTGTGTGTGTGTGTGTGTGTGTGTGTGTGTGTCTGTATATATATATATATATATATATATATATATATATATGTGTGTGTTTGTGTGTGTATGTGTATATATATATATATATATATATATATATATATATATCAAGTGGATATCTATGTCAATAGCCAGCAGCAAGTGTCTGTTTCATACTTAAACATATGGGCATGTGTGTTTTGTTTTTCTCGAATATTCATCCATACTAGCCTATGGTGCATTATGGGTAGTAAGTGTATTATCCTAACGGTTATTGTCTGGGCTGTAACGGTTATGTTCTAGATTAATCTAAAAGGCTATTGAGTGGAAATAAATTTGGATCTGAATGCCGTTATTTTTTTTACTGATGATTTGTTATTGATTACATTATTATTTGTTGATGATCATTATTATTAGTGTACTTTTTTAAGTGTGCATTCATAGTTTGTCAATTTGATTACTTATATATAGATTTAGATATTTCCTATATATTTTTTTTATATTTCTTTGTTTTATTGTGTTTTTGTTTTAGCTTTTACTCCTGCAGCAAATATTGTCTGAATTTGAGATGAGTTCCGATCGTTTATTTAGTAATTAGTGTTTGTCTGTGAAGGTAATTATAGCTATTTTCTCCTCTAGACAGATTTTACAGTTTTTTCATTTCTTGTTGTAGGCTGATGCTGTTTACATTATTTTCCATGATATTTTGAGTGTAATCTGTTTTTCATATTTATTTTCCTATATATGCTTAAAAAAACATTGGGATGTCAGCCTATTTAATATTTATAAATGATGTTTCGTGCATGCATTACATTTTTATGTTTATACATTCTTTTTATACGGACATTCAGTCCGGTAAATGTTATTAATACTGTTTATTACAAAAAACAGAGCATTTAATTAAATATTTGTATCTATAAAAAGAATGTATAAACATAAAAATGTCTTAATATATATATATATATATATATATATATATATATATATATATATATATATATATATATATATATATATATTAATATATATTAATCGTATAGATTACAATATTTCTGGAAACATCCTACAATGTTTATAATATATTACTTTATAATTAGATACACCACATAACCATTTCCTTTGAACTTTTTAAATTTTAAATTTTATAACGTATTCTTCGATCTTTTGGCTTGTATAATAAAAATCTTTTTCGCTCCTTCACATAGTTAAAGATCTTCGCTATGCACGTGATAACATCATCGCGTCTTTTGAAATTAAAATGATTTTGTAACGTTTATTTTGTTTGTAAAAAAAATAAAATGTAGCAACATGATTCCGCTACAAGACAATTTGCAAATGTTTTTAAAAATATTGACTCTACATATACATAAGACATTGTTAAAAAATTTTGACCCTGAAGATGAACAATGATGTTCGAAAGTACTCGGTTATCTTACGGACAATATTTATTTCGATATAATTTTCAAATAAAAAGTCTCATTAGAAAATATGGGAAAATTTAAAAGAGAATATGCAGGACTATGTTGTCTTTGACATTCAACACAACATGTTTAAATATATATATATATATATATATATATATATATATATATATATATATATATATAAAATTTTCTCTTTTACTTTATTTTTATAGATACAATTTATTTAAATAAATCCTCTGTTTCTTGTATATATATAAACATATGTATAAATGTATAAACAGAAAATATATTAAATAATATTCGGACTTAATCCATTTCATAATATATGATGCCATTTGTTTATGTTAAGATACGCTTCGAGAAGATATGATTTTTCGAGAAAAATCATGGGAAAGTTTTTGTTTAAAAGCACTGATTTAACTTTGCTAACCAGCCGCTTCCTCTGTAGCTAAATGGTAATGCACGTCAGGCGTCAGGTTCCGTGTAGATACACATTCAATTCTGGTCGGATGACACATATTTCCTATGAAATTTTTCGGTTATTCAGGCCGGAAAATGAAATTAATAGTGTTAATTAATTATTTATATACATAAAAATAACGAATAAACAGAAAATCTATTAAAATAGATGCTATATATATATATATATATATATATATATATATATATATATATATATATATATATATATATATGTATATACATATATATATATATGTATGTATATACATATATATATATGTATATATTGATGCATGTTTCATTAAATAATATTGACATGATTTGTCTATTTATTTTAATTAAATTCATTACATATTGTCTGATAAGCTTAATAACATTATAATTGAAGAGATGAACGAAAATCACCATATTGATACATATTTTTTAATCCTATCTAAGCTTTCGGCTTACATAAGTCATTATCAAACATGATAATTGCATTTAAATATATAAAAACAATACACGGACAAAACAATAATGATAGTTTGTTTTTGTTTTCATGAAAGATTTCCAAGCAACGACAAACTCGTGTATACAAGACGCGGAAGCGAAAATGGCACCACAGCACGTAACGTCACACATGACCACGCGAAAGTGAAAACGAGAAGTATTAAGTGCACACAATGTATATATATATATATATATATATATATATATATATATATATATATATATATATATATATATGTGTGTGTGTGTGTATGTATATATATATATATATATATATATATATGTGTGTATATATATATATATATATGTATATATATGTATGTATATATATATATATATATATATATATATATATATATATATATATATATATATATATATATATATATATATAAAAGTGAAAATAGAATCAACACTTAGAGGCGACAGTCTGTTTCATGTAGATGCAATCGGCATGCCCTGACGATTGCATCTAGCAATTATATTGCTAATGATGGAGGACCTGTGGAAAGTTAAATCAGATTTCAATAAAACCTTTAAAATATAAATTTATTTATTTCTAATCTTTTTTACAAATTGAATTTGGGTTATAGGACAGATCATAGTATAAACAGATATATAATATTAACAGATCTTATTAGGTGTTTGGTTAAAATCCGTTTCGGTGCGGTAATGGTTAGTTTCGAACATTTTCAGGGCAGGAAATATCATTAGCCTATGACTACTTAACTAATTCACGTCTCTTATTACGTGTTTTTCTTGCCGCCGTTTCTGTTCGTCTAGCTCAGAGTTGTCAGCTTATTGACCCGGCTCCAAGACCCTGGCGCGAACCTTAGTTTCGGCTAACAGCAACAATCTCTTTGTGTTAATTTTTTAAATTGACCACAAATATTTCATTTTCCGCCGTTATATTCTTTTTTTTCATTTTTTTTTATATAACGGAAGATATGCGTGGAACGTGTCATATGCTGGTAGATTTATAGTAATAAATAAATAGGCTTTTGTCCTTCAAACTCCCGGCGATTTTCGACCGGGTTCGGTCATTTCTTTCTCCTTGCTCTTTTTCATTTGAGGGTTGCCTCATTAGTTGATAAAGAAGTATAGAAAGAGAAGAATATGAATCGAGAAAGTGAGGGAGAAAAAGAGAGATAAGTGATTTTGAGAAAAGTAAATGTCCTATTTTAAGATTGAATGTTTTTTATTTATATATTTCTTTTTCATATTTTATTTTATTTTATTTTTATTGGGATTTACTACAAATTAAGAAACAAAGACGCTTTGCTTACAAAAAAATAGAATTCAGGGCGTAATGTGAATAGACTCATGATCATACCGTATTTACATTTAAATTTCGGATTCAAAAACGCATTTAATAATATTTGTTTATTTTAAAATCTCTAAGAAAAGAAATGATTTAATTTTGACAGAACATACTTTATAAATCTGAAAACAGCTTTTCCAAACTTTTATCGAAAAGCAAATAAAACGGATTTTTCTAACTTTGAAATTTTTTAAGCAATTCAAAAGTTTCGGTTTTAAAAATACATTTAATAATATTTGTTTATTTTAAAATCTCTAAGAAAAGAAATGGTTTAATTTTGACCGAACATGCTTTATAAATCTTAAAACAGCTTTTCAAAACTCTTATCTAAAAGAAAATAAACGGTATTTTTCTAACTTTGATATTTTTTAAAGCAATTCAAAAGTTTCGGATATAAAATTACATTTAATAATATTTTTTTATTTTAAAATCTCTAAGAAAAGAAATGATTTAATTTTGACAGAACATACTTTATAAATCTGAAAACAGCTTTTCCAAACTTTTATCGAAAAGCAAATAAACGGTATTTTTCTAAATTTGATATTTTTTGAAGCAATTCAAAAGTTTCGGATTTAAAAACGCATTTAATAATATTTGTTTATTTTAAAATCTCTAAGAAGAGAAATGATTTAATTTTGACAGAACATACTTTATAAATCTGAAAACAGCTTTTCCAAACTTTTATCGAAAAGCAAATAAAACGGATTTTTCTAACTTTGAAATTTTTTAAGCAATTCAAAAATTTCGGATTCAAAAACGCATTTAATAATATTTGTTTATTTTAAAATCTCTAAGAAAAGAAATGATTTAATTTTGACAGAACATACTTTATAAATCTGAAAACAGCTTTTCCAAACTTTTATCGAAAAGCAAATAAAACGGATTTTTCTAACTTTGAAATTTTTTAAGCAATTCAAAAGTTTCGGATTTAAAAATACATTTAACAATATTTGTTTATTTTAAAATCTCTAAGAAAAGAAATGATTTAATTTTGACAGAACATACTTTATAAATCTGAAAACAGCTTTTCCAAACTTTTATCGAAAAGCAAATAAAACGGATTTTTCTAACTTTGAAATTTTTTAAGCAATTCAAAAGTTTCGGATTTAAAAATACATTTAATAATATTTGTTTATTTTAAAATCTCTAAGAAAAGAAATGATTTAATTTTGACAGAACATACTTTATAAATCTGAAAACAGCTTTTCCAAACTTTTATCGAAAAGCGAATAAAACGGATTTTTCTAACTTTGAAATTTTTTAAGCAATTCAAAAGTTTCGGATTTAAAAATACATTTAATAATATTTGTTTATTTTAAAATCTCTAAGAAAAGAAATGATTTAATTTTGACAGAACATACTTTATAAATCTGAAAACAGCTTTTCCAAACTTTTATCGAAAAGCAAATAAAACGGATTTTTCTAACTTTGAAATTTTTTAAGCAATTCAAAAATTTCGGATTCAAAAACGCATTTAATAATATTTGTTTATTTTAAAATCTCTAAGAGAAGAAATGATTTAATTTTGACAGAACATACTTTATAAATCTGAAAACAGCTTTTCCAAACTTTTATCGAAAAGCAAATAAAACGGATTTTTCTAACTTTGAAATTTTTTAAGCAATTCAAAAGTTTCGGATTTAAAAATTCATTTAATAATATTTGTTTATTTTAAAATCTCTAAGAAAAGAAATGATTTAATTTTGACAGAACATACTTTATAAATCTGAAAACAGCTTTTCCAAACTTTTATCGAAAAGCAAATAAAACGGATTTTTCTAACTTTGAAATTTTTTAATCAATTCAAAAGTTTCGGATTTAAAAATACATTTAATAATATTTGTTTATTTTAAAATCTCTAAGAAAAGAAATGATTTAATTTTGACAGAACATACTTTATAAATCTGAAAACAGCTTTTCCAAACTTTTATCGAAAAGCAAATAAAACGGATTTTTCTAACTTTGAAATTTTTTAAGCAATTCAAAAGTTTCGGATTTAAAAATACATTTAACAATATTTGTTTATTTTAAAATCTCTAAGAAAAGAAATGATTTAATTTTGACAGAACATACTTTATAAATCTGAAAACAGATTTTCCAAACTTTTATCGAAAAGCAAATAAAACGGATTTTTCTAACTTTGAAATTTTTTAATCAATTCAAAAGTTTCGGATTTAAAAATACATTTAATAATATTTGTTTATTTTAAAATCTCTAAGAAAAGAAATGATTTAATTTTGACAGAACATACTTTATAAATCTGAAAACAGCTTTTCCAAACTTTTATCGAAAAGCAAATAAAACGGATTTTTCTAACTTTGAAATTTTTTAAGCAATTCAAAAATTTTGGATTCAAAAACGCATTTAATAATATTTGTTTATTTTAAAATCTCTAAGAAAAGAAATGATTTAATTTTGACAGAACATACTTTATAAATCTGAAAACAGCTTTTCCAAACTTTTATCGAAAAGCAAATAAACGCGATTTTTCTAACCCTGATATTTTTTTAGGACAATTCAAAAATTTCGGATTCAAAAACGCATTTAATAATATTTGTTTATTTTAAAATCTCTAAGAAAAGAAATGATTTAATTTTGACAGAACATACTTTATAAATCTCAAAACAGCTTTTCCAAACTTTTATCGAAAAGCAAATAAACGAGATTTTTCTAACTTTGATATTTTTTAAAGCAATTCAAAAAGCATTTAATAATATTTGTTTATTTTAAAATCTCAAAGAAAAGAAATGATTTATTATTGGCTGAACATACTTCACATATCCATTAATTTTATTTGGCATTTCTTTTTCAGGGCTTAACTCTAAGTCATACATACGTAGGCGGAAGCGGGCAGCGACTTTCACTGTCTCACATTAAGGATAGCTATACCAGAACTCAGCCTAAGAGTTGATGGTAATGTCAGATGTGTCAGTGTCTGCGCTCTGATGATGAAACTGGCTAATTGCAGAAACGTCACTTTTAACATCCTTGTTTACGTCGCACATAGTTGCCGGGTTACCACCAACACACTATGAGCCCACTACTCGAAAATGCTTAGCTGCATTTATGTAAATGAGAAGGCAAAATGGACGAAAAAGTTTATACTTGCTACCCTGTTTAGGATATTTAGGTGGATATTTTCGACCAGGTGATGACGAAGTCTACCTGAGGTTTGTAGCGGTAGAAGTGCTGACCCGGGACTGGGTGGAGGAAAGGGCTGTTTTCATAGGCTGTGAACAGAAATAAAAGAAGAGGAAAAACGATAAGACGGGATTTGGTTTACAGTAAGTAATTGACCTACCCGTCTAGCGATCTCTCTATTTCAGTTTTCATATCTATCTCTCTCTCTCTCTCTCTCTCTCTCTCTCTATATATATATATATATATATATATATATATATATATATATATATATATATATATATATATAAAAAAAATTGAACACAGAAGTCAACACTTAGAGGCGACAGTCAGGCCACCTTCTGACGATTGCATCTAGCATGAAATAGACTGTCGCCTCTAAGTGTTGACTTCTATGTTCACTTTTATATATATATATATATATATATATATATATCATAAAAAAGCACAAAAACATATATTTAACTGAAAAAAATTGCATGATTTAAATACACATCATTCGCTCTAAACATATTTAGTCTTATATTTATGATCACGCGAGAGTGAAAACGAGAAGTGTTAAGTATGGGAAGCCGTTGGTATGAACCAATGGCTTCTGTTATCAACTATAGGCATTTAAAAATATTTGTGGAGACTTTGTAGTTTATTTTGTTCAGGTAAGGTTTTAACTGTTTTATGTATATAGCTTCAAGAATTTTTAGTTTTTGTTTATTGTTTTCATGTTTAATTATAGTTGTGTTTTCGACGAGGATTTCCCGGAAATGAGTATGCGGCCAGGCATGTTCTTTTAAATGCCTAAAAATATTAGAGTTATCATTCAAATGTAGAGTCAAGCGTCACGAAAGCGAGTTTGTGGTGTGACCAATATAAATATTATTTAATCCATTGGAGATACAATCTTACAAAACCACTTGAATTTGTAAACTACATATATATATATATATATATATATATATATATATATATATATATATATATATATATATATATATATAATTATGTTTTATTATTAACAGATTATAATAAAAACATTATGATATTGCTTCAATACTTTAATAGTAGTTCTCCAGTAATTTGTAATTTGTGGTTAAATGATTTTTAATGAAATTTAAAAATCAGTGTTACCTGTTAAACTTATGTCCCACATTTTTACTTTCGGCGAGCCGATTTCATTCGTGTTTGTGTGGGGTGCATTTTAGTAGGTGTGGGTCTGCTTCTGTTTTAGCCTGTATGTATCTAGGGTGGCCACTGAAAAACTGAAATGTTTGAAAAAGTCATAACGTGTTCATTTTCAATGTTTTTTTCTTTTCATTTTTTTGCAAGTTCTAGAGCATCACTTGGAGATTAAATTGGTAGGATAATGAATAAAACAGTTCTTCTATTCCAATGAACGAACAATTATACAAACTCAGAGAAAATACCGGCAATATTTTAATATTTGAGTATCTCCTAGTAAAAAATTGATTCGGAACTTATTCGAAAAGAACTGGATCAGACGGCGATCTTCCGGAGAGAAGTCCTAGGCGTATCGTGCGCACTGAGACAGAGATGGAAGCTGTACGTCAGAGGTTACTAGACGATCTGTCAGCTTCTACTCGTCGTCGCTCTGCTGAACTAGGCATCGCTTCAGAAGATTCTGAAACTGGATTTAAAAATGTTTCCGTACAAGTTTCAAATGGTTCAAATTTTCTATCCCGAATATACTCATGTGTTTGTAACAGTTATTTTTGTTTTAATATCATTCAATCTTTCAGTGGCCACCCCTGTTCAGATATACAAATTCGTTTGATAGCCTGGATATCATTAAGAATTATTTTAATAAAGTAATGTATGGGATTTGATTGAGAAAAAATCGGTTCATATTAAAATACACGAAAAAAATGTTACTGGAGAAATACCAACGCTTCTCTTCGTCAACGAGTAGAGGTGAAAATTTAGGCTCACAGACAAAAACATAACGATGAATCAAGCGGCAGAGAGACAGACGGATGCGTTTATAGAAATAAAATAATGCGGAAAAAAGGGGTGCTTACAGTAAACCGAGTTCATGGTGTTTTTAACATGCACATATTATATACCGCCGACATCACATAAAATAACATGCTATTTTAGAAACAGTTCCAATGGCAACAGGCTTCTGAGTATGAATAACCAACACGAAAACTAGAAGAGGGCACTTACACTTTATATATATATATATATATATATATATATATATATATATAGAGAGAGAGAGAGAGAGAGAGAGATATTGGCTCCTGAAAAATTAATTTCGGTTGAGCTCTTTCGTTTGAGGTGTGAGTTTGTAAACAGTGACTATTTAAGCTAATATTGCACGACTCTTCGGCAGAATTGAGTCACTGTTAGTCACTGTGAGTTTATCTAAATCTAAAAATAAACACGCTAAAATTCACCTTCATTCCTGCCGTGCGCCGACGGCTTAGTGGTAGAAGTTCTGACTGACACAAAATTCAGTCGGGTTTCGATCCTAGCTAGAGGCAACCGGACGTCTAGCCACACTGACGAGCTGTGAAACAGCGCAACAGTCTGTCTGTGGATGACAAATATATATATATATATATATATATATATATATATATATATATATATATATATATATATATATATATATATGGTGGACTCTTCTATCGTGAACGATAAATGAGGGTCAGCATTGAATGGAGACTTTCGTTATTCACTTATGCATGCTAACAGGGGCTATTAAGGGGAAAATCAGGTTAGGGAAATACTCCGTTGTTCGATAAAAGTGACTCACCTGATTTATTTTTCTTAAAAATTTGTTTATTGTTTATTGTTTTTGTGGTCAAACTAATTTTTAATCTTACTGATATAAAGACTCCTTCCCGACCACCTAGTAAAAAAGTTTACTCACCCTAAGGTATTCTGGTGATAATTATAATTTTGGATATAAATGAGATTTAGGGAAAAACTGTGGCTCGCATATTTCCTGCAACTAGTATTCAATAGAAACATAACCGAACAGCTTTAAATAAAGAATAATAGAGGCATAATTTATTTATAATAGGTAATATAGTTCGAAATATTTAATAATCTATCGGTTCTCCTTTATTTTGAATAACCTTTTCAACCCTTTTTGGCATTGACTTGATTAGGTTCTGGCAAATCTCATCTCCAAGCATTGAATTCCATTCGGATATGAAATTCACAATCAAATCCTCTTTGTTGCTCAACTGCTTTCTCGAGAGCCTGTACTTTATAATGCTCCATATGTTTTCTATGGGGTTGAGGTCAGGAGATTGGGGCGGCCATGTCATAACACTCACCTGCTTCTCATCAAAGTATTCCTTCATCAATTTTGATTTGTGACAGGGAGCATTATCCTGCATAAAAATAAGCTTGGTGGGGTCGATTTGCACCCTTTCAGCAGAAGAGAGCAGACAAGACTCTAAAATTCTCTTGTATTGCACGCTCCTGAGGGTCTTTTCAATAGGTCTTAAGAAACCAGTTCCATCAAAAGAAAAGCATCCCCAGAACATTATACTGAACGGATGCTTGACAGTACTTACTGCTAAATTGAAAGAGCTTTCAAAGCTTCTTCTTCGGATTTTAAATCCCTTATGGTTTGAATTTAGCTCAACATTCGTTTCATCAGAGAAGAGAACATTTAGTAAAAAATATCAGGTGAGTCACTTTTATCGAACAACACTGTATATATTTCATTTGGGATTTCATAAGTATGATGCTGGCCCAACCTTGCTGCGGGCGACAGAGCCACATTGACAGGTGAAATTTATTAAAGCAGGATTTCGATGATATCTCTGTTTCAGACTTTGACGAAGTTGATCACTGTGCTTCAGTCTAATTGTTATATATATATATATATATATATATATATATATATATATATATATATATATATATATATATATATGTGTGTGTGTGTGTGTGTGTGTGTGTCTGTGTGTGTGTGTGTGTGTGTGTGTGTGTTACTAGAAATGAGTATAGAATGATGAAAAATACGCCAAAACTGACGAAAACAATATGTTTATGTTATTATTAAGAGGAAATTTAGAAGGTTAGAGTGCGCGAAGATCATCTTGAATAACTTGAAAAATGATCCTGGAATATATATATATATATATATATATATATATATATATATATATATATATATATAGGTACTTTATTTCAATGTTCTATGAGCTTCCTGTCCTTAGCTATGATTAATTAGTGAAGACCATATGATTTTCATTTATGACTGATTTTATCAACATTCTTCTGTTAAGCTTGCAGAATAATTATACATTTTTATTGCTCAAAGTAGAGAGTTGTGGAATTCCAGTAAGATATATTTAATCATTTCCAAGGTAATAGCAGTTCAATGCATAATCTATTAATTAGACATTTTTTTCGGCTGCACTATATTGAATCTTTTTGCTGTTACAAACGGTACACACACACACACACACACACACACACACACACACACACATATATATATATAATCTTAAAGATATTGTGTCCATGATCATAGTTGATATTATTGAGTATTGTTTTGTTTTTTTTTATTAATAAGGCTTCTATTGCTTTTAGCCTTTTCACATGTAGACGATGCTATTATATTTGTGTTATCAACAAGTATGTTGATAGTAGAGTCCTGTAGGTCTTCATGAATATTTAAATGTTACCATTGAGCTATGGTCAGAAAGATGTAGTGTGCGTCTTCGTGTCAAGCATGTTGTAGTATGGCCTATATAATTGTTTACGAATTTTGATTGAACAGGAATGCAATTCCTTAATCGACATTTAAATTCGTAAATAATATTTGTCATATTTAATTTTGTTTTAAGAGTTGTATTATTATTTTTAACTATAAAGGTTGGCGGTTTTAATTTTTTTGTGATACATAGGCTAATTGTTTTATCATTTTCTACTGGAGTTGTACATTTCTTTAGCATGATCTTAATGTTATATATATATATATATATATATATATATATGTATATATATATATATATATATATATGTGTGTATATACGGCAATAGAAGCATTAATGATGGGCAGAAGAATATAGTAATCAAGTTGACTGTAGATAGCGATTGACGTTGCATTTAAATGTGTGCAGATTAAAGTCAGCTGGAATGCATGGTGCCGGAAAGGATTTCCCCACGTTGAGGTGCGAGAGAAGAAACTCTCATCATAGAACTTGCGGCTACATCTAGCTAGCCCAATCGTTAATTAATGAGACCTCGGCGCCAGTCTAATACTGCGCTTCAATTCGATGAGTGTGGGAATCATAGCGAAGAGCATGAAAAAGAGAAGGAAGACTGAGGCAACGGTGGGAAAGTAACTCAAGCCAAGTTGCCAGATCAGGACCAATAAAGTTGCTGATTCTTCTGTTTGTCATTCGAGCCGGAAACTAAACTACGGCCATTTCAGAGTATTGGGATGTCAGTGAAGAGGATTTGAAAAGAGTTTGATGCGTCTAATGGTCATTACAAATGTGTTTGGAGCGAATCATTAGTGATGGCGATGTTGTGCCTCCATTCATCTTCCCACAGGACCTAGACTCAACACGGTGGCTTATATCAAGTGCCTTGAGGAGGTAGTGCTACCCTGGATCAAGAAGGTGTCTGCTAGAAGACCATAATCTGGTAGCAGGACGGTATACCATACCACACAATCAAGAGAACCCAGTCAGCGCTGTCAGACAATTTCTGCCACCACATCATTCCTTATATCTCGCCACCTAACTCCCCAGACTGCAACTCTTTGATTATTATTTGCAGAGCTCAGTTGAGCGAAAGACCAACAAGATCTTTGTTAAACAGAGGATGAACTGAAGGCTAAGAATTATGGTAGCATTCACCAAATTAAACAACAAGAACGTCCAGACGAGTTGCAGTCGTGCGTGAAGCAAATGACGATTTTATTGAATAGATTTCTCTTTAGCATTTCAAGATATTTTTGCTGTGTTTGAGTTATTTTTGATATGTTAGAGTTATTTTCATTTTTGCGTCATTTAGACGACAATTTATCCATCGCACCCTGCACATCTGTTAAAATGAGGTTAGCGTTATTTTTCATTTTGGCGTTATTTAGACGACATCGATTTATCCATCGCACCCTGTATATCTGTTAAAATGAGATGTCAGCGTCATTTTCATTTTGGCGGCATTTAGACGAAAATTTATCCATCGCACCCTGTTTAAATGAGATGTTAGTGTTATTTTCATTTTGGCGGCATTTAGGCGACAGTTTATCCATCGCACCCTGTATATCTGTTTAAATAAGATGCCAGTGTTATTTTCATTTTTGCGTTATTTAGACGACAATTTGTCCATCGCACGCTGTATATCTGTTAAAATGAGATGTCAGCTTTATTTTCGTATTGGAGTCATTTAGACGACAATATATCCATCGCACACCGTATATCTGTTAAAATGAGATGTCAGCGTTATTTTCGTATTGGCGTCATTTAGACGACAATATATCCATCGCACACCGTATATCTGTTAAAATGAGATGACAGCGTTATTTTCGTATTGGCGTAATTTAGACGACAATATATCCATCGCACACCGTATATCTGTTAAAATGAGATGTCAGCGTTATTTTCGTATTGGCGTCATTTAGACGACAATATATCCATCGCACACCGTATATCTGTTAAAATGAGATGTCAGCGTCATTTTCATATTGGCGTCATTTAGACGACAATATATCCATCGCACACCGTATATCTGTTAAAATGAGATGTCAGCGTTATTTTCGTATTGGCGTCATTTAGACGACAATATATCCATCGCACACTGTATATCTGTTAAAATGAGATGTCAGCGTTATTTTCGTATTGGCGTAATTTAGACGACAATATATCCATCGCACACTGTATATCTGTTAAAATGAGATGTCAGCGTTATTTTCGTATTGGCGTCATTTAGACGACAATATATCCATCGCACACAGTATATCTGTTAAAATGAGATGTCAGCTTTATTTTCGTATTGGAGTCATTTAGACGACAATATATCCATCGCACACTGTATATCTGTTAAAATGAGATGTCAGCTTTATTTTCGTATTGGCGTCATTTAGACGACAATATATCCATCGCACACTGTATATCTGTTAAAATGAGATGTCAGCTTTATTTTCGTATTGGCGTCATTTAGACGACAATTTATCCATCGCACCCTGTTTAAATGAGATGTTAGTGTTATTTTCATTTTGGCGGCATTTAGACGACGGTTTATCCATCGCACCCTGTATATCTGTTAAAATGAGATGTCAGCGTTATTTTCATTTTGGCGTTATTTAGACGACAATTCATCCATCGCACACTATAGATAAAGAGAGAGTGCAATGGACCTGTCCTCTTTATAAAAATACATTTACAGCGTTTCCTTTGTTTACTGGGCTACGGTTATTTGAGCCTAAGTTTCAGATGGACGTAAAACTTATCGCATGTCTTATGGTTTGCCAACGTTGGAAAAATAAAGTCGCTTTTGTACGGGCGGCGATATATATTTCAGTTGGGTGGATTATTTAGAATTGGAAACAAACTAGATAATCTTGATATCTTTTGGTCGTCTGTCAACGGTCACTAGACGGCTGAGGTTTCATTTCTTTCTCGTTTTAAAAAGTTGCACCAAACGTAACGCCTTTTAACAGCCAACTGATTTTGGCGCGGTCTAAGACTAGTAGCATCATATGGCTCCGTCTTCCCAAGTGGGAACAATGGTCCTGATTTGAATATATTAAACACTGACCGTTTCTCAACTTTGGGGAATACGAAGGCACATTGGTGTTGGGTAAATATTTCGAGTCAGTCTAGTAAGTTGATAGTATTTTTCAAATAAACATTCTACAACAGGCGCATTAGCGTATGCAAACAATGTTGCGTATAATGTATCTTGTTTGAGAAAGTAAACCAATGTTATTTAGAAATTACTCAGAAAAACCAAAGATGAATCTGCGATGTTAATTGTCCTGACCTGGCATCACGGTTTCAGTCACTTTCACACTGCTGTAAAGTAGCCTCCCTGTGCATTTTCTATAAATACTTTCATGGGAAGTGTAACGTATTCTCAGGATCCTTCTGTAGAAGCATATCTATTGCCTCAAAACAAAAAAATTAAAGAAAAAATTAAGGAATGAGGACAATAAAAGAATTAAGGAGACAGATGTAACAAGTGATATTGCATTTAAAATTTGAAACGTTGAACTGAACTCAGAAGTGTGTTCGATAAGCGAGAAGTGGGAGAGAAGAAAATATTAGAAAATAAATTACTGTTTGATCTGCGAATTTCAATTGTAAAATGATCTGATCTAGATAAGAACGTCTCTTTGGCCTTGAATTCGTAAAGTTCGGGTGCCAAAGGGGAAAGCTCATCAGATTATTACTGGTGGATAGAACCTTAACATAGGCTATATAAAGGGCAGCGTATTAGCAGCAAGCAAGAACAGAAAACTGCACATTTCAGGAATATATAGAAAAGGAAAGCTAGTAAAAATAAGATGACATAATGTAATGTCTTTACTAAGGTTGGTAAGATCCAGTCCAAGAATATGGACAGCGAACTGGAGCCGTCAAATCAAACATATCATCTTCTTCTTCCTCCTCCTCTTCCTCTCCTCATCTCCTGTTCCTCTCCTTCTTCTTCCTCCTCTCCCCTTCCTCCTTCTTCTTCTTCCTCTCCTCCACTTCCTCCCACTTCTTCCTCCCCCTCATCCTTCTTCTTCTTCTTCCTCCGACTCATCTTCTTCCTCCCCTCCTCCTTCTTCCTCTTCCTCCTTTTTCCTCCTCTCACCTTCTTCCATCTTCTTTCTGTTCTCCTCCACGCCCTCCAACTTCTTCCTCTCTCTCATTCTTCTTCTTCTTCCTCCTCCTCCTCCTCTTTCCATCTCTCTTCTTTCTTCTTCCTCTTGATTCTCCTCCTTCTTCGTCTTGCTCCTCTTCTTTTTCCGCCTTCTTCTTCTTCTTCCACCTCATCCTCCGTATTTCTCCCCCTCCTTTGTCTTTCTCACCCTCCTTCCTCCTCTTCCTCCTTCCTTCTACACCTCTTTCTTAATATTCCTTTATCTTTCTCCTCTTCTTCCTCTCTCTCCTCCTTCTTCCTCTTTATTCTTTCTTCTTCTTCTTCTTCTTCTACCCCTATTCTTCTTCTTCAATAGGTGGCTTTTCACAATTTCTTGTCCTTTGTAGCTAGTAGTAAAACTTCTTGTTTGGTTATGTCACGTAGTCCCAGTCCGGCAAAGTATTTACACAAACTTGTTAGGAAGTCTATACGCTGCATTTCTCTAGCCCGCTTGCTTTCAATATATCCTACGAGTGTCTAGTTTTCTAAGCCCACTTTCCTCATTATGTACCGAAGAGACTTTAAATATTTGTTTCAAATGCTACATGAAAGTGTCCTTTGGTTTCCATTTATTTTCCAACTTCGTATTTTGGTGCCGCTATTTCGACCCTCTTTTAAAACCCTTATTAGATATTTTGTGCTTGTTTAGTTTTTGTTAAATTGTAATTCGTATGTTTGAGTGTTTCCTTTTGCCGACAAGCAAACATGCTGTCTTCTTACGACTGATGCTGAGGCAGTCCTTCTCGCAGTATTAACTCCTTCAACCCACTTGGACGAGATGGGACACAAAGGTCTTTTTTAGGTGGGGACGCGACCGCGTACGCCAGGGACAAGGACAAAAATTGCCCACAGCCCCCGCAACCGTCGGTTGCGCTGGCCACGGTGCGAGCACCGGTCCCTCCCTCTGGTGCAATGGGATGGTGCGGCCTCTGGCAGCTGTTCTCCAGGGCTGGGCACCTCTCAGTATAATCTTCTCAGTTGCCACTCTGTCCTTTGACAGAGAAGCCCATGAGCGCACTCTGCCCAATGACAGAGACACAACTGTGAGATAATAAGGCAGCGTTAGAAACTCCTCCAAGGAGGAATTTTTAGTCCGTTCTCCTCGCTTTTCTTTAATTCCTTCCGTAGAAGTACCCGTAGATTAATTTCTCTGTTTACAACAAACATTACGTCATTTGCATATTTTTGTAAGGATTATGGCCGCCAATAATCAATCCTGGGAGGACGTCTAATTCTCTCAGGAGTTCTTCACGTTAAAGGTTTGAATAAGTCTTGGAAGATAACACAACCTTGTCTTACGCCATATTATTTTTGTGTATTTTTTTAATTAATTTTCTATCAACACTCAGGCGAATTTATAGTGTAACTGTTAGGTTGTTTTAATATCCTCCCCAAATAAATCAAGTTTATCTAATAGTCCGCCATTTTTACTCCAACAGTTTATTTTCTCTCTCTTTTCCCGCTTCTGGAACACCCTTCCTTTTACTTGCTTCCCTGATAACTACAATTTGAGACGCCAAATTCGCCATCTTCTATCTTCTTGAACCTCGTTCATCTTTTGTCCTTTCCGTTGTCCTCTGTAACCCCTTGCGTACTAGTGGCATTCCCACATTCCTTGGGTGAAAAGATTTAAAAAAATGGAAAAGTTGAAACGTTTCTTTCTGACGCTCTTTATTAATTTTTTTCGCATAATCTACAAAACCGGTTTACATCCATCTTTAATTTGTGTTACACTTGCTGATAACATTCTGAGCATAAATATCGCATTCTTTTGCCCAGCGTCTTTAACGGAATCGCTCTGTTCTTGGCATATTTCCTGGTTTAAATCTGCTACGCGTTCTATCCATAAGAATTTTGATGATAAGTTTGGTTTAAATACAGCGAAATTGTCCAAAATCGTGTAACAACAAAATTGTGCATTTGTTAGATTAAGATTTGAATCATTGTAGCTTAGAGATGATTAAAGATATTTAACTGCAATTCTCAGAAATTTTCTATTGGACACTACTTTAAACAATAACAACAACAATTTTTAGTTCTAAGTTGAAATGATAATCCCTCTTGGTGTTTGCCATCCTGATCTCGTTTTGCTCTCTACTGTTCCCTCTTTTATAAACATATTCACCGTTCTCTTGATGGTTCTTGAATGGACTTTGAAGATGGGAGGCAGAATATGAATGTTTGTACCATTACTAAAGGCCAGAATGATCTTTTTCGTTTCACCATTGCTCAGTTGACAAACGATATTAACCAGTTCTCTTTCTAGCTAAATAAGGGTTTTTCAGTGATTCTTACGACAAATGTTGTCATGATGGCTAACTGTCTTATCTCAATACCTGAGAAAAGGAAACTGAATAATTTTAGTGTTTTTTTTTTAATATGAAATATTTCTTAAGATGGAAAAATATACTATTACGCGATTTTAGACAATTTTGCTTTATATATATATATATATATATATATATATATATATATTATTGCATGCTGTTAACCTCAGTGTCCACATACTTATTTACATACGCTTGATGTCAGATCTTGATCACTTTTACCCATAGATATAGCATACCTTAAAACAATATTGCTTTTGACATAAAAGAGACTGTCGTCTTGGATGTGAGATTGGTGTAATTCCACCTGATAGTTGTCCATATTTATATCTATATATACATACGCTCTACACCTGATATTGAACACTTTAGCACATAAATATAGTATATCATAAAACTATATATATATATATATATATATATATATATATATATATATATTTTGAACGATAAAAATTATTAAAAAATACAATTAAAATCTTCAGACATACCGAGTTGTAGATTAATATTCTTATGCTTTTATTATTATTATTTCATTTATATATATATAAATATATCACTTCCAGATGTTATGGGAATGAATGAGGTCAATCCCAGCCAAGCCTCGTGCGTGAAATTGGGTAGACGGAACTCTTGAGGCCCGTCAATAGCTGTGCTATCACAAAGCCACAAGTCATCGAGGCCGAGGTATTGGGAGTGCTGGCCTTGTGCAATCTCTGGATAACGCTGGATAACACGTTCTCTCCCAGAAACTGTAACTAAGGTCTGTTCAGCCTAGTTGCAGTATAACCCACAGGTGGGCTCTCTGGGTGTTGAGTAAACACTAATGAGCCTGATCGAGCGTCTGCAGTAGGGATTGGCTAACAGCCCTAATAAACGGGTAACCTCGAATTCGAATAGCCAGGTATTATGTATATATATATATATATATATATATATATATATATATATATATATATATATATATATATATATATGTGTGGGTTTGTGTGTGTGTGTGAGTGTGTGTGTGTCTGTGTGTGCGCGCGAATGTGTTTGTGTTTGTGTGTGTGTGCGCAACCAAAGTTCATATATATATATATATATATATATATAAAGAGAGAAAGTTGCACCCCTTGATTTTCGAATGCCCTTTCTTTGATTATTTACGTTTTAATTTAGTTAATCTCAGTTTAAATTCAAATTCCAAATTAAGCCAAATTTCTTTAAAGATTTTTATCTACAATAATATTCCACACCAACAATAATATATCCTGAAAAAAAAAAATAAAAACGGTGTCGACCCAACATATAAATAGAAATAAAAATAAATATTTTGATTCCAGCATTTGAAAATTGCTTCGGCATGAAACTCAAAGGTGGGCAATTAATTTAAGATATATATAATTGTCAGCTGTCAATACACCACAAATTAGCCTTGGAGCCGGCAGAATGGAGATCAACGTGTTTTAGTGGGCTCAGCAGTTTTCAATCTGCTTGTCTGAATTATCTTCAAGAAGCGAGAGCAATATCTAAAAGCTCAACCAATCTAACAGCGATCTCATCTTACAATCCTCACTCTTGCTCCATATGTGGCCTCCTTTGTAAATCACTAGCGGGTCTTAAATGCCACTTAAGATTATCGCACAAAATTTCATAACTGAATCAACTAATCTGTCAAATCCTGCCGAAACCCACGGGTAAGTCCATTATATATATATATATATATATATATATATATATATATATATATATATATATATATTTCTTTTTTTAACAATAAAAATTATTAAAAAATTAAAATCTTCAGACACACAGGGTTGTGGTTCTTTCGTTTGTATTATTATCTCATTTAGATTCCTCGACTAGTTTCGGCCAACATGGCAACCATCAGGAGAAAAAATATTTCTGCTTGCTGGTAGCAGTGAAATACAGAAATGAATGCCTTGATGGAGAAAATGAATTTTTGTCTGTAGTTTTCATTTTTTTTAAATCTTTTTAACATGAATTTTTTAACATTCCTTGTGTAGGTCAAACCGTCCATTTAAGTTGTTATTTCAGATAAGAGCTGGATGGATCCATGCTGCTCTGAATTCATTTGGTCAGTTTGACAGTTTTAGTGGTTTCTGGAGAGGGTTGTGTCTCTGTTAAGTGTGCATGTATGTGTTATTTGGTTCTTAGGGAGTGAGTGTGTATGATATGTGTAAGCGTGTATATTGCTGTGGGTGGGTGTTATCATTTAGCACATTAGGGAAAGAGTGAGTATGATGTGTGTAAGTGTGTCTATGCGTGTGGATGTGTGCATAAGTGTGAGGCCTCAACCCCTCCGTAAGCATGTCTGTCTTGTGTGGGTGAGAAATGTGGGTAGATTTAGATTTGTAGGGTTATATATTAATACTATCTATATTGTTAAATTTATGGCTTAGCCCGTCTGGATAGTGTGTTATGAAACGTTGTATCCACTTATTTTCATGGAACTCTAAAATATTTCTAATGTTATCTGCTCTGGACTTTTCTATTCTCTCAGTTATAGTGAATTTGGCATGGGTTTTGAAATCGAGTTTTTCTAAGGAAAAATGTTGTTCTACAGGTAATAATAATAATAATAATAATAATAATAATAATAATAATAATAATAATAATAATATATATTTTAGGATTTTTTGTCTCATAAGAAACATAAACATAAAAACTGAACTGAAAGACATCCACTCATACGTCGCAAACGACGGAAGAGTTCATTATATATATATATATATATATATATATATATATATATATATATATATATATATATATATATATATATATATATATATAAAGAATAAAACACTAATATTCCATGGTAATAATTTATTACATTGCAATCGTAATCACGATTCAAATCATCAGACCATCAATTCTTTTGTTCTTTTCGAATTTTTAGGTCTGATGTTTTGGATCGTGATTACGATTCCAATGTAATAAATTATAACCATGGAATTTTAGTGTTTGAGCCTTTTATATTATATTCTTACTATGTCCTGGACATTGAGTTCTACCTGGATTCTATCCTCTTGGGAATTATATATATATATATATATATATATATATATATATATATATATATATATATATGAAGAAATATAGTCTTAAAGTGTGCTATATTTATGGGATAAAGTGCTCAATATCAGAGATAGAGCAGAGCGTGTGTAAATATAATAATGAACGTAGAAGTCCACACTTAGAGGTGACAGTCTGTTTCATGCTACATGCAATCGTCTGGCCTGACGTCAGACCTGACGATTTCATCTAGCATGAAACAGACTGTCGCCTCTAAGTGTTGACTTCTATGTTCACTTTTATATTTATATATATATATATATATATATATATATATATATATACACGCATATATATATATATATACACATACATATATATATATTTCCACGTCAATACACACACACACACACACATATATATATATATATATATATATATATATATATATATATATATATATATATATATATATATGAGGTCTAACTGTGATTGTCTATATATGTGTGTGTGTGTGTCTGTGTCAGTGTTATGCACTTATACGAACTTCAATTGAATCTGACATTTCGTGCGTCAATAAATTTGATTGTTCCAGGTAAGGTTTTCACGTGGTCAAAGTAGAAACTTTTTTATGGCAGAATTTCTTGCATTCTCAACTTTTCAGACGCACGTGTTCTCACCAATGTCTTCTAGAGACGAGTATATGCGTATGAATATCTTTTCGGGACATTTTTTTTTATCTGCAAGTATCTGTATTTAGACCACGGAATTTTTGTTGTTGTAGCTGTACACATATTTTTCGGTTTTGTTTTTTTGTATTTTAAGCCTGCATCCATGAGATTTGCTGTCTTGTGTAAGTAGGATGCCTGGCTTTGGGTAACAGCAAAGTAGGTGCGAAAAAAGTGCACGGGGGTTGAATCGCTCCAAGAGAAGAGGCCTTCTCATTTTACAAGCGGCTATATTGGTTGTTGGCAATAAGGCTAGGCTGGTGTTATAGTTCATGCTTCGAAACGGGGTAAAATTGTTGGAAGAAGAAAGGTAGAAGCCGATGTGTGATGACAGCGAGCATTCTCAGAGTAGAAGAAAAATTGCTAAAAAAAGATCACGAAAGAAGGTGACTGAAAACGTTGAAACTGTAAAAATAAAAGAGTGGTAATGAAGAGACTGGTACGTTTTAAGTAAATGTAATAATGGAAGACAATACAGCGCCAGAGGTGGTGCAAATGCTGCTGATGACGAGAGAAACTAAAAAAAAACAACGCTAGCAGAAATATTTTCTGAAAGAGAAAATTCCTCATAGCGCAGTTAAATATTTGGCAAACCACCCCTTAGATTATTTCTTGGGTAGTGCTTGCGACATGATCTGGGTGCTTCGCTTACAGGAATCTGCGCATAGCTCTAATAAGGTTATTCTGACCAGTGGATGAAATAGCTCTGTATTTATAAATGTTGTATTTCACAAAGTTTGCATAGTTTATAATAAAGCTTTATACCGGGTGTAACAGCAAAATTGTCAACGTTTGTGTAACATCATATTTTTTCATCCTACAAAATATTTAATATCTAAAGAAAAAACTGAACTAATTAAGTTTCCTATTTCCAGGTTTTCAGATAATCGGTTTAGCCAAATTAGTACCACATTGTTGTAAGAATCACTGAAAAGCCTTTTGATTTATTCAGCTAGAAAGAGAATAGGTTAAAATCGTTTTGTATCATCCCTACTCATTTCTGAAGTGAGCAACGGCTAGAGAAAAAAATATTCAGGCCTTTAGTAATGGTACCAGCATTTATATCTGGCTTCCATCTTTAAAATCCATTCCTGGACTATCAAGAGAACGACGAATAAGTTTTAAAAAAGAAGGAAAAATGGATCCGGAGGTCACAAAAGAAGAGGGATCATCATTTCAACTTAGAGCTAAAGAGATCAATTAGAAAAGATCCAACTCAGTCCATACGTCGTTTGGCACGTGAGAAAGAGGTTTCAGCTATGACGGTCCAAAGAGTAGTGAAAAAAAGACTTGGAAATAAAATCTTACGTGAGGAACATTGTATGTATGGTTTTTCATCAGCGATTTTTTGCTGTTGTTAAAGTCAACCGGACAAGATCGCAATGTCTGACTAAAGACAAACGATCCTCCTGATAGAACTCGGAACTTTATCCCCTTTTTCCATAACCATTCCTCTAGCCGAAGCAGGTAATTACTAAACAGTACACGGGATAGCGTCCTGGTAATGAATGACTTAAATATGTTAATAATAATAATAATAATAATAATAATCAGCAACTTCTACGGCAGGGAAACGCAACTTCTACGGGAAGGAAACTGAAAGAAACTGGTATGAACACCAACCAGACCCGGTTACGGAGATAGGACCTGTTACAATTCTATGGGACTACACAATACGCCCAGACATTGTTATTAAAGACCACAACCAAAAAAAGTCACTCCTTACTGATATGGCAGTCCCTGCAGACAGCAATGTATCTTTGAAGACATTCAAAAAGCTGTCAAAATACAAGGACCTTCAAATAGAAATCTCAAAAAATGTGGCTCATGGGAACATCAACAATCCCTGTTGTAGTTGGAGGTCTAGGGTTGGTTGGAAATGATTCCAGTAGAATACTTGAAGGGATTCCTGGAAGTCCATGCCTCAAAGAGATACAAAAAATGTTCTGACAAGTACAACCAGCACTTTATGAAGGGCTTTATCTATGTAATAATTTTTTTTTGCAATGGAAAGTGTCATGATACCATTTCTAACCTTAGGCCCCTAGGCGGGACCCGGAAAGAAATGTCTAAACGCCAGATATCAAAGGAAATAATAATAATAATAATAATAATAATAATAATAATAATAATAATAATAAATCATATTGGAAGCCTACCTCACAAAAACCAATGACCTTCTCCTACAAATAGTAAAACACCAAATCCACTATATCAACAAAGAAGCTTCACTGTTCAAGAAACAGCTTAATATACCTGAAACCCTGTAACAAAAAACGAAGCGAATACCATCTACGCGAAACGAGTAAAACAGTAAGCAAACAACTTTGCCAAATGAAATTAAAAACAAACTGAGAGGACAAGGCGTTGCATGACAAATACCGAAAAAGAACGAAAGAAGCAGATGTGGACCAACAGAAAATATATCAGTGGCTGAGGAGCACCGGGCTGAAAGCTGAGACAGAAGGCCTAATTCTTGCATCCCAGGACCAAAGCCTCGCAACCGGCTTCTATTACTGTCGCATAACCAAGGATGGAACTAACCCGAAAAACATGATGAAACTATCGACCATATCATATCAGGATATCCGGAACTAGCACAAAATTAATATACCCACAAACCTAACAAGTTTGCGACATATGTGCACTGGAAGATATGCAAGAAGCACAAAATCGAAACCACTGAGAGATGGTATGAGCACCAGCCAGACACAGTTACCCAAAATAACGATGTCCCTGTCCTCTGGGACATGCCATTTCAAACTGACAGGGAAATAACAGCCAACAGACCTGATATTATCATAAACGACAAGAAATTCAGGGGGTTTATGCTTATTGACATAGCAGTATCATGTGACAGAAAAGCCTCCAGGAAAATGACCGAGAAATTGTTCAAATACAAGGACATGGAGATCGAGGTTAACTGGATATAAGGAATGAAGACTGAGACTGTACCAATAGTAATCAGAGCTCTGGGCCACTTGAAAAAAAAAGAATGAACAATTTTAGTAACAGTGTCCCAGGTAACATCAACATACAAGTTGCCCAGAAGATTGCCCTACTAGAAACATCCCATTTAGCAAGAAAATTTCTATCAGTTAAATGACAATTCTCCTATAGGGCCTAAGGACCATAGTTTAGGTCCGGTTCTACGGGATAGAAAGCAAGAACATACACAAATAATAATAATAATAATAATAATAATAATAATAATAATAATAATAATAATAATAATAATAATAATAATTTTGCTGATGATGACGATGATGTCACAAATGGTGATCGACTGACAATACTGAACCATAGACAAGAAAATTGACGTAATTAAACCAGACATATTAATAAAATAGTTGTTGGTTGTTTACGTTCAGGGGCATACACTTATATGGGTTATTTAATGACGAAATCTAAATATTTTGTGCGCAATTTTCACTATTATTTTTATTTTTTGCCGGGGTGATAATAATTAAGTGATACACGTCTTATTAATTAACCCACAGTTGGAGGGACAAGAGGTGGATTCAAACCTTTCCCAAGAGTATTTGCGCCTCATCAGTGAATATAACGAACCCAACTGGGGTTGGAACTCGGCTCTCCGATTTAAAATTCTGAGCCATTATCCATTACACCACCCATACATCCTAGCTTGCAACATCCGGTATTCTCAAACGGTTACCCATCTAGGTAATGAACACTTTCGACATAGCTTACCTTCGGTGATCGTGCGGGATCCGTGTTTCAACGTCATAAAAGTTTTACAACTAATTAATGACTTTCCGGCAGGATTCCCATGTTTCTGAAACTGAATTACAACAACTTTCAAATTATGATGACAAAACGAAAGTTAAAACGACAATTATTCCTTTCCTGATACGGTTATTTTTAAATTTACAGTTTTAAAGGCACGGCAAAGATTCATAATTCTGTGTTTCCAAGGATACAGAGAAATCCACTCAACCAGAAAAGGGGTGGTAGCGTGTTCAATTTCAATTTTTGTTGTATCAGTTAATAGTTACATTCGAAAGCGGGGTTATGTTTAGGGATAGGTAGGTAATTTTCAACAAATTCTGACAACCGCTAAATGCATGTCGTCTGGGTTTTTTATTTTTAAAAATTATGGTTAACGGCAAAAAATTCTTACGGCATTTTTTCTACTTGTATACTTAAAGATTTTTTGGGGATGTTTAGGCTAGAATATGTTTTATTTAACTACAATTCTAAAAAATGTCAACTTTTAATTTTTAATAGACTATATTTCTTTATATATATATATATATATATATATTTATATATATATGAAATCGTTAAATCCGACAATTATTTTAATATATTTATTGGTTATACGTTATTTTTATAGATAAAAATATTTAAGTAAAATTACTGTTTATAATCATTCAGGCCATTAAATATTTTAAATACTGTTTATTATACAGAACATTTACTTAAATATTTCTCCCCAAGCAAGAGGATATAGTGACTAAGGCACAAGTGGTTTACTGGCATCGAAAGTGAAAGAGAAGA
>OZ038512.1:8631236-8643736 GCA_964036315.1 Acanthosepion esculentum
ATCGCAATACAAATAAAGTTGTAATTTTTTTAAAAGTACATACGAACTTTATGGACACCCTGTATATCAAGACATTATTATTACAAAAGAAGAAAAAAACAATGATAAAATAAATGAAGAATTAAAATAAATAGAATTAAATAAGAATTTATATATATATATATATATATATATATATATATATATATATATTTAAATTTTCGTCTCGAATAGTACCTGAATTTTACCAAAATATAATTTCCATGCCTGAGGATGACTGAATATACAGTTGAAAGTACTTGTGAAAGACCTTATATAATATATAATTTTAAGAACAAGGATCATAACATTCATCGCGTGATTTGTAGGATAATGCACGTTTAGAATTTTGTTTGCAAAAAGATTTCGCCATTTTATATCATTAACTTTACTAATCTAATTTTTGTATGAATGAGTACAAGGTAACCAAAAAGGTTCTGTCAGTTTTTAAAGGAAAAAAAGAAAAGACTTCACCGTATGTGTAACTTATATTTAGTCTTCGAAGTAATCGCCATCGGCATCCAGCACATTCTGCCAACGTATCTCCCGCTGTTCAATGCCCTTGCGGTAAAACCCGGGGGGGGGGGGGGGCAAAGAAGTCTGTGAGGGCTTTGCGCAAGTCTGCTTCATTGGTGAAGGATTTCCGATGAAGGTGATTATCCAGGGAGTGGAAGAGGTGGTAATCGGTTGGCGCAAGGTCAGGTGAATAAGGTGGACGGCACAAAGTCTCCCACCCAAGTTGCTCTATGATATCCCTGACCACTCGAGCGACTTCAATTGCTGCAAGTATAGGTCTCCAGTGACCGTTTGGCCCGTTGGTAGCAGTTCATAATGAACCACTTGACCTGTCCACCAGACACAAAGCATAATCTTGCGTGGGTGCATGGGGGGTCTTGCAGCGTGAGGGACAGCATCCTGAGGAGACAACCAATGTCTGGAACGCTTCCGAGTTTCGTACAGAACCCACTTTTCATCACTGGTAAGCACTCGATTGAATAAGGATGCGGTACGGTGGCGAGAAGGCAGCTATACGCAGGCTGCCACTCGTTGTCCCTTACTCAGTTTGTACGTCTCACCTAGGCGGTGCAGGTGAAGTCTAACTGTTTCATCGAAAAAGATGAACTGTCTTGCAAGTTCACCACACGTTAGACTACTGTCCTCTTCAATGGCCGCCTTCAGGACTCCGTCATTCCAGACCTGTGGTCGCCCACTTCGAGGCTTATGATGGAGAGACAAATCTCCCGATTTGAATTTTCGAAACGAACGCCTTGCAGTTTGTTCATCCACAGCACTATTCCCAAAAGCTTGACATATGCGGCGACTTGATGCAGCTGCTGATAAGCCCACTTTGAAGTCGTAAAGCAAATATCCCCGAATGTGATCTCTAGACACTTCCATTTTTTATAACGTCTGATGCTCCTACTTCGAGATGTCCGAATTTGAAAACAATTGCTACACACATTTCATATATAATTCAACTTCATTCAATGACTAATCAAAAACGGACAAAACTTTTTTGGTAATATATATATATATATATATATATATATATATATATATATATATATATATATATATATATATGTATATATATATAAGGAATATGGCACTTAGATGAAGGAGAAAAATTACGTATATCGATGATAGTGGATATATATATATATATATATATATATATATATGAGGAGACACAGTGGAGTAAATGATAGCAGCTTTGATTGAAGAATCGGAGAGTCGAATCCATTACATTCATTTACGTGCCAATACCTTTGAGAGAGGTATGAATCCTCTTCTCCCTTAAGCTATGGTTAAATAGAAGGACAGACCGTGTTCCATAGCCTTGGATGGCAACTGGTCTAGGAGAAGGACAACTCTGTATTCAAAAGCTGAGGAGACCTCGTGGCACGTAATGCACCATTTTTCTGTTTTCGGCCATTCAAAAAGTATGTATAGTTCTGCAAAAAAAAACTTCACCATTGTAATCAAATCGCATATGCTGGTGTCGGGCTGTCGTTTTCCCAGGAACTGATCCGCTTGACCCTCATACGTCGAATTCGACGGGAGAATCGAGTGTATATATATATATATATATATATATATATATATATATATATATATATATATATATATATATATATATATATATATTAATACTTTTATGTTTATACATATTTTTACATACAAATATTTAAGTAAATGCATATATTTAAATATTTGTATATATATAAAAATGTCTTAAAATAATTGTCGTACTTTGTCCATTTCATAATATATATATATATATATATATATATATATATATATATATATATATGGGGAGTGCGGGTGTATGTGTGTGGGGGTTTAAATATACTTTTGTGTGATTGATTGAGTTTAGTGATAGGAAAGTGATAATTACTTTTGTAATATAGAAAAAATGTGGGTCAAGAAGAAATGACGGTTTGGGGAGGGGCGGGTCCTCATTTGTCTTATATTTAGACATAGCCATAATTATTTAGCCAAACGCATCACGTCCCTTTTACTATTCTTATTGCAGTATTTAAAATATCTCAGTATCTAGTTAGGACCCCATAAAGTCCATATGTAAAATTTGTCAGTTTTGGTAAGGAATATAAATAACTATTTAAATGGTTCGTGAACAAAAATTGCCAATAAATTATTCATAGGAAAGGCACAGGGAATCTACATTATGGCGGGTGGGTGAAAGTGACTGAAGCCGTGATGCCAGGTCAGGACCTATGATAATTGACGATACAGATTTTTTTTGAATGTGTGTACTTATGTGGATATTTTTAGGCAGCATTACTTCATTCAAACATGTTTAATTGCATAATATAGACATAGTTTGTCTATTTATTTTTATAATAAATAGTTAAGTTGAAATTCCTCATGGAAGGCACCGTAGTTTTTGTTAACCCAAGTACTTTCAATCTCCTCCCAGATCATGCTGTGATTTTTGCAAACGCGTGAATACGCTCTGTTATAATGATTTTAAAATTAACCGTGGTAGCTACGATGTATTTTTTTTTGTAAACAAGCAGTTATCTTAGCAGTTATTTTTATTTAATAAAAAAATTGCTTGATACAAACAGTAGAGCATATTATTATAATTATTTTCTTTTTAAAAATATGATTCTATCGCGACACAGAATATTTCCATGTTTCAAAACTGAAACTAAATTTATAAATTCAATGATAAAATTTAAACTTAATATCCATAGTCTCGTTCCATTGTCAAGCGATGTTAGGAACGAGAATATGGATTTTAAGATTAAAAAGAATTGATTTTACTTTCTAAGTACGTAAATGATATACAGTGGCCTAAGAAAGGTTTTTACCCAGGAGAAATAAACTACATCCAATTTTTAAAATTATTTACCTAATCCCAACTCAACATAAATAAACAGTATTTGGAATTGGGATAGAATAGGTCCTTTATTTGCTAGTTTCAGTACTTGTATTCGATTTTTCATGGATTTGATCAAGTTATCAACAATCGTCTGATCCATATTTTACCACTCCTTTAGGAATGTTTCTTTAAGGGTTTCTACTGACATGAATTTTGTTGCACGCTCTCGAAGTTTTTGGTGAAGGTGCTCCTAAACGTACTCTCTTGGATTCATGTCAGAACTTTGGGCTACCGGTGGCAATAACTTGATTCCTTGCAATTCCTTCAGACTTTACTGGAATGACATGGCGCTTCATCTTCCTGATACAGGTAAACATTCTTGTCAATCTGATTGGTTTCAAATTGAGCGAGTATTCCTTTCTCTAATATTTGACAATATTTTGGACCATTAAACCACTCATCAACAAGAATCAGCTCAGATTTCCCTCCAAATCAAACAGCGCCCCTCACTATTACTCGAATCCCTCCATGTTTTACGGTCGCCTGCACGTATTCAGTGTTCCAAGTCTCATTCTGATTTCTCCAAACATAAACCTGTCTTGAATTTGAATATTGGCAGAATTTACTTTCATCTGACCAAATGACAGACTGCCAAGATTCATAATCTTTGCTCTCGAATTCTCTCGCCCAGTCCATACGCCTGTTCCTATTAATCTCTGAAATCAAGGGCTTCTTTCTTGCAAACCTTTCTTGGTAGCCGAGCTCTTTCAAAGTCTTTCTCTCAGCATATGTACAAAAAATGTAAATTGTACAAAAAACTAAACCAAAGCACTGTGAACAGTCAGAAACGATAACCTTAGAAAAATACCAGAGGAACATGAAGAAGAATGGATTTGCGCCTCAAAACACTTCGTTCAGTCGGGCTTAACCAAAATTTTAACGACATAGATAGAATTAATATATAACCCCATAAATTAAGCATTATCCACATTACTCACCCACACGACAGATATGCTTGCAGAGGTGTTGAGGTCTCACACTTATAAACACACTCATTCTAATATATATACACACACATCATACACACTCCCAAAGTATTAAAAGATATTATACACTTAACACACACACCCCATTCCCTGAAACCAATAAAACTGTCAAAATTCCCAAGGAAGCAATTCTTAAAATCATGAATCTCCCATCCTCTATCTTAAAAACAACTTGAAATAGGCGTTTGAGCAACACAAGGACTCACCAAAATTAAGGATAAAAAACAAATGAAAACTACAGATAAAGTTCACATTCTTCAAAAACAGTCATTCATTCTTATAGTTCACTGCTACTAATACGCAGTTATTGTTTCCTCCTGATGAAGGCCATGCTGGCCGAAACTAATCGAGGAACCTAATTGAAATAGTAAAACAAAAAAATATTAATATACAACCCAGTGTGACCGCAATTTTTAATTTTTAATATTTCTATTGTTCAAAACACACACACACACACACACATATATATATATATATATATATATATATATATATATATATATATATATATATATATATATATATATAAGGTATTAATCCTCTTCTTCTCCCTCCAGCTATGGCTAAATAGAATGACAGATTTGGTTCTATAGACTTGGATGGCAGCTGCTCTAGGAGAAGGACAACTCTGAATTCAAAACCTGCATATACTGGGTGTCACATAAGGTCACAGCAAGTAACTTTTAAAAATGAGAAAAATATATTTGTTACAAAACTGATATACAAAAGTACAACAGTACCTAAGATTTTGCTATTTCCTAGAGATATCTGATATCGTTTTAGCAGACAATAGACCGCAATAATATCTATGTTTATGTGGAGAGTGTGAGCACGTCATGTTCTTTTCGAGGTGGTGGCCATCTCAAGGATATAATATACAAATCTTATATGAGTTATGCGATAAATATATTTGGTACTCTATGTCAAACTTATAATCCTAGATATTTGAATTTAAAACGTGTCTTATCATTATGGACATAATTGATACCTTCTCCAAGATAGGTATCAATTAAACATAACGTTTAATTAGCTATGTTTAAAAATAATAATAATAATTTTAAAAAAATGCAAATTTGACATTCCCAGTATTCCGTGTTTGTGCGCATGCGTAGTCGCGCCAAAAAAATAACAAATTTAATCCGATGATAATCTAAAAAACGAAACGGGTTACAAGAAATTTTTTTCACTTTGTCATAAATTTTTTACCAATATTTTTCTTTATATATAAAATATACATCGTTATCTCATCACATCTCTCTCTCTCTCTCTAAATATATATATATATATATATATATATATATATATATATATATATATATATATATATATATGTGTGTGTGTGTGTGTGTGTGTGTGTGTGCTAGCGTGTGTGTGTGTGTTTGGAAAATGTCTGAAAAACATACCAAGGGTTAACCCAAGCCTTGTGACTGAAATTGGGTAGACGGAACTTTTGGAGGCCGTCGATAGCTATGCTAGCACGAAGTCACAAGACATCGTGACCGAGGTCTTGAGTGTGCTGGCCTTGTGCAGATTGTTGATCACGCTAGATACCACGTTCTCTCCCAGTAAATGTGGCTAAAGTCTGCTCAGCATAGTTGCAGTATAAACCACGAATTGGCTCTGTGGGTGTTGAACAAAAATGTGCCTGGCAGAGCGTCTGCAATAGGGATTAGCTAACCACACTAATAGACGGATATCCTCGAATACGAGTAGCCAATTATTATATATATATATATATGTGTGTGTGTGTGTGTGTGTGTGTCTGTGTGTGTGTATGTGTCTGTGTCTGTGTGTGTGTATGTGTGTATGTGTGTGTGTATGTGTGTGTGTGTGTGTGTATGTGTTGAACAATGAAAAATATTAAAAGTTGAAATCTTCAGACTCACTGGGTTGTATATTAAAATTCTTTCGTTTTTATTATTATTTCATTTAGATTCCTCGACTAGTTTCGGCCAACATGGCCATCATCAGAAAAAAAAAACTCTGCTTGCTGGTAATAGTGAACTACAGAAATGATGTCTTGATGGAGAAAATTAACTTTTGTCTGTAGTTTTCAATTGTTTAACATGAATTTTGGTCAGCCCTTGCGTTGGTCAAACAGTCTCTTTTAAAAGTTATTTGAAATAAAAACTGGATGGATTCATGTTGCTCTGAATTCCCTTGGTCATTTTGGCATTTTTATTGGTTCCTGGCAAGGGGATATGTCTCTGTTAAGTGTGTGTGTGTTATTTGGTTCTTAGGGAGTGAGTGAGTATGATGTGTGTAAGCGTGTATATTACTATGGGTGTGTGTTATCATTTGTCTTATTAGGAAGTGAGTGAGTATGATGTGTATATATTCGTGTATATGTCTGAGGCCTCAACACCTCTGTAAACATGTCTGTCTTGTTTGGGTGAGAAATGTGGGCATGAAAGGTTTTGATTTGTAGGGTCATATATTATATACTATCTATATTGTTAAATTTATGCTAAAGCCCCGCTGGATAGTGCGTTTTTAAACGTTGTATCCACTTATTTTCATGGAACTCTAAAATCTTTCCAATGTTATCTGCTCTGGGCTTTTCTGTTTTCTCAATTATAGTGAATTTGGCATGTGTTTTGAAATCGTGTTTTTCTAGGCGGAAATGTTGTTCTACAGGTAATAATCTTTCATGGGGAGTCGACTTAATTCGATTGCGATAATTATTAATTCTGTAGTGAAATGGCCATTCAGATTTTCCTACATATTGTTTCTGGCATAGTGTGCATTCTAGGAGTTAATTAAGTTATGATTGTACAGTCAGAGTCGTGGTAGATTTTGAAAGTAGATTTAGTGACTGAGCTGGTGAATGAATTCGTGTATTTAATGTGGTTGCAGCATAAGTTTCTTTTCTTGTTACAGGTTGGGAAAATCCTGTTGTTTTTGTTGTTGGTTTATTACGGATTACCTTGTCCCCTGAAATGTGGTTACTACCTTTGATTTCTTTTAAGTTCTTAGGTCTACGATATGCTAGAATATATATATATATATATATATATATATATATATATATATATATATATATATATATATATATATGTATATATATATATATATATATATATATATATATATATATATATATATATTAAGTTATTACATACAAACAAACAAGTAATAACGACAAAGCTGCATATTAGTTTCGGTGCTACATATGAAACATCACTTCTTTTTATATTTGTAAAAACTTAGGAAGACGTAAGAGACATAGAAAGAGTTCTCTGTCTTCTTTCTGTTTCGCTTTATTGATTACTTAGCCTTTTTTGTGCATTAACCTGCATATTTTTTTTTCCTTTTATGGAAATTCTTCTTATGTCATTAAATATGTAAAAAGAAATGAGGCCTCATAGGCAGCATTTTTAAGTAAAATCGTTTATAACCAACTTCATTCCTCTGATGCTTAAGCATCGAAACAAATATGCGTCTTTGTAGTGATTATTTGTTTGTCCCTAAGTAATAACTTATAATAAACAACTATTGCTCTACTTTTTGTATGGGACCGTCTTTTAAATTAATGTTATGAACAAGTGAATTTATAATATATATATATATATATATATATATATATATATATATATATACAAAGTTATGTATGAACGTATGAATTTATATTCTCTCTTTCTCTCTCTTTCTCTCTCTCTATATATATACATACATATATATATATATATATATATATATATATATATATACAGAGAGAGAGAGAGAGAGAGAGAGAGAGAGAGAGGGAGGGAGGGAGGCATATTTCGATACATATGCCCACCGTGTCGTTAAACTTATGGAAAATATTCTTTATTTGAGTAATTTAAATTTAATTTGTAGAAGATTTAATTTATTGATAAGAGAAAAAGTTCATATATATGTGTGAGTGTGTGTGTGTGTGTGTGTGTTTGTGCGAGAGAGAGAGAGAGAGAGAGTGTGAGAGAGAGAGAGAGGGAGAGAAGGTGTGTTTAATGTTAGCCTATATTCATCGACTTAAACCAATTTAATACGTTCCTCGCATTAGGAAACTGTTGACAGAAAATTAAGTACTTTACGTGCGATTTGTGTAGTATTCAATATTCCACACTAGTCTGTAATTTGAGTCGAATAATCCCATTAATATATTAGAATTTCGTTACATTTTTATAGACCAATCTATCTATCTATCTCTCTATTAATCTATGCTCTCTTGCTCTCTCTCTCTCTCTCACTATATATATATATATATATATATATATATATATATATGTAATGATTATCTGTGTGGTATGTGCGAGTGAATTGCCCAGAGACACATACGTTTAGAAGAAGCATATGTAGGTGAATATATTTCTAAAACCCAAATGCAGCCAGTATGTTATGTCCATGTTCGTGTACACATAATTTGTGCGTATGAGCAGAAATCTTACATATATATATATATATATATATATATATATATATATATATATATATAACTGTTACATTATGACATGCAAGTTTAAACTACAAAATTGCATATTTTGTTTCCACGTTTAAGACATGTCTCATCTGGTAGTTAAGAATAGTGGTAAAAAAGAATTTCATTTAAAATTTCAATTTATGAAATATCGCTTCTTTTTATATTTTTGAAAATTTTCCATAATAGTCGAAATTGCTCTACTCTTGTATTTATATATATATATATAGAGAGAGAGAGAGAGTGAGAAAGAGAGACAGAGAAAGAGAGATAGAGGAGAGAGAGAGAGAGAAAGAGTCGAATCCATTACATTCACTTACTTGCTACTGCCCTTGAGAAAGTAATAATCCCCTTCTCCCCCCAGATATGGGTAAATTGCAGTATATACTGGGTTATATAGCCTTCGATGGCAACTGGTCTAGGAGAAGGACAACTCTGAATTCAAAACCTGCTAAGGGTCGTTTGTTGACCTTTTGGCACGTAGTGCACGAGGTCTCTCTATTCGGCCCTTCAAAAAGTGTGGTTGGTTCTGCACAAAGACTTCACCACTATAATCAAATCATATGTGCTGGTGTCTGGCTGTCGGTTCCTAGGATATATATATATATTAAGGAGTACCCTTTGCCGTGTTGATGTTGCTACATGCCTTATTTCTTGCCTAACTGATACTGCGTATTTTTTCTAAGCTCTATACTAAACATTAAATCTGTTACGAAAAAAGAACTAAACAAAATGAACACAAAACGATCAGCTTTAAAAAAGGACTCGTAACTGGAAAAACCGAATGAAAAAAGAATGTTAACAACAAATACTTTTTCACATCCAACCCAGTTCATCGGAATGAAAATCAACGTTGAGTTTAAGCAAGCGAATAAGCCAACTGGAGTAAAGTGCCATGCAGATTTAAATTTGTCCCACGTGACAAATGCAGCTATCGATTTTTTTTTTGGATGCTAGCATGCTAGTTAACATTCATGTCAGTCAGCTGTTGGCTCTCACACTGGCCAATAGAATCTTCCTGCTTATTCGTGGCAGCCAGCTATAGGCTCTCTCTCTCTCTCTCTCTCTCTCTGGCCAGTAGAAAATAGCCGTAAACTACATGAAAACTGCCGTAGAAGCATGGAAAAATCTATTATTTCCACTATCGATGGGAGTTGGGAAATGCAATGTCGGTTTTAGTCTACATGCTAACTCGGAGCATGTGCATGTAAATTTTGGTGCAAATCTGTCGAAAATTGCGGCCGTGCATTAGTTACACACACACACACACACACACACACACACACACACACACACACACACACACATCTTGCCTTACATATATATATATATATATATATATATATATATATATATATATATATATTACAGTTCATGTCATTTATTATATTTATTAATATTAAATATTTATATTATAAATTTGTTATTTATTATTATTTATTTATCATAATTTGTTAGGTCACGTGGTGAACAATGATGTTTACCCATGTTACGTCATACCCATTTGAGATAATCATAATTAGGCAATTCATCGAGTTTTAGATGAAAGTTAAACAGAATGCAGAAAGCACTGGATGGCCGTTTCGTCCTATATTTGGGACTCATCAGTAGTGCGCATCAACTACCAGGAATTGAAACCTGGACAGTTACGTTATCAAGCAAACGTCATATCAACTGTACCACCCGATGACGAATTAAAATCGACATTCACATATTCCGTGGTGGAACTCATCCAACTTCCTTCAACCAAGGACTGTGCCCCCGAGAGCCGCGACTACTATCACCAAGCCGCTGCATCCAGAGCATTAGAAGCCGGTTCAAGCAATTACTTCATTATGATATATATATATATATATATATATATATATATATATATATATATATATATATATATATATAATTTTTGCATTCTAGTTGTCAGAAAAGAACCACGATTCTTCGATCGGGTCACATTTATTGAACATTCCGGACTGTGCTGCTGATTACAATGAGAAATTATTTTCAATCTTACATAGAGCTTGCATGGTCCATAATTACAAAAGTTTTTTCTCCAACTTGACTAGAGACGAGGCGGTATTCAACGATATGGAGACATGTGTTAGTTCATTTGGGAAAATGTTCATGCGGCTCGAAACTAGTAAAAGAAATATTTTCAAAATTGGTATCAAATTGTGTAAAATTTATTCATTCGTCCATGTCTAGAAGGATTGTTCATTTGGTCAGACAGTGAAAAGTACAGCTTTCACCATGCGCGCGGTGTGTCGTTTGACAATTTACGGTGTCCGAAAACCAGTTCTTGTAGTTCTTGGGGATGTGTATATTAAATTTCATCAGCCAAGCCTATGTAAGCAAAAAAAGAGAAAAAGAAAAGAAGACTTCATTCATTCCTTACGTTTGATCGAAGGAAACGGACTCTTTTTGGAATCCTTTTATTTTGTCTTTAATCGTTAATTTATTTACAATTTACATTTATTTTAATATAATATTTCACCTTATATAAGCTTAATACTATTCTTCATCACCCTCTATGTCACCTTATATACACTATTTTAATATGTATATATATATGTAAGCTATTTTAATATATATAAGACACTATATAAGCTTAATATTATTACTCACCACCCTCTATGTTACCATATATAAGCTTAATACTGCCCATCAAAAGTATAAATTTTAAATTCATTTTTTCGCCCTTGAAAATGAAGTCTGAAGATCCAGAAAAAATAAAATACCATCTGTGGTGAAATAAATTATAACTAATGGAAACTTAAAGTGGTCTGTTTTTTCTTTAAATTAAATTATTTGGTCTAACATAATATTGAGCTCTCTGGATTTCATCCTCTTTGGGATTATCCATTCGGATTACCAAGATCTTCGTTACTTAACTAAATATATATATATATATATATATATTGATGTGTATTTTTGCAGCAACCTTTCTTTCATATATTTTTCGTTGAAGACGGCCAACAAGGAAGATTTAATTAAACTTGTATTGATTTAAAGAATATATGAATTGTTCATAGTTCCGAGCGCTTTCGGCTATTTTTATAGCCATTATCAAGGATGTATTTTAGATGGTGAGACAGAGCGGGGGTGCAGGTTTTATGTCCCATTTCTCATTTTTTGACAGATCTTTTACTATCACAACGTGTGATACTGAATAACAAAATTGAGGAAAACGCAAACAATGGGAAAAGGGAAGTAAATGAAAACGGCTAAAAAATAATTTAAAATTTTCAACGTCCCCTCTCCTTCATACGCATGTATCGTCGCATCAACATGAGCATCACTTTACCCTGAAGAACGAAATACGAAACAGGAAAATTTTTCTAATTTGTCATAGTTTGAAATATATAGATACGAACAGAGTAAGATAGATAACTAGAGATTAATAGACAGAAAGATAAAAAGACAGACAGATATAAACAGATTGAGATAGGCATATATATATATATATATATATATATATATATATATATATATATATATATATATATGAAAGAAAGAGATGAAGAGAGATACATGAAGTGAGAGAGATGAGGAGAGAGTGGTATTAAGAGACTGAGATAGATGGATAGATAGATGTAAATAAACTGAGATATATATATATATATATATATATATATATATATATATATATATA
>OZ038512.1:8646236-8663736 GCA_964036315.1 Acanthosepion esculentum
AATATATTTCTACAGTAATATATTTCTACAGTAATATATTTCTACAGATCTATATTACTACAGTAATATATTTCTACAGTTATATATTTCTACAGTAATATATTTCTACAGTAAAATATATATCTACAGTAATATATATTCCTACAGTTATATATTTCTACAGTAATATATTTCTACAGTAATAAATTTCTACAGTATTATATTCCTACATTAATTATATTATACAGTAATACATCTACAGTAATATATTTCTACAGTAATATATTTCTACAGTAATATATTTCTACAGTAATATATAACTACAGTAATATATTTCTACAGTAATATATTTCTACAGTAATAAATTTCTACTGTAATATATTCCTACAGTAATATAATTATACAGTAATATATTTCTACAGTAATAAATTCTACACTAATATATACCTACAGTAATATATTCCTACAGTAATATATTCCTACAGTAATAAATTTCTACAGTAATATATTTATAGTGTTATATATATTCTACAGATATATCTACAGTAATATATTTCTACAGTAATATAAGTCATTTTAAAGTACTAGAATAGAAAAAACAACTCTAAAACTAGCAGAAACGAGATCAAGTGTTGTAAGTTAGCGTTTCTTTTACTCTACCCGATTTTATAAGTTGAATAAAATCTAAGAAGGAACGATTAAATATATAAAAGGAAATTACATGAAGATTATAATTTAATATATAAATTAGTTTAATATTTTAATAATAAATAATGATATAAATTTTAAATATTCATAAAATAAAATATTAATTTAAATTAATTAATACAGAAATAATTTTGACTTTTTGACTATCATTGACATCGATGTAGCCGATTATAAAAAAAAACAAAACATCGCAGAGCAACATCATCTGACGGGATTTCATTGAATAAAACTGCACTTTTTAAAAATTTATTGATTTCTCACACATTTTAAAACGATTTTATTATGTGTTATTTTGATGGTGTACATAAATGTTCCATCGAATTTAGTTGTTAAATACAAGATATTTTATTCATTAAATTAGTTTTACTTCAAAATAAAGCATATACATTTACTATTACTATAATAGAATGGGTAAAAAATGACAACAAGCATTACTTTAAACGATTTCGGCGATTTAAAAACATCAGTTTTCGTTGGGGAGTTATCTAGTATACGAGGCACTTTTAAATTTTATCAGTTACTATTTGAATATTAATTTTGATTTTTAATTTTCATAATTTCTGATTTTATATTTTCCCCTGTATTTTTTCAACTTTCCTTGCACTCTGCATGTTCCCTCCATTTTGTCTATGACTTCCTCAAACTCTTCCTCATTCCTTGGTTTTCCTTTTCTTTCTCCCTTTTATCGTCCTTTCTTTCCTTCCTTTAATTTACATTTCGTTCGTATTTCTCTTCTTTTTTTCAATATCAGTTTCATTCGTTTTTTTTTTTTTCATCCTTTTTTTTTCGCAAAGTTTTCCTTCCGGTTTTATTCATTTATTTCATCGTTTGTCTTTCATTTCGTTGTGTCTTTTTACAACATTTTATCTGCTTTGAGTTTTTCCTTGATTTTCCTTCGTTTTTTCTTTTTCTTTTCTCTTTCGATTTCATTCTCATGTTCTTCTTTTGTTTTCTTCATTTTTTCTTTCATCTCTGTCCAAATCTGTCGTTCTTTCTTTCTCTTTCTTTATTTATTTAGTTTTCTTTCTTTTTTATTTTTCCATTCATTTTTCCTTTTTCTTTCTTTCGCCTTATTTCTCTTATATTTCTCCTGTTTCTTTCTTTTTCTTTTTCCATTCTACTTTTTTCTTTCCTTCTTCGTTACCCTTGCTTTCTCTTTACTCCTACTATATTTCCACTCTGTCTTTTTTCTTTCTTTCTTTCTTTCTTTATTTATTTATTTATTTATTTATTCATTTATTTATTTGATTATTTTTTCTTTTTTTCTTTATCCTTCCTAATTCTTACCCCCTCGTTCCTGACTATGCACTTCTTTTCTTCTCTCCTCCTTTTTCTCTCACTTTCTCTCTCTCATTGTGTCTTTCTTTCTTTCTTTCTTTCTTTCTTTCTTTCTTTCTTTCTTTCTTTCTTTCTTAATTCCTACCCTTCGTTCCTAAGCATGCACTTTTTTTCTTCTCTCTTCCTTTTTCCTTTAATCAGTCGCTTTCATTTTTTCTATTTCCTTCCTTCCTTCCTTCCTTCCTTCCTTTCTTTCGTTCTTTCTTTCTTTTCTGCGTTTTTATTTTTATCTGTCTTTCTTTTTCTCCCTCTTTATCTTTCTTTCTTTCTTTCTTCCTTTCTTTCTTTATTCTTTTTTTATTCCTACCCTTATTTTCTAAGCACGCACTTCTTTTCTTCTCTATTTCTTTCTCTCTTACTTTTTTTATTCGTTCTTCTCACTTCTCTTACGCCAACCCTCTTTCCTTCGACGCTTTCATCAATTTCGCTCAACCCCTTTAAACATATGACCTTCCATTCTCTAAGTGTTACGTCACCTCCGCCCCAACGACCCTCCATATCTTTACCACTTGGCTTACTCTCTTCTTTTTCCTCCCCTGCCAAACCTTCTACCAACTCGACCTGCCCGCCAGCCAGCTGCAGGAAATTGTCTACCCTCATCGCTTACCCCTTCTCTTAAACGCCAAAATATCACCAACTGTACCATCACTACCATCGGAAATTCTGACAGCGTCATTACAGTTTTCGTCAGTCTCACTAGAGCCGATGTAGTGCTCACTAAAGCCAGGGGGCAGAGGGGGATTAGAAAAAAAAAAGGAAAAAATAGAGAAAGCTTGGTAGGTAGGTAAGGGGTACTTGTTTGGTAAGTAGGTAGGTAGGTAGGTAAATTTCGGCGGCTTTGTCACTAACGACTGTGGCCTGATAAGGACGAAGGTTTTGGAGAAAGAAAAGAAACGCACGAGGTTTGTGATGGGTGAAGAAGAGGCATGGCCCTTGGGTAGTTACGGATCAGATTTCATTGCAGTCTAACAAATAGATCTACACGCACTCTGCTAGAGCGAAAGATAGTAACACGTGCGTATGTATGCATGTAAAAGGCTCAACGTTAAATGGTTCCACCCGTTGTAAATACGGCTACCATGGTTAGCTGGGGTAGAGGAGTGTTTGTTTTTGCGTTTTAGTTAAACGATGGAAATATGCTTTTAAGGGCTACCGATTTACCATATAATGCATACGTATTTTATGCGAAATTGCTTTGAATAAAAAAAATGCAAGCGGTTAGTAAATTCTACTAGTAGTTACTAAAACTGTACTTTAATTAAACGTTTAAAAAAAAAAAGGAGTCGATGGTAGTCAGGGCCGTCGAGTGAAATCAAACGATATTTTCCATAATTGCATAGTGTAGTATGTCTCGCCAGAAAAACATGTTTGGAATCTAGTGTTTTCTCCTTCTCCTAGATCGATTGTCAGGCAAGGTTATAGAACCGATTCTGTCTTACTATTCTCCCATAGATGGGGTGGGGGTGGGGGCGAAGAGATGGATTCATAGATTTCATTAGCACGTAAGTTAATGTAATGAACTCGAACTCGACCGGAATTCAAACTCGTCTCACCAATTCCTGAATCCGTACCAAAAGCGATTACTCTACCGTAACTCTTGTGCATTCTTTTACTTGTAAATATTTGACGGTTTTTAAAGATTATTTTAAAAACATCGGGATATGTTGGTCTACGTCTGAATTTCTGTATACCTATGTATATATATATATATATGTTTTGATACATTCATAAATATATATATATATATATGTGTGTGTGTGTGTGTGTGTGTCTGTCTGTGTGTGTGTGTGTGTGGTGTTAATTTGAAAGACTGTTTTTGAAGACAAAATGGATGACTTTTCAGTGGTTTGCTGATTAGGGAAATATTTGAGGCACGCAGGCTTTGTGGTAAAGTCGAAACTATTCTACTGGGTTGGTGCATAATTATCAGGCGTTTCTTAAACAGCATATATTATGAAAAAAAGAAACATAACAATTCAAGAATTAAATATGATTATCGACACGCATTTTTATAATCTGAAAATAAAATAATATTTTTATTAAAAAAGTTAAAAAAAAAAAAACAGCAATTTTTGTTGACAAATAACTCGCCTGCAAAAACGCCTGATAATTATGCACCAATCCAATATTAGAGAGGACACACCTACTACGACAATAATTTTAAAAAATCAAGAAATATCAACCGTTCAACTCCGCCCCGACGAGTATATATATATATATATATATATATATATATATATATATATATATATATATATATATATATGTGTGTGTGCGTGTGTATATATATATATGTATATATATATATATATATATAATACGTAAAAGGTTAATGGTTAGAGTTGAATTAGACCAGGAAATATTAGTATTAAAAGTGTGAAAAAAATAAAAAAAATAACATGTAGAGCTTTTAACTTTAATAAAAAAAAAAAAAGTATATATATATATATATATATATATATATATATATATATATATATATATATATATATATATATATATAAAATTAAAATTAAAATATACAAAGTAAATGTAAATAAAAATAAATATATTATTTCCAGCCCTTGAAAATTGCTTCGCCCTGAATCTCGGAGTTGTGCAATTAATGTAAGATATTATGTATATATATATATATATATATATATATATATATATATATATATATATATATATATATATTTGAGTGTGTGTGTGTGTGTGTGTGTGTGTGTGTCTGTGTGTGTGAATTTTGAGTTTTCGCAGTAATCACTCTTTTACACAAATTTCAGTAAAGATGACTGATGATATACTGCAATTATATAGATGTAGGACTATATCTTTATGTGCCGTTTCCCCTCAGAACGTTTGCAATCATGAGTCTCCACTATTTCCTGTTCTTTTATAGCTCTTAATACATTTTATCTTTTCGTTCTTGCTCCTAAACCCAGTCCCTTCATTCATTTACTCAAGCTCTTCCTTCTTCTATGTGCCGTATTCCTTCAGAATGTAGGCGGTCATGGCTCTCCACTATTTCCTCTCTTTTGTATCTCTTAATAAAATTTATCATTTCTTTATCGCTCCTAAACTCTGTTCCGTATTCCATTTGCTGAGGCTCGTCAAGTATGTCCACTATTACACTTTCGTACGTCCTTCCTGAAAAAAGACAAAATAGATCTTACTAGCAGCATGGCCCGGCGTTGCCCGGGCTTGATTCCAAAATCGTACGACTCATACAGCAATCGCTATCACTTGACTTAAAATATTTTTGCCCTTCCTTGCCTTTAAAGGAGTGCCCTTTGCCGTGCTGATGTTGCTACATGCCTTACTTCTTGCCTATCTCACACTGCGAATTTTTTCTAAGCTCTATACTAAACATTAAATCTGTTACGAAAAAAGAACTAAACAAAATGAACACAAAACGATCAGCTTTAAAAAAGAACTCGTAACTGGAAAAACCGAATGAAAAAAGAATGTTAACAACAAATTACTTTTCACACCCAACCCAGTTCTGAATCACCGTTGAGTTTAAACAAGCGAATAAGCCAATTGGAGTAAAGTGTCATGCAGATTTAAATTTTTCCCACTTGTGACGAATACAGCTAGCATGCTAGTTAACATTCGTGTCAGTCAGCTGTTGGCTCTCATGCTGGCCATTAGAATCTTCCTGCCTATTCGTGGCAGCCAGCTATAGGCTCTCACTCTGGCCAGTAGAAAATGGCCGCAAACTACATGAAAACAGCCGTAGAAGCATGAAAGAATCGATTATTTCCACTATCGATGGGAGTTGGGAAATGCAAAGTCGGTCTTGGCCTTTTTACTAATTTGGAACATGTGCATGTAAATTTTGGTGCCAATCCGTCGAAAATTGCGGCCGTGCATTCATTACACACACACACACACACACACACACACACACACACACACACACACACACACACACACACACACACACACATCTTGCCTTTTATAGATAGAGATTTTGAAATAAGGTATTGGAATAATAATTGTCCCTATCACTCAGTATGGGCAACATCTCTTCTGGGCTAGGCAATAAAATCATAATTTTTTGTGGGGGAGGGAGTTAACTTCTAAAAATATCAGCTAACCAGATAAATTTATAAAATGAAAAGAAACTTATTTTTAAAATAGATTTTTTAGAAAGTTTAATTTCATAAAATTAATTTAAAATGACAATAGTTGGACCCTTGCAATTATTATTAATTTAATTTATTTTACAAATACTAGCAATGGTTTTAAAAAGCTTCTGTAAATGTGTTTCTGCTGTCAAAAGTTTCTACAAAGAAAGTCAGTCGTTGTGCCTTCCACCCTTTCACAGGTGTATAGCCAGGACAATGGCTTAGCAGGTTAAAGGTTTGTTTCGTGCGTATGGTGATGTAGTTTTGAATTCAATTCCTGTCACAAGCAGTGTGTCCCTGGACTCAGTGGAAGCAGGGCGGGCAATAAGTGTGCAGTATTAAAAATCGAATTAGACGTAATAGGGCTCAGCTGAAAACAAGAACTAGACATGATATGGTTCAGCTTAGAAATCCCTGTAGGTTACCCAGAAGTCCCTATATAGTACCCAGAATTCCCTGTAGGTTATTTCTAATGTATATTATAACAGAAACGCTGGTGCGCTGTCTGTCACTCGCTGTCTGTATACGACATTACATACGGTTTGGTGAAATATGAGCTTATGTCTGCATTGTGGGTGAATGATTTATATGTGCTTGTAAAATTTAAGTTACGCACAATCACTCACACAGACATACACACAAAATTAAACTTATTTTGAAATAATAATACTTTTCCGTATCACTCAGACTGGGCTGAACAATAAAATCCTGAATTTGGGAAATAAAGTTAACTCATAAAAAAAAAATCATCTTACAGGATTTTATTAAACGCCTAGTCGATTAGAGCCTTAATTCAAGAATTTGTTGACATATTATTTTCGAGTTCAATCCCTGGGCCGAATCGGTGTACACACGGACTCAGTGGAAACGAAGCGGCAATAACTGCGCAGAACTAAAAGAAAATATGAACTAAACGTGCTATCCTAGACTTGGGCAGTGGAACGAATGCAGTTGATCCCTGCAGATAAAATTAAAGGTTCCAGTTGAGAATTAACCAGATCGATATACATTTAAAGACGGCCCGTGTGCACAACGACCGAAATCTGCTTCCCTTTGAAGCCAGTTCTGCATTTCAATTGAATATATTTTCTTATAATCGTAGCTTTTTAAATGGACAAACAATTTACGTTTGAATTTTGATCATCTTGACGTGAACAAAACGACAGGCGCCGGCCTACAGAGTATAAAATATACTACAGAGTTAATCAAGGAGGCTGCAAAGGTCTCATGCCTCTCAATCTTTGATAGAACCCCCCGAAACTATAATGCGGAACTCCCCACTCTTAATCGGCTACATTTTAATTTTTATAAAGTAGTATTCATATAAAATACAAATTTTTGTTGTAACCTAATTATAATGGATCATATGGAATATAGGTGATCAATTCAACTAGAAAAATTAAAAATAAATAAAATGTATCTAAATCCAAATTGAAGACATGTCATAATAGATCATTGCATCTTAAATAAGTTTTGCGGTAGTTTTTAACATCAACTTGATATTTTTCTTGTTAAAAAGGTCAATAATTTAACACAATCAACATTATGGATAATAAATTATGAATTCTATATACTGATTTTTCGAGACATATCATTAGCAAAACAAATTCACGGATTTGGAAGAATTTAAAAAAGGCCCAGGAACGACGGCAAAATCGGTGAAAATGTTTCATCCTCTAATAGTCAGATTTGTAAGGTATAAGTAGAAAAAAAAAGCAAATGCTGATAAGATAGTGTGGGTCAGAAAGCACTACCCGGAACCACCAATCATGTTAGCCCCCCCACCCAAGTTTTCACACGGATCGCAGGGATCGGGGATAGTACGCATCGGCCATGATGGTAACTGTCTGCAAGATTTGGCGAGAGGCCAAGACACTACGAGGAGGCAAATAATAATAATAATAATAATAGACATTTGCTGGATTTCGGAATGCTGAATTTTGGGAAAGGTGTGGAAATGCAGATAAGTATCTGTCTGTCTAAATATCAACATTCAATTTACTGGCTTTTAACTGGTGTTGAAAACTGACCTCTGGTACCGGAAGGAAATACGAACCTTAATCTGATATGTGGCACGCTCGCTATATGTAGTTTTCAACTACGTTAATGAATGAATCCAAGTGAGGTGTTTTCTCACGGTTTTAAACGTTATGAGGATTAGTGTTGTTGTTCTGATCTTTAAAAGATACATTTGATTTTAAGCCATTTTACTCCAAGCAAGGCAATAAAGCCACTAAGACACAAGGGATTACTGAATGTGAAATAACATATTTTTTTTAATTAATGAGCGCCAACCATAAAAGAAGAGGAATCATAAAGAGAGTAGACAAAGATTGGCCTTGCAGTTAAATTTTTGAAGAACAAATTTCTCTGGAAAGGAAGAAGACGGATGAAAGTTCCACAGCTGAGATTTGCGAGAAAAGATATTGTTATAGTAAAATTTAGCCAATTAAAAAGTAAAAACGATCATACATTGTTGCCAATCTAGTACTACGCTTAAATGGAGTCAATTCATCCAGACGAAAGGAAAAGGGAGAGGAAATATTACTGCTAACATAAAGTAAAGCTCTTTAGAATAATTATCATGTAAATATCTATAGAAAAATCACAGGGAAGCTACGTTACGGCGGTGGGAAAGTGAATGAAGCTGGGATGACAGGTCAAGACAAATAAAATTGCAGACTCTTTCTTACACTAAAAATATGAAGGGGCATCAGAACATATGTGGCAACAATATTCAAAGTAAGGACGAATAGTAGACTTTTATGTAACATCGTCCTTATATAAAAGTGGATCCTGGAAATTTTCCTCACAGATGAAGAAGAGTTTTGAAGCAACAGAGATGACTCTACAGAAGGACGCTGGGGATACTTTGGATGGAGTATGTAACCAACGAGGAGGAATTTGGAAACAAAACGAACAATACATAAGTTTTCTATCCTCAGGACATTTGCTTTCTCATCAACTTTTATCTTCAAAAATACAAATGCAATGTCAATCGCTATCTACTGTCTCCTTGATTACTTTTCTATTGTTCTCGCTCCTTAATAATGTTTCTCTTGCTTTATTTATTCACACTAGGTAAACCCTTGTGTCTTAGTGGCTTTACTCCCTTGCATGGGGTGGAATGTTAAAAATAACTATCTATTGTCTGATTATTTTCTTTCTTTCTATCTGTCGAAGGACTATTTTGTATCTCTCTATCTATGAATTGGAAAATTCTCCTGTGACACGGCTTGTAAAATTTTGCTGAGAAACTGGTGTAATATATATATATATATATATATATATATATATATATATATATATATATATGAAGAAATATAGTCTTAAAGTGTGGTATATTTATGGGATAAAGTGCTCAATATCAGAGATAGAGCGTGTGTATATATAAAAGTGAACATAGAAGTCAACACTTAAAGGCGACAGTCTGTTTCATGCTAGATGCAATCGTCAGGTAACTTTTATATATATATATATATATATATATATATATATATTATTGCATTATATATATATATATATATATATATATATATTATGCATTATTTGAATACTATTTGCTTTATCAGACATCAGGTAGTGTTCTTCGATTATATACCTCAGGGATATCGTAGATATATACATTGATATATATATATATATATATATATATATATATATATATATATATATATATATATATAAAAGGTTAAAAATAACACTCAGTAATATCAGATATGAATATGGACACAATATCTTGACGCTGGTTTGAAAATGAAAACCTTATATAAATACATACATGAAAAAAACTATTTAATACATTTCAACCTTGAAAATAGCTAAATGTATAGCCGAAAGTGCTCGGATAAAAAAAAAAATTGGAGTGTTTTTATATAATTTATCATCCGAAAAGAAAAAAATATTAGTTCACATGAGAAATTGTATAAAAAACTAAATCAAATCACCTTCACTGTCTATTCAATGACATGTATATATATATATATATATATATATATATATATATATATATATATATATATATATATTATACAGCAGAATTCTAAAATTACATCATATTTCAGAGCAGCACTGCCTTATGCAGGTCTTCCTCAGCCCTAGACTGACTGCCTGAGGGTTTTAAGTTTAGTTTAGATAACATTCGGTGAAAATGAAATTACTGAGATCTGTGGATATATATATATATATATATATATATATATATATATATATATATATATATATATATATATATATGTGTGTGTGTGTGTGTATGTGTATATGTGTGTGTGTGTGTCTGTTGTCTGGCAGAATTTGCTTATATCTCTCTAGCAGTCTACTTTTCTATCGTATATTTATTTTTTGTTTTGCTAATGTTTTCGTAATCCATTTTTAATAAAAGTCTTAAATCGTAGGACGCGCATTTTTTCACAAATTTCTCGCCTTTTTACTTTACGAAACCATTCTACAAAAAAGAAAAAAACATCCCAAAAACTCGCATTATGCAACATGTCGACAGAGTTTCTTTTTTATTATCCCTTTTCGTCTTTTCGCCTTTTCATCCTAAGTAGTCGTCCAGATGACCTTCAAATATTTAAATAAGGAAATGGAGATTTGGTAGGGGACTCTCCTGAAACCAAAACGCTGATCAACACCATTTTTGTGTCTTTCAAATTTCTGGAGCCAAAAAAGAAACAGAATGAAAAAAATTCTCTTTTCTGGGATTTTTGTTATGTCCGACATATTTTTTTTAATCGTTTTTACTCTGCAAGATATTAACCATATCGAATCTGTACTCATTTAATCAAATGGGTACAGATTCGATATGGTTAATGCTATATATATATATATATATATATATATATATATATATATATATATATATATATATATATATGTGTGTGTGTGTGTGTGTGTGTGTGTGTGTGTATGTTGCGTGTGTGTATATATATATATATACATATGTATATATATATATATATATAGCATAATGATATATTTATATATATATTTCACAATTATGGTATATATATATATATATATATATATATATATATATATATAACACCGAAAGCTACACAGGATTTGATTATAGTGTTGAAGGCTTTGTGCAGGGTCATCCACACTTTTTGGAGGGACGAATACAGAGACCTGGTGCAACGGATGCCACAAGGTCCCCAAACGACCCTCCGCAGGTTTTGAATTCAGAGTTGTCCTTCTCCTAGACCAGTTGCCATCCAAGGCTATAGAACCCAGTCTGTCCTGCTATTTACCCATAGTTGGAGGGAGAAGAAGAGAATTCACACCTTTCCCAAGGGTATTAGCACGTAAGTGAATGTAATGGAATCGACTGGAATTCGAACTCGGCTCTCCTCAATCCAAGCCGTTATCCATTACTCCACCGTGCCTCATATATATATATATATATATATATATATATATATATATATATATATATATATATATATATATATATATATATATATATATATATATATATATATATATATATATATATATATATATATATGCAGAGATTAGTTTAGACGCTTTAAAAATAAATGATTTTGATGTTGAAGATAAAGAACGCTCTGGCGCACCGAAAAAAAGTTTTAAGACGAAGAATTGAAGACTCATGGCAGGCGCAAACTGAACATGCTGAATCATTAGGAGTTGATCAAGAAACTGTTTCGAAATGTTTGAAAGCATTACTAATGATTCAAATGCAAGGACATTGGGTGCCGTACGAGTTGAAGCTAAGAGACGTCGAACGGCGTCTTGTCACGTGTGAACAACTGCTTCAGAGGCAGAAAAGGATAGTTTTTTGCTTCGTATCACGACCGCCGATGAAAAGTGGATACTCTACGATAACCATAAGCGTAGAAGATCGTGGGCTACGCCCGGCGATGCATCAACATCGGCGGCAAACATGAATATCCATGTTTCGAAGCTTTTGCTCTGCATTTGGTGGGATCAGCTGGGTGTAGTTTATTATGAGCTGCTCAAACTGACCGAAACCATCACAGTAGAGAGCTGTCGACTAGAATTGATGAGTATGAGCCGAGCATTGAAGAAAGAGACACGATAAAGTGATGCTGCAACATGACAACGCTAGGCCAGTTGTTGCAAAACTAGTGAAAAACAACTTGGGAAAGATACAATGGGAATTACTACCTCACCCGCCGTATTCACCAAACATTGACCCCCATCGATTATCACTTCGATCGATGGCGTATGGCTGAGCAGCACTTTCACTCTTATGAAGATGCAAAAAAAAATGTGTCGACACGTGTTTAACCTCAAAAGACGTGTCGTTTTTTCGACATGGAATTTAAATGCTACCAGAAAGATGCGAAAATGTAGTGGCTAGCGATGAACAATACTTTCAGTGACATGTTTCTTACTAATTTTTGTAAATAAAACATTACTTTTCATAGAAAATCAGCGCGAACTTATTCGAGGTCCTAATGTTAATAGCGGATAAAGTGAATCTTTTGTTGCGAATACCATGCAAGTCGTTGTAGTTTAACTGGGCTGTTGTGGCGAGTCTCGCATTTTGTATATTATAGTTATATAAACTCGATGTGCGTTTGCGTTGCCATTATCTAAAATTGAAAACAAGTTGAAACATTCAATGAATAACGTTCAAAAACACCATTACGTTTATAACTCGAGAAAATTATTTGACTGTTTATATTTACAACGCCAGTAAAATTCCAGTCAGAATAAAAATGGCGTCACTTTTGGAACGCGTGGTGTTTATACCAAATCTGGTATATGCAAATATCTAAATACTGTTTACATTATTTTCATTGTTCGGATTGTTATCCTCATTTTTATTGACACTCACGACGTTTCGGCCGTTGTACGGTCCTGGTTTTCTTCAGTTGATTGGAATTTCGAACTGAAGCATTTATTTCGTCCATAGACGTCTCAGTTATCTCCCTGTACCTCAACTCTCTAAGTTCTAATTCACCACTGCAATAGCCAGGCATTGAACTCACAACTTAGCGGATAAACGATTTGTTTGGATCCAGTTACTTGACCCGAAGAGTCGTGAGTTCAATACCTGGCTACTGCAGTGGTGAAAAAGAACTTTGAGTTAAAAGGGAGATAACTCAGACATCCGGAAGTGGCATATTATAATATTATATTATAGATGGGTTTATGTGGGAATATTATGTGTGACGATTATGAGTGGCATATGTGACTATTATTGACTATTATGTGTGACAATTATATGTGATTATTATATTAAGTGTGCCTATATATTACTCAAATAAATTGTCATATAGGAAGAAAATAAGTAACTACCGACACAGAGGTTCGAGCGTGACTCTCTGGACTTATGAATATGTTTTCTGCCAGGTGAAGAAATAGCGGCGTCGGGCTACTAACTACAGTGATTATTGAGTGATAATTGAGTGGAACTATCCAGTCGAATTAGTGTGAATTATTGTGCGACGATGATTTGGGTTTTGATTTAGGATTTAACCGGACGTTTAGCCGAGCCGCGCTACTAACAAGGTATTCTCTGAAATGGTTAATTATCTTTGGTTAACTTTTACTTCTTTGTTCTTGTTAAGTATTTATTTGCGGTTGTAATTAAATACTGTTTTATTTAACATTGAAGTCTTGAGTTATACTTAATTATTAATGGCCACCGTACGTCACAAAATACAACAATTTTTTGTGTTTGTTTATTTTATTTTATTTTATTTTTTTGAGCGGTATATTAACCTCTTTTAACTAAAACCATACATCACAAAGTAAATTTATGCATGACTATATGTAAACGTATAGATCAGTGATATTACTGTTCGTGTGGATGTCTGAATATTTACATATCAATGGTTACGGAGTATTGCCATAGCGAAGATGGCTTCCAAATGCTAAACAAAATAAAAACTGGAGAATTACGTTAGAAACAATATTAATAAATAAGTTGAAATGTTATGTAATGTGAATTGTTTTCGTGATTGCTGGAGAACATTTTCATATACGAACAGGAGACTTGAAGCAATGGAAATGATTTTTCTTTATTTACTAAACCTCACCCAGTACACAATCCAAGAGCCACTCAAGGCAGATAGTTACTGTGTGGTGTTGGATTAGCATAATTAAAAGCGAAGAAGTAAAGTCCCAGGGGCTATGCAGGAAAGACAACAGCCAGCTCAAGAGATTAACAAGATTGAATTATTGAATAATATTTCAAACATCATTCGGAGTCGTTAGTCGTAGTAATAGTGTGGAGGCAAGCTTTAGAAGATACCGGAAACGCAGTCCTAAACAGCAAACAAGGGATAAAGCTCTATTCATGTTCAGAAGACCGGGGAGGAGTGTGAACCGAACAATAGGCGAACCTATCTACACTTATGTGATTCTGAAGCGAGATGCTGAGAATACCATGTTTTGTAGATCCAAGTAATTAGTAAACTTGAAGGAAAACCGAATCAAAACAAACACATCAAAGAGAGAGAGAGAGAGAAAGAGAGAGAGAGAGAGAGGCAGTTGAAATTACAGTGTCATTTAATGAGGAAAGTGTGTTTGGCAAATTTAACTCTCACAGGAGATATCGAAAGCAAGAAGGGAAAACAATGATTTCGTGTAAAAAGCTCGCAGAAGATCTGGGAGGCATAGTAAGGGGACAAAGACAACTTAGTGATACAAAGAATAGGCAGTAGTAGAGAGTCGTAATCACGCACGTTGCTGAAGGAATATGGCACTTAGATGAAGGAGAAAAATTACTTATATCGATTATAGTGGATATATATATATATGTATATATATATATATATATATATATATCGTGGACTTTCCCGTCGTATTCGACGTATCAGGGTCATGCAGCTCAGTTCCTAGGAACCGACAGCCCAAACACCATCACATATGATTTGATTATAGTGGTGAAGGCTTTCTACAGAACCAAGTACATTTTTGAAGGACCGAATACAGAGACCTGGTGCACTACGTGCCACAAGGTCCCCAAAAGACCCTCTGCATGCTTTGAATTCAGAGATGTCCTTTTAGGCCAGTTGCTATAGAACACAGTTTGTCCTGCTATTTACCCATAGCTGGAGGGAGAAGAGGATTAATACCTTCCCAATATATATATATATATATATATATATATATATATATATATATATCGGTACAGGCGTATATAGGGTTAAGACGCATATGAACCTGAGCATCTGAGAATATGTGTGTGTGCGCTTTTATGAATGCGTGCGCATGTGTTTGTGTATGTTACGAAGACAGTTTTGGCCAAACTTTGGTACTGTTTAAATCTTCTGATAAATGTTAATTGATTTATCTTATGGATAAGACAAAGCAAGACGCAATTTCTTTAAAACAATCCATTATTACTTCAGCATCTGCCAGCGTACATTTATTCTGTTGCTTCTGGCCTCTTCCTTCCTTCACCAACATGCCTCTTCTCCAGTTTCAATCTGGGCATATTTTTCGCCATACAATGTCCTCCATTCAGTTACTCCTTTGATATTCGTCTTTTCTCTTGTCACATCGTGTTTTTTCGCGCTCTTTTTGTCCCGTCTCCATTTTATTTGCTAATGTTTGCTGCTATACAATCAAGAATTCTCCTTTCCATATTTCCTTCCTCTCTTTTGTCATTCCAGAGTAATTTGCAATATTCGTCATTCCTTTACCAACACTCATTTTAGTTTTCCTTCCGTTCATCCTGCCTGCCTTCCTTCCTTGTACCTTCACTTCTTCCCTTCTTTCATTATTCCCTCCTTCCTTCCTTCCTTCCTTCCTTCCTTCCTTCCTTCCTTCCTTCCTTCCTTCCTTCTCTCCCTCCTTCCGTCCAGCCTTATTTCCTTCAATCCTTCCTTCATCCCTTCCCTTCCTCCTTCCTTTAAATCTTCTTTCCTTCTTTTATTCCAACTATCCATTCTTACTTCCCGCCTTCTTTGCTTCTTTCCTTCAATCCTTATACCCTCCCACTCACACACAAACACACACAAACAAATATATATATATATATATATATATATATATATATATATATATATATATATATATATATATATATATGAGATGAAGTACTGTAATTTTTAAAACCTGTATTTATTTCATTGCAATGTTGCTTCTTATGTGTATCTCCGAATTCAATCTATTATTTAAGTTTGCCATCGAATGTCTAATAAAATTTTTCTTCAGACTTTGATTCAATCCGTTTTATGTTTTTCCACAGTTTGTATTTGTCTTCTTATCAAATTAACTGATTCTTTTCTCCATCTTCTTTCTTTTTTCCTTTTTTTTTCTTATAATTCCGCGTCTATGTTGACCATGAAAATGACTCCAGTTTCATCTTGCATCCATTGCGTTATTATTAATGGTGACTGGACAAACATAGTACTGTTGTATAACGAGGGTTTCACCTGCGCGAGTCAAGTCACGAAACTCCGAATTGTTGTAAGTTTCGTTATGGTGCCTGAAATGCTTGAAATTCCCGATTTCGAATTTGCATAATTCTCATCTGCCTTCGCTTTTCTTAAACCAGATTTAAAGCGTTGTTCTACCGATGCTTATTTGTGTTCTTCTGCGATTACGCTTGCCGTACTCATTGCTTTGCATTGGACTCGTGTTAACAATACAAAAGAATCCTTGTTTCCGTCTCATTTATACTCTATTACTATCTGGGCGATTAGTCCGTTAGAAGTTTTCAAACTGCGTACAATTTAATAATCTCACACCTCTGTTAGAATTTCCGGGAGGACGAGTTATCATTATTAACAATATTTATATTCGGACTATTGTCCTCATCTTTGTTGTTGGAATCACAACGCGTCAGCCACTGTGTCCTACGCCCTTCCACAAGTGTATATTGATCTGCGCAACCTACAGGGAAATCTTAACCTAAACCATTATTTAATCTACGGTGTTAGACCGTTCGCGTTCGACTGCTCATATCTAGGGATATCTCGTTTAGTTATTACTTTTTGAACTGTTTATTATCGGTTAGTTCTTATTTTTTTGAATTGTTTATTATCGCCTAGTTCATATTTTTTAAACTATTTATTATCGTCTAGTTTTAATTCTAATGTTTTTTTTTTAACAATAAACATTGCCAAGAAAATATTTAAAATAATACCTGCGTCAACGGAAAAAACCGTCCTTTTGACAGTTCATATTTTTACGGGCACAAAATTCTAAGTTCGCCGTCTTCTCATTCTTTTCCATTCTCAGTAACCATTTCGTGGCATTATTTCTTTGCTTGGTGTGGATGATAAAAAATCGGGATGCATTAAAAGTGTTTTCTTATTTTCAAGCAACAAATCATTATAAAGCGTAATTTAGGAATTTTGGGAAGTATAAAATTTTGTAAAGTACATTTGGTAATTACCACCATTCATCTG
>OZ038512.1:8668736-8691236 GCA_964036315.1 Acanthosepion esculentum
CTCTAACATGTCTCTAGTTAAGTAACATATTCCCTTAGAAGGCTCGTTTGACGGGCATGAAATCCACATGTTTGGCATATACTTGCAGAAGTCGGCTTCGTCTAGCATAATATAAATAAGTTAATCGACGAAATGTGTGTTCAATTCAACCGAAAAAGACTCTGTCTTGCATATTTATTTTTTGGGGATTTTAAGACATTGAATATTGGGATAAAAATTCTGGATAAGATTTAGGAAGTTCGTATTTGTCTTGGCCTTTAATTCATTATATATATATATATATATATATATATATATATATATATATATATATATATATATATATATATATATATATATATATATATATATATATCAGTCGGGTTTATATATATATATATATATATATATATATATATATATATATATATATATATATATATATTGGGGACTACAGATTCTTAATTTAAACAAAATTGATCTGATCAGTTTCTACTCAAACCACTCTTCAAAAATTAAATCTGGAATTATTATAGGTTTATATCTAAGAGCATTAAGAATTTGCAGCCCCCCAATATTTACTTAAAGAAGAAACATACATAGAAAACACATTCCAAAACCTGCAATACCCATATCATTTCATCCACAATGCAAGAAGAAAGGCATGCAAAATATACAATCGAAACAAAAACAATAGCATAATACGCAATAGTAAATTATAAAAAAGAAATATAGCTTTATAGGGAGCTATATTTATGTGATAAAGTGCTCAATATTTGAGATCGAGCGTATGTAAATATAAATATAAAAGTGAACATTGAAGTCAACACTCAGAGGCGACAGGCTGTTTCATGCTACACGCAATCGTCGGCCAGATGATTGCGTCTAGTATGAAACAGCCTGTCGCCTCTGAGTGTTGACTTCAATGTTCACTTTCATATATATATATATATATATATATATATATATATATATATATATATATATATATATATATATATTTATTTATTTAAAAATTATAACATAAGCATGTTACAACAGCACTAAAAAAATAGGCGTTTTGTTTCAACACTACTGGTGTCCTGTCAAGTGATGTTGTTGATTGCAAATTAAAAAGTTTTAAAGTGTTCAGAAAACAACCCCCCGGCATTTAAAGAATAAAAATTACTAGTGTTAAATTTTAAATATCACCATGCATTAAAATTTTTAAAATTACAAAATTATTCCAGAGAAAAGAGGAAAATTTACATCTGTTCTTCTTTGCTTTATGTTATGTTATCCATTCGAATCGCCGCTGATACAGGTACACTTTATTGCTACAAATTAGCTACGATCAGAGTTGTTTTGTCTGCAAAGTGGGCAAGGAAATAAGGTTTATAAATGACAATACAGACAAAATAACATTTTAATGCTCAAACACGTAAAGATTATAGAATATATATGCACGCAAATATACGAACGACACAGGAAATAGGAGAGGGAAAGGAAGAAAAGAAAATATAGAACAAAATAAAGAATAAATTGAAGATGGGAAGGAAGAAGAATAAACAGATAAATAAAAAAACGAAAAACAAAATGTCATAATCGAAAGGAAAGAAAATTACGTCAGAGGCTGGTACGTACAATTAATGCATACATAACGCGTAGTCCCATATAAATAAACAGACTCACTAAGATTCAAACACAACTATGGTGGTGGCTGTCGACTCACAAAGTGTTAGGGTCCCGGTTAGGACCAAGGAAGAACAACACGAACACAAGAGTAGAAATAACGAAGATATATTACACGGAATAATAATACAAGATTTATATTTATATATATATATATATATATATATATATATATATATTGTCATCCACAGACAGGTTGTTTCGCTGTTTCACAGCTCATCAATCAATCCAAGATCGAAACCCGACACTGTTTGGTATCATTCAGAGATTTTACCCCTATATGCCCATTGGCGCGTGGCAAGGTTGAAGGTCAATTTAGATGTATTTATTTTAGACAAACACGAAAGTGACCGGAGAACTCGATCCGACTTAAAGAAGAGAATTGCACCAGCAGCAGTAATAACGACTGTTTACAAATTCACTTTTCTACCCGAAGAGCTCAATCGAAATATTTTTTTTCAGGAGCAAGTATATATATATTCTCATCCACAGACAGAGAGTTTTGCTGTTTCACAGCTCGTCAGTGGCTAGACATCCGATTACCTTAAGCCGAAGCGGGAGAGCCGAGTTCGAATTTCTATCGAATCCATCTATTACATTCACTTACGTGCTAATAACCTTAGGGAAGGTATTAATCCTAATATTCTCCTCCAGCTATGAGTAAATAGCAGGACAGACAGGGTTCTATAGTGCAGGCCGGGCATTCAAAGGGTGCCATTACAATATATATAGTTGGTTCTATAGCCTTGGATGGCAAATGGTCTAGGAGAAGAACAAATCTGAATTCAAAAATATGCATATGGTCGTCTGGGGATATTGGGGGTAGTTAGTGCACCAAGTCTCTGTATACGGCCCTTGAAAAAGTGTGGCTGGGTCTGCACAAAGCCTTCACCACTATAATCAAATCATATGTCCTGGATGTCGGTTCCTATTAACTGAACTTCTTGACTCTCATACGTCGAATACGACGGGAGAGTCTATCACACACTCACACACACACACACACACACACACACACACACACGCACACACACACACACACACATATATATATATATATATATATATACTCTTTCCCCTTCACGCACATAATTAATGTTTCTGTTCATAATTGTTTTATAGCCTCTAACCCATTCTGTCTTAGTGGCTTAAGTACCTTGCATGGTGTGATACCGATTTATATATATATATATATATATATATATATATATATATATATATATATATATATATATATATATATATACGTGTGTGTGTGTGTGCACGCGTGCGTGCGTGTGTGTGAACAGTACATCGTGTTTGAATAAGACTGACGATGTTTTCGTCGAGTGAAATAAATCTATCCCCCTCTTTGAGGAAAATTTGGATTTTGTTGCGTTATACTATTTATTGGGTCTGTTATAATAAATATATTGAGGTCGTTATGGACATTTTTAATATTTTATATTACTATGATTCTCTTGGATTATATACCAACGGATAAATTGACTTTATCATATATATATTTATATATATATATATGTGTATATCATATTTGGTAATCCGTATGGATTCTTCCAAAGAGGATAGAAATCCAGACAGATTTGAGTGAAAGAACAATCAAAATGAAAATTATGAAAGCGGGGACTTTAGAAATCCATGGTAATATTTTATTTCGCAAAACCAATAATTCGGTTTCGTCTCATCAGACAAAAATCACCCATTTGTAACCATAACAATAAAGTATAAACAGAAAATATATTAAAATAATTATCGTGCTTAGTCCATTCCACACACACACACACACACAGACACACACACACACACACACACACACACACACACACATATATATATATATATATATATATATATATATATATATATATATATATATATATATATATATATAAATAAATGACAATAAGAAAACAGTAACTGCTGACGCGTTTCGTCCAATGCGGACTTTTTCAAAGCAAGAAACGAAATGAATTTAATCAAACAAAGAAAATTAATAAAAACAAAAAACAGAGTGTTCTTAGCAACGAGAATGTAGGAAACGCTATTTTTATATTGTTAACTGAAAATGACGTCAGTTAATGTCACGTGTTTTTGCTTTGAAAAAGTCCGCATTGGACGAAACGCGTCAGCAATTACTGTTTTCTTATTGTCAGTTATTTACAAATATTGTCTTCTCTAAAAGTTAAATTTGAGAAATTTTCATATATATATATATATATATATATATATATATATTAATCAGTTGTATGGATATGAGTTTGTGACCCTGGGTTTCCCGCTTTCGTGATCATCAGACAATTTGTCTGATGATCCTAAAAGCGTGAAAATCAGGGTCACAAACTCATAATGTTAGCTCTATCACTGATATTGAGAGCTTTCCACTAAGCACTACGCATTATATATATACACGAAAATGGAAATAGATCTAAGAAGACACAGGGGTCATTCAAAGATAAGCATGCCGATAATTACTCCATCATTCATTGAAACAATCTTAATTGTTTTATAAGCCTTCACGCAGAACTTTTCACTGCCAGTTCGAGAAAGACGTTTGGATCACTAACATAGAAAAAGAGAATGTCTCATATCGAGATTATTTAACATCGAAAAACATAAAGAAACAAATTAATTATTTTTAATAATATGTGGAAATCTCCACATTTTGATTGATGACGTTCGTCACACCGTAAACACGTATAGCAAAATTATGGAAAATAAACCGTAATATATTTTTTTAAATCCACATTAAAACCAAAAACGTTTGCGCTTTCTCTCTTCTTTATATATATAGTATTTTATATGTATATATTATATATATATATATTATTTTATATATACATATATTGCAAAGAAACAGTATAAATATATATTTATATTTATTGATATATTATTTTAGCTATATATTTCATATATACATATATATATATATATATATATATATATATATACATTAAATATATACATAAATTAATATATATATATATATATATATATATATATATATAATTAATCTATCGCTCAAAGCAACGCGATAGTGTCACTTAGACGGAAGGGGTTACTGAGAGAGAGAGAGAGAGAGAGAGAGAGAGAGAGAGAGAGAGAGAGAGAGAAAGAAGGAGAGAGATAGATAAAAAAAGCTATCAGGGAAAGGGAGAAGATTTAAGATTTCCACAGGAAGGACCTCAAAAGGCGTTACTGCCAACTCCCGCCGGACAGACGCAAAGAGGCGGGAAAAATAGGTCTGCAGACACAATGGCCGTCGTTCCGAGCCACTACCCCCAGGAAGTGGAACGTTACAACTGACTAACAGATGTTGTTCATCAAAAGAAGTAAAGAAAGAAGAAATTAGAAATTGAAAATTTGGGACAAGCACATCAAAACAGAAAAAAATAGACAATGCGAAACAGATTCGGACAAGTCTGTGTTATATATATATAGAGGGTGACCCCAAAAAACGGGAACTTTTTAACAATCCAATAAAAGCAAGAGTGATGGAAGAAAAATATTTAATTCATAGTAATTGAAACCTTAAAACATGCCATTTAAGAAACAATGATGGAATTTTCATTTTTTAAAAATTACGTCCAGTAGATGGCGTCCTCCTGTACGAATGCATTCTTGAAATCTGCTGTTGAGATTCCTCATTGACTGCTGCAACATCTCAGCTGGGATACTGTGAATATCATTCTCGTTACTAAAATGGCGAAATGTTTACTTGCTCAAGGTCACTGTCTCGCAGTGTTGCCACTTGCTCATGTCTGTCAATACGCACTTCAAAAATTCCCGTTTTGGGGGGTCACCCTATATATATATATATATATATATATATATATATATATATATATATATATTGTGTGTGTATTTAGGCAGCATTTTTTCATTAATACATGTTTCATTAAATAATATAGATAAGTGTTGTCTATATATTTTATGTAAGTTTTTTTCATATAGTCTGATAAGCTTAATAACATTATCATTAAACAATGAAAGAAAATCACAATATTGATACATACTTTTTTTTAATCCAATCTAAGCTTTCGGCTTACATAAGCCATTATCAAAGATGACAATTACACAATATATTTAAGCAATACACGAACAAGAAATTAGGTTTAGGAGAGATAACAAAAAGCCAGAATTTATTAAGAGCTAAAAAGAACGGAAATAGTGGAGAGCCCTGATCGCCTACGTCCTGAACGGACACGACACATATAAGAAGAAGAATAAACTTGAGTAAATGGATGGCGGAACAAGTTTTAGGATAAATAACAATAAAGACAATATTTATTAACACTAGGATGGCCAGCTCCTTTGATATATATAAAATGGCCAAGGTGTCGTTTTCGATACCTTATGATTGTTTTTTAATATTTCGCATGAAAAATAATCATATATGCTTAATGAAATTACTCATATGTTTACAATACATAGATTATTAAAGAATAACACAACATTAGACATCATTTTGAAGTAGGCTATAACATTCTTTCTACAATCCTGTAGGACCAACTATTTAGCAATATGTTAGATTCCACAATCTTTAAATATTACATATTACAATGCATTTACCCTATAAATAAACTAGGTGTCAAAAACGACACCTCGGCCATTCAAGGTAAAACCTCAAATATCAGCTGTTCCACTGAATATTTTTTAAAGAATTAAGTCTGTTAAGCATGTTTGCTAAAATTCAATAATTGTCCATAACCTCAGCATCGAACCAAAACTAATTATTCCATAGTAATTTGTTGAAAATTTGAAGGTGTCGAAAACGACACCTCGGCCATCCTAGTGATAAGAGCTACAAAGGATGGGAAATAGTGGAGAACCATGATCGCCTACGTCCTGGAAGAGACACGGCACGGAATAATGAGCTTGAGTAAATTGATGGCGGAACAAGTTTTAGGATAAATAACAATACAGAAAATATTTATTAAGAGCTACAAAGGACGGGAAATAGTGGAGAGCCATGATCGCCTATGCCTTGAAGAGACACGGCACATAGAAGAAGAATGAAGAGAATAAATGGATGGCGGAACAAGGTTTAGGAGAAATTACAAAAAAAGACAAAATTTATTAAGAACTCCAAGGGATGGGAAGTTGTGGAGAGTCATGATCGCCAAGCTCATGAAGGGACACGGCGCATAGAAGAAGTTTACTAAAACTAAATGTTTCAGGAAAACAGAAGATGGCGAAGACGTTGCATTTGATATTTTGGAGGTTGCATGTGGCACGAAAGGAAGAAATCGGAAGTGAGATCCACAGACGAGAAGTGCGCGAAAAGAAATTATTAGAATAGAACGTGCGGTTGCATCAAGCTAGGTCGACAGCAAAATGGTGAGAATATCAAAATAGGGCATTTAATTCGTGCAGTCGAGGCACCAGGAAGAAAAGCTTATCAGAAGAATTGCCATGATAATATTTGTAAAAAAGACAAAAACGAAGGAATGTCACGTCCTGACGTCGAGATGCCAGCCAAGGATCAATTACATTTCAAATTCTTTGATTTTTTTTCAAGAATCCCGAGATAAATAGTAGCAACACGAAACCAGATGGCAGCAGTATTCAATTCACCCAAGAATGGTAGATTTATAAATGTGTACGACTTCATGGTTAGTAACTTATTGTCCTTTCCCCTCACATTTTATTTCAGTCAATATAAGCCCTTGCTTCTTAGTGACATTATCGCCTTGCTTAGAGTGAAATAATAAAAAAAAAATGGCACACAATAATCGGCAAAAGTTTCAGCAACGCGTACAATACATTGTGGTTAGATTTTTAAACATTTTATGAAATTTCATAGCTGGGAATAGGAAATTTCGTAAGTGCGGGTAATTCAACAAGGTAGGTCGTTCAGTGAAATATCAAAATTTCGCTCGTATTCGTGAAACCCTAAAGTGGTGTTTCGCAAACTTTTCAAGCAAAACGAGACACCTAGAAGCAAATGAAAATATCCCGGCATTTTTAAAGGGTATACATTTAAATGTTATGAAATTACATATAGCTTATTTATAGCTTATTAAAAAATACACACGCAATTATAAAATTACTTTATTTCAATGTTTCTATTATGAAGTTTATTTAGTGTGAAAATCTGTGCCTAGTGATTTTTCCCGATTTCTCCAATGTTTGGTCGAATGTGCCTTAAGCAGACCCTCATTTCTTTTGTCTTTCTCGCTTCTTATTTTTGATGTAACTTAGGGTTGAGAAGCCTAATTCACCTAAATAAGAAGTAGAAAACAGCATTGAAACTGATAAAGCCCTTTTATTTTTTTTAATTTTTATTGAAACCCATAATGGTTACCGTTGATTGGTATATTTTGAGCCCTCAGTCAATAGAAATGATGGCCAGTCCTTATTCTTCACATAGTCAGTCAGTTATGTGCCATGCGTGATACACGCTTAGGCGATCATGTACCTTTTGATACATGACGGAAAGCGGTAGACTAGTTGACATCCAAGGCTATAGAACACGAGTAAGTTATGAACCTTCTTCTTCTCACCTTTACGGGGGGAGAAGAAGAGGATTCATACATTTCTCAATGGTATAAGTGAATGGATTAGACTAGAATTCGAACCCGGCTCTCCGATTGATCAGTCCGAGCCGCTACCCATTACTCCCCCGTGCCTCCACATTTTCACAGAACTGAAGTCCAGTATCAGAAGCTGAAAAGAATTATTCGAAAAAAAATGTAAAAAACGGAAATAGAATGTCCTTGGTGAAATAAATTATAACGATGGACCCTTAAAGTTATCTGTTTTCTTTAAATTATATATATATATATATATATATATATATATATATATATATATATATATATATATATATATATATATATATGCGGTGATATTTCGCGACACATTTCAGAGGCTCACGAGGTACATTAGTGTGGCGCGGCACGGCCATTGAAAATCACTGTCATAAAGTGTCGTCGAAAAAATCGACGTTTACAAGAGTATCACCGGCGGTAATTAATAGAAGAATGTAGATGTGAACAAACAAGTGACGAATAAATGTGAAGCGTCTAGAATAGAAAATGTCTGGATCCCTTGAGGGCCGTACCATTCTTGATAAGAATCAAAACGAGGAGTGTTGAAAAGTGATGGGTAGACACAATGTGTCAAGAAATGAGAATGTAATGAACAGACACTAGGACATGGTTTCCTATTTTTCACAGTGGGGGTCTTAGGCTGCCTGGAACAAATTATAACAGCTGGGTCGTCTTTATCTTACTGACCGCACTAAGCTCATGGCAATAGCAAAAAAAGGCGATTTTTCAATTTTTCATACTTCGACCCCACTCTTTACATCAGTTGCTGTTTTTGTTGTTGTTGTTGTTGTTGTTGTTGTTGTTCTTGTTCTTCTTCTTCTTCTTCTTCTTCTTCTTCTTCTTCTTCTTCTTCTTCTTCTTCTTTCTGTTCCTATCTATCTATCTATCTATCTACCTATCTCAGTCTATTGCTATGTATGTATCTATGTATTTATCTATATCATTCCTTTTATATCTATGTTTATATGTATCTATCTAAATAAGTCCCTTCATTTTTATCTATCTATCTATCTATCTATCTATCTATCTATCTATCTATCTATCTATCTATCCTTTCATCTCTCTCTCTCTCTCTCTCTCTCTCTCTATATATATATATATATATATATATATATATATATATATATATATATATATATATATCACTGTCTGTTCTTATTTGTCCTCCGTGAAAGGAACACACGCAAACAAACACACACACACACACACACACACACACACACACACACATACATATATACATATATATATATATATATATATATATATATATATATATATATATATATAGTAAAGGAAATGAATCGGTTGGTATATAATCCAATATAAAATATTAAAACTGATCCACAAAAAGAGCTCAATGTATTCGTAATTATTTTTTTTGTTTTTTTGACAAAAAAATTATAAATGCGTATTATACATAGAGAAAATTATTTTTCTTAATTCATGGATCATTTGTTGGAGTGCGTATTATTTATGGGTGCGTATTACTTTCGAGAAATTAAGGTAGTTGAAGTTTGTGGAAGTGCTTGTAAACAATAATAAATACAGTTTTATAACTCTGTCTCCTTAAAAGATATCACTGACATTTACTATCTTTGATGCTGGAGAAGTTTCCGATCGGTTTCAATAACAAGTCTGTAAAATGTGTCTTGAGATCTACAAAGAAATAACGTAATTAAGAGTAAAAATGACTTTCTGTTGCCGAATATGAAAGATAGTAAGGAAATCGTAATAGCAAGAAAAGGAATCTGAGGTACTTGTCTTGCCATTACGATTACCTTGAAGGGATTAGAACAGCCACCAGGAGAATCTTTGCAACGAAATTTCTAAAAAAACACAATTGAAAAATATACTTTTGTTAATCTGCTCAACACAGACATTTTTATCGGCAACAGAATAATTTTTAAAAGTGTTAAATGTAATACAACAGAATATCTCTGTGAACAAAAAAAAGACGTTTTTCGGAAGATAAGTTCTTTGTATGTTATTTATTCTTCGCAGTAATTCTTCATTATCCGTTGCTTTAAAGATTGTAAGAATTGAAAGGGTTTGAAAACGAAAGCAAGGGCTTCATTTGATTAAAATTTGTTTGTACCTTAATCTTTTTAGCTTTGATTTAGAAAAAAACAATATGGTTGATTATTTTTTCTTATTGACGTTTCACTGCAGAAACATAAGAAGCTCAAACGAAATCATACACACGGTCATTCTGATTGCTAATTCCGTTTTTATACGTTGCCAACAAAATAATTCATAGGAGAGTACGCTGAAAGATTCATAGGCTGATTCTGGCGAAGGGATGCTAGAGCTGTAAAATCTTGCATCCAATAATTTCAACTCTTTTTATTAATAAGTGAAAAACTTGCATGAAAGATTTCACAGCCTTAGTATTGACACTTCATAGTCAGCCTATGAAGTTTTCAGCCGACCCGCGGACCTTCAAAGAAACAAGAGTTTAAATTAATATATGCATTATTTCATAGTCCTAGCATCGCTCCTTCATAGTCAGCCTATGAAGTTTTCAGCCCAGCCTCGGACCTGCAAAGAAACAAGCGTTGAAATTAATGCATGCATTATTTCATAGTCCTAGCATCGCTCCTTCATAGTCAGCCTATGAAGTTTTCAGCCCAGCCTCGGACCTGCAAAGAAACAAGAGTTGAAATTAATGCATGCATTATTTCATAGTCCTAGCATCGCTCCTTCATAGTCAGCCTATGAAGTTTTCAGCCCAGCCTCGGACCTGCAAAGAAACAAGAGTTGAAATTAATGCATGCATTATTTCATAGTCCTAGCGTCCCTCCTTCATAGTCAGCCTATGAAGTTTTCAGCCCAGCCTAGGACCTGCAAAGAAACAAGAGTTGAAATTAATGCATGCATTATTTCATAGTCCTAGCGTCGCTCCTTCATAGTCAGCCTATGAAGTTTTCAGCCCAGCCTCGGACCTGCAAAGAAACAAGAGTTGAAATTAATGCATGCATTATTTCATAGTCCTAGCGTCGCTCCTTCATAGTCAGCCTATGAAGTTTTCAGCCCAGCCTCGGACCTGCAAAGAAACAAGAGTTGAAATTAATGCATGCATTATTTCATAGTCCTAGCATCGCTCCTTCATAGTCAGCCTATGAAGTTTTCAGCCCAGCCTCGGACCTGCAAAGAAACAAGAGTTGAAATTAATGCATGCATTATTTCATAGTCCTGGCGTCACTCCTTCATAGTCAGCCTATGAAGTTTTCAGCCTAGCCTCGTATATTTATGGTACATCTGGTATTGAAGTAAATATATTTGGATGATTTTTTTCGTTTACGAATAAGTTTAATTAATGAAGCTGCTAAACAATACAGTTTATCAAAAGTTTATTCCAATGTTATTCCATGTTTCCGTTAACTTTTTTGAGTGATATGTATGGCATAAGGTGCGTGTTGCCCCCTGCATTTTAATTGCGAGAGAAATGATATTTGAAACATAGGAATCTCTCGCAGTCTGCAGATACGACTGAATGTAATAGAGCTACAGGTTTTAACCCGGTAGGTGTTGCTGTTCAGGTTTCCTTCTCAAGTAAGTTTTTTTTTTTTTTTTATCGGATGGAGTTGCGAGAAGCAGGAATGACCAGTTTTGAATTCAATTTTTTTCTTCATTTAGTCTGCCTGCAAATTAAGGCTAAAGATTTCGGTGGGCCCTCTTATTTAATCCATGATTGGGAGATGACGAGATAGATAAGTGTCCCAAGGTTATTTCTCCTAAGTGTTTATAACGAATCCGAACCGAATTCGACCACGACAAACCCATTTATTGTTCTGAGCCGTTAACTATTATACCACCTGCGCATTCTAACCATATGTACACTGAACGGATAGGCTTAGTTTCGAAAGAATGTCAGGATAAAGGACAATGCACTGAAGAAAAATAAATAGAACAAAAAGAGGCAATAAGTCTTTTTCACCTAAAACAGGCCATAAGGATTTTTCGGAGTAAGCAAGAATTGATTAATTCGTTTTTTTTACGGCAACACGTTATATAAAGCCAAATATATTTTTAGTTTATAAGAATATTTTTAGAAATAAAAACAATGAAATGATGAAAGTCTTACTAATTAACCCATAGCTGTGGGAGATGAGGTGGATTCAGAACATTCCCAAGGTAATTTGCACGTAAGTTAATATAAAGAAGCCAACGGGAATTGAAACTCGGTTTTTCGATTAAAAATTTCGAGCTATTATCCATTACACCACCTGCACATCCAAGCATACTTCACCTGGTATTTCCAAGTGGTCAACAATGAAGATACTGAACAGGATAGACGCTGTTTAAGCCTCACACAATAGTAAAGGAGCAAAGATTAGAAAAGAACGAACAAGAAAGACTGAACTTAAAACCGTCAAACAGAAGAAGTGAAAGGGAATGATGTGTGTGTGTGTGTGTGTGTGTGTGTGTGTGTGTGTGTGTGTGCGTGTGTGTATCCTTCAGTTGCTGTAATATGATGTTTTAGTTGTCGACAAATTCGTTGACTAATATAGTACTTTCAACATAGCATGATGTCATCATCAAAGTGTTGTTTATTTCGAGACAAATATTGTAGTGTTCATCATTTTCAAAGACAAATTTGCTGTTTCACTGGTTCCCAAATTTCATGAATTTAAGCGCGCTACATGTATATCCCAACCAAATACAGTCTAATTATAAACAAGACAAAAATATCCTAAAAACTTAATAAATACTAATATATCCACTACATATCCCAGTAAAAAGTAAAATTAATTATATATTACACCAAATTTAGTATATCTAATTAGTAATGACACTCCCTCACCTAATAACATTTTGCAGAAAACCAACATTGTTTATGAATTTCAATGTCAAACGGTAAAAATAATATTTATGTTGGACATACTACGTCAAAGTTCTCTCGGCGGCTGAGTTTTCATTTGAATATGTCCATCATTTATAAACATTTACAACAACATACCTGTCCACATTCGCAATTCAGAAAAATTCTTGTTGAAAATACATCTATACTTTTTTGAAAAAAAAATGAACATAAACTTAAAATACTCGAAGCAATCTATATTAAAAAATTGATAAAAACCCTGATAAAAATTAATTATGAATACTCCACGAGTAAAATGAGTACAATAAATACTTTAACATATCAAGGTTTTCACTAATAGATTTAATACTTATTTCTTAAATTCTCTCGACAATGAATAGTTAGATACCTCCCCTGAAGAGTTAGCCAAGCAAACATGTTCGATCTGGGAGCTCGGCAACCTTCTTGCAGATTATGACCTCAAAAGTCTTTCTGGTGATCGGGAGGAGACTAATTGGTCTGTACTGGGAGAAGGCGGGGAGATTTTTCCTGCTTTCTTAAAGACAGTTGTTATTTTTATTTAAATTTAAAAAGGAATGTTTAAATAAATTTCTCATTGTTTGACGGCAAGTGTCAGAAAACGGCACTGATTGATGACTGGAAAATGAAAATTCGGAATTTACACAATATATATATATATATACATATATATATATATATATATATATATATATATATATATATATATATATATATATATATATATATATATACATATATTTATATGTATATATATATATATATACATATATATATATATATATATATATATATACATATATATATATATATATATATATATATACATATATATATATGTATATATATATATACATATATATATATATATATATATATATATACATATATATATATATATATATATATATATATATATATATATATATATATATATATATATATATATATGAAGAAATATAGTCTTAAAGTGTGCTATATTTATGGGATAAAATGCTCAATATCAGAGATAGAGCGTGTGTAAATATAAAAGTGAACATAGAAGTCAACACTTAGAGGCGACAGTCTAAATAAAAATAAAATAAATATAAAGGATAAAAAACAAAAATAAAATTAAATAAAAACAAGCAAAATAATTTGACACAAATAAATGAATAAACAAATAAACGACTTCCGGTAAAAATGCCAATAATGACTACCCACAATGCACCACTGACCCGTATATATAAATAGCCGAGAAAAATAATAGCACTCGTGGCCCGATGATTGCATCTAGCATGAAACAGACTGTCGCCTCTAAGTGTTGACTTCTGTGGCCACTTTTATATATATATATATATATATATATATATATATATATATATATATATATATATATATATATATATAATATGTTCTACCTGTGTTCTATCCTCTTGAAATTATTTTTTATACATATATGTATGTGTAGGTATGTATGTATATATATTTATATTTTATATGTGTATATTTACCACTAATAGTATCAATATATTGCTCCTTACCATTATAAGTTGAGCTCTCTTTGGTATACTTCCAGTTAAACTACTTTTATTCCAACCTATTCAGATGGAGATGGATAAATTTACTCCGGATTATTCCTTGAAAAACATTGCTTACCCTTCTTTGCATCTTTTCTCTGTCTGCCTTACAGACAAAATGATTGACCTTATTAAAAGAATGAAGTGGAAAACATTTTTCTCCCATAATCTCCAAAATGACCAAAAGCTAAATCCTGATACATATAACCTGAAATCCCAGAAAACTCCACCGCGTGACAAGCTACTTGAACCGTTCGAAGGCGATTTGATCAATTTAATTAGAAAGGTTAAGTTCAAGAATTATTCTAACTACTTCCAAGCTAAAATCGGTAGAGACATTAAAGACATAACGAACTCCAATAGATTATGGATTAAAGCCGACAAATCCAAAAATTTCTATAAAATTAAATCCTCTGAATATGACAAACTCGTCACTGACAAAATTAACAGCTCTTACAAAAAAGTCAAAGACAATAGCACCTGAGCATCTATCAATGAAGACCTCTGCAAATTTGCTAACAAATTTGGAGTTGCTGACAGAATGGGCAAATTTAATGTGAAAGATGCATACATTCTCTTATAATTTCCAAGAGTATTATCAAGAAAGTTACATCATGTGTCCTGGATAAATGTCTTGTCAACCTTTGGAAAGACTCGGCTGAGACGATTAAATGATTCCGAAAGCTCCCCAACAAAAGAAGAGCCACTTTCTTCCAATTTCACATCTTGGATTTTTACCCTTCTATTTCGGAGGAACTATTAATTAACAGCCTTAATTTCGCTAAAGGATATACCGAAATAACGGATAATGATCTGGACATTATTTTAGCGTCAAGAACATCAATACTTACATACAATGACGCTACTTGGAGGAAGAAGAATAATGAAAGTTTCGATGTATCTATGGTAGCTTTAGATTCTGCAGATGTAGTGGGCATATACATTCTAGACACTCTGAGTAGAGTAGTTAACCTTAACCAAGTCGGAATTTATAGAGATAACTGTCTAATCCATGTTCCTAATAGCAATGGCCCCTTGACTTCCAGCTTACATAAGTAGGTACTTAGGGCCTTCAAATACCTAGGCCTTAAGATTGAAATATCTTCCAACCTGAAAATAGTCAACTTTTTGGATATTACATTCAAACTATCTAATGATACCTTTAAACCCTTCCATAAAGTTGATCACCCCAATACATCAACGTCCACTCTAACCACCCTAAATCTGTGATAGATCACATCCCCGAATCTGTGAATACACGAATATATAGCCAAACAATCTTTGAATATAATAAATTTATATACAACCAGACCCTCAAAAATAGCGGTTTTAGACAAGAATTAAACTTTAACGGAGAACTAGTAAATCAGAATAATAATAGAACTAAAAACAGAAAGAGGAAGGTAATATGGTTTAACCCAGCGTATTGAAGGCTCTCTAACATTGATATAGGAAGTTTCTTTCTAAGATTAATAGATAAACACTTTCATAGTAAACATCCACTACATAAAATTTCTAATAGGAAGACACTGAAAATTAGTTATTCATGCGTTAGAAATATGGAGAAAATTATATCTTCCCATAATTGTAGAATACTTAGAAACTACCATAATAATGAAACTCAATCTAGTAACCCTACCTGCAATTGTAGGAATAAAGACTTTTATCCAATCGGGGGTAAATGTATGTATGAAAATGTAGTGTACGAGGCAACAATCTTCTCCGAGGAAAATATGAACCAGAACAAAAAAGTTATAGGTATATCCGTAGGTGATTGGAAGCAGCGTCTATACAATCATAGACGCTCTTTTAGATATAGATAGCTCAAAAATCAAACTTCCTCATCCAAACACTACTGGGATCTGGTGGATAAGGTACTAACCCCACTTTTCGAATGGAGATACTTATCAAGAGCTAGAACCCCTAATAAGTTCCGTGATCGGTGTGATCTGTGCATTGCGGAAAAAATTTTGTTATTAAAGATAAGAATCAAGATGAGTTGCTAAAATCTAAGTAGTGAGATCTTCTCTAAATGTAGACATAAAAAACGATTCAAAACATAAACACGGTTTTATAACGTGTTGTCGCTTGTGACAGTTCCATCTTGGTTCACTAACATCGGGCATGACATTTTAATGGAATGACTATTTTTTTATTATCTATATGTATCATTGTGTATGTTTATGTGATGCACTATGTATTTAATTTCTTTAAATTTTTTTAATTTTATTTATTTATTTTTTGTTAATTTTTATTCATGTGGTGATATATATGTAAGTGGGTATGTAGGTAGACGTTTTCCCTAATAACTGATATGCAAAAACAGATCTTATAATAATGAGTCTTATAATATTTATATACCTATGTATATATGTAAACGTAAGAGATAGATACGCGTTAATCACTCAGCCGGTTTTCAATATTTTTTAATATTCTTAACGTTGTCTTCCTCAATGTTCTTGAAGTATAAATTAATTTAATTCCACCCGTATATGTTTATATGTTAAATGTATATATGGATGGATATGGTCCCAGAAATGTTTTTTTTTTAATTTTACAATTTTTTTGATTTTGAGGAAAATTTCTTTAGCTTTTACATTTTAATTTTTATATATAGATATGTATATGTGCGTTCATGTGTATGTATGAATATATATATATATATGTATGTATGTATGTATATATATATATATATATATATATATATATATATATATATATATATATATATATTTGTATGTGTGTATATATATGCGTATATGGATGTATGTATATGTAGGTAGATGTGTATGTAGAGGTGTTTATATGTGTGTGTGTGCATGTTTAGCTATGTATGTATACATATATATCTGTATATGGGTGTATATGTACGTATGTATGTATAGTTAGACGGATCGATACAGGGATACATTGTTTATTTGTTTAGATGGGTGTGTGCATGTATTTGTATGGAGATGTGTAAGGTTTTATGTATATATTGTTTATGTGCATGTATGTGTATGTCTGTATGTATATATGTGTATAGATGTATATATGTGTAGGAGTGGATGTGTATGGCTGTACGTGTTGTGTATGTGTATATGTGTATATATGTATATGTACATGTATATACAGCCATGGCCAAAATTATGGAGCACCTATAGAAAAATTGAGATAATAGTTTAAACCTACGTATTTAAAGGTTAAGAATCGTACAGTGAACAGTTGAGAGCAAATGTAAAATATTTAACAGTAGATTGTAGTATTTTTTTGCTTTAAAGCCTCTCTCAAGAGCTTTATCTGAGTTTCGTACTAAATTCATTCCAATATTCAAAATGATTTATTGTCATACTAAAGGTTGTTTCGTAATTTTCGGATAATATTTGATTCCTACCAGTGCTATAATATTATATCTAATTGAAAATGCCTCCAAAGAAGCAGCTTTCAGAGATTAAAAGGGCACAAATTGTTGCTTTATCTGATGAAGGATATTCTCAGGTAGAAATTGCCAGGAAGATGGAATGTTCAAGGAAGGGGGTTCAAACAACGATTAAAAGGTACAAGGAAACAAAGTCTTTCAAAAACAGAAAAGGACAAGGCCGTAAAATGTCTACAACCGCCAGGGAAGACAGATCTTTGAAAAGAGCATCCCTTGCAGATAGGATGAAAAGTTCTTCAGAGCTTGCTGCTGAACTTAGGGAGGGTGCAAACAAAAACATATCAGCTCGAACAGTGAGAAGAAGGTTATTAGAAGTGGGATTAAAAGGATGCAAAGCCAGGAAGAAGCCATACTTGTCTCAGGCCAACAAGAAATAACGACTGGAATTTGCAAAAAAACATGAAAATTGGACACCTGATGATTGGGGCAAAATTGTTTGGTCTGACGAAAGTAACTTTGAGGTAAGTTAACAGCTTCTCTTTCCTAAACTTTGGATGTAATAATTGAAATTTTTATGTAAAAACACATCCATAACATATATTCAAAAATTGTAACAAATTCTTTTTTTTTCATCAGATTTTTGGCACTCCTGGAGCGGTTTATGTTCGCCGTAGGGAAGGAGAGGCATTTCATCCTGATTGTGTGGTTCCAACTGTACAATTTGGAGGAGGAAGCGTAATGGTTTGGGGCTGCATGGCTTCTTCAGGCACTGGAATGTTGTACACATGTGAGGGCAGAATGAACTCCACAATTTATACTAACATGCTGGACCAGGTTTACCGAAACTCTTTGACTAAAATATTTAATAATAACATTTCAAGTGATGTAATCTTCCAACAAGACAATGCTCCATGCCATACGTCAAAAGTTTCAATAGGTTGGTTTGAGTAAAAAGGGATTACAGTGATGAAGTGGCCCCCTCAATCCCCAGACCTAAATCCCATTGAAACTTTGTGGTCCCATTTAGGGAAAAGAGTGAGAATGCACAAATGTTCATCAGAAAAAGAATTAGAGGCCAAACTTCATGAAGAGTGGCAGAAAATAGATCCTACCACCTGCAACAACTTAGTGAAATAATATGCAGAAACGAATAAAAGCTGTTATTAAGGCCAAAGGAGGACATACCAAATATTGATTGTTGTTATTAATGTTTACTCCACTATTCTTAACCTTTAAAGTTTGAATCATAATTTCCATTTTTCATTGGTGGTCCATAATTTTGGTTAAGGCTGTATATATAATATGTGTGTATGTATGTATATGTATGGGTGTGTGTGTGTACACGCCTATATGTATGTATGTACGTGAAAATATAAATATGTTATTGTGTATGTGTGTATACGTATGTGTTTTTGAACATAGAAATACAGGATCTTGCTGGATTAGATAATCCTTATTTTTATGTTTATATTAGATTTGTAACCTGTAGTCGATATTACCTTTGTCAAATTATCTTGATTACACAGCGGTACTTTTATAAATGCCCTTCGGTTTTAGTTACCCCACCCCTATCTCCCCTCACCCCTTTTTCTTTTCCTCTCCCTCTCTCATTTTCTGAGCTTTAAGATTATATCGTCTATTGTGTGTGTTTGTCACCACAAAATGAATACTCTTTTCCGATGTATCTTTAATGTATTAGACATTTGAAAATATTCATATTTCTCTCACATAAACCGTCTTTAACTCCTCTCTTTAAAACTTCTCTCTGTTAAATTTTAATCCCCCCCTTCATCTTTAGACCTTCCTGTCCTTCTCTCGTCTGTTACCCCTCCCTATAGCTTTCATTTACTCTAGCATTCGTGCCACACTCTCATACATACACTCTCACTAAATTTTATTTTTTATTCCCGGAGTTGTTTTTTCTGGATTTTTTTAATTTGTAGGTCTGATGAATTGGATCGTATTTACGATTCCAATAGAATAAATTATGACCATGGAATATTAGTGTTTAAGCCTTTTTATTATATATATATATATATATATATATATATATATATATATATATATATATATATATATATATATATAATAAGTGCTCTGATAAAAACATACGAAGAGCTTTTATATAATTTATCATCTGAAAAGAAAAATTGTTAGATAATATGAGAAATTGTATAAAAAACAAAATCAAATCATTCTGTCTGTCGTATTCAATGGAAAGTATATATATATATTTGACCCAAATAAATAAGCAAATAAACGACTTCCGGTAAATGACCGCCATAATAGACTGCCAGCAATAAGCTATATAAACAAATCTTTACTACGTTAATAAAAAACACCGATCAAAAAAAAAATATAAGATAAAAAATTAAAAATAAATAAAAAAAAACAAAAAAAACAAGCAAAATAATTTGACATAAATAAATAAACAAATAAGCGACTAAATAGACTACCCACAATGCACCACTTACCCTTATATAAAAATAGACGAAAAAATAACAGCACTAGGTGCCTGACGATTGCACTAGCATGAAACAGACTGTCGCCTCTAAGTGTTGACTTCTATGTTCACTTATATATATATATATATATATATATATATATATATATATATATATATATATATATATATATATGCACGTTTGTATATATATATATGTATGTAATAAACGTCAGATTTGAACCAGAAGAAGAAATAAAAGAAGCGCTCAATATACGCGTGAAAAAATAAAATGAATATAAAAATAACACGTAAAGCTTTTAACATTCAAAATCAGGAGGTCAGGTTCAGCCTTACGGTTCCTAAGCCGACTTTTACAATTGAAATCCCAATTAATCCCCTAGGGAAACATTTACAATAATCGGGCTCTTATTCTATATATTTATATATATACAGATATGTCCGTATATACATATATATATATATATATATATATATATATATATATATATATATATATATAGTTTACGAAAAACTAGGTAATCCGTATTGGTAGACCCAAGGAGGATAAAATTCAGACAGCTCAATGTCAATCAGAGCTAATAATTTAAATAAAGACAGACCACCTCAAGGTTTCATATAATAAATTATTTCATCACAGCCCTTTTAAAGACCCGCGGATCATCAAACTTTACTTCCAAAGATTGAAACGAAAAAAAAAATATATATATGTATATACGCACATATATGTATATACATATGTGCGTGTATATATATTTATATATATATATATACATATATATATATATAATGAGAGATCAAATCATATATATATATATATATATATATATATATATATATATATATATATATATATATATATATATATATATATATAGCCATACACGAGAAGTGCGGGAGAAGAAATAAACATTTCGGAATCGTTTCAAATACTAACTCTCGGAAATCACGATTAATCATTTTTTATTGAAATTTATTTTCAGTCGTTGTAACTTTGGATTAAAACTGATAACATTTTGTCCATGTCTAGCGATGGAGATGACGGTTATTATCGAGCATGATTTTTGTCGATGCATGTCAAACTTGCCTCATTTCGATTTCTTTCCGTGACTTTAAACGTGTTCAGCCGTGTGTGACGCCCCCATTGTTGACACGACATTATGATTATCTTCCCCAGGCGCTGTTGGCATATACATTTATTTCGTGTCCTCAATTAAGTAATAATGAGTCGACTGCACCTTTGTCGTTCGCAGAGTTCTCTTTTGTCTTACAAAATGATTAATGAAGTTTGAAAGTTAATTCCGTAGAAAGAGAACATTTGTTAAACGTGGATACAATTTTTTGTAAAGTAATGTTCATCTATTACAACCCACCCCGCTTACGGCCATGTCAAGTTGAAACACCGGTTTGCGTACGATAAGCGAAATTAACCAATGTACACAGCCTGGTCAGAACCTAGCTTTAGACTACCCAGGTGTTGTAAGGTTAGATATGCGGGTGGTATGGCTTACGTCTCATCCTGTTGAAACACCGGTGCCCGTAGTTTTAACCCAACGTAAGCAACGTTGACTCTGTCCCGTACCTAAGATGCGTGAATGCATTAGATTAACCAGGTGTTGTAAAGTTAGATATGTTGTTCATGATGACGGTAGTCTTTCAGTATAGATTCCAGAGGTTGGCAGTGAATATTTCGAAGACTGTAGGGAAACGTAGTTCAGGTTAGCAGTGGATATCCCGATAAAGTAGCAGAGCGTAGTTCCGTAGTTCTTCCTTCTGTTCTTTCACCTGACAGGTTGACACTTGGTATTCGGAGAGAGTAAACAAAATGGTCGCCTTTATACACGACGGATTGAATATTTCACGTTTCCTGATTGGTTAATACATCAGACCTACAAATTCAAAAAGAAATCAGAAAAAATAAGTCCGGGAATAAAAAATAAATTTAGCGAGAGTGTATGTAGGAGAGTGGGGCCGAAAGTGAGGGGTTAAAGAAGGTTCTAGGGAGGTTAACAGACGAGAAAAGATCAGGAAGGCCTAGAGGTGAAGTTGGGGATTAAAATTTAAATGGAGAGAAA
>OZ038512.1:8693736-8701236 GCA_964036315.1 Acanthosepion esculentum
TAGAAACACTCAAGTATAAAACATATATATAGTTTATCTGTATGCATAGCCATAAAACTTGACCAATGATTACCTATAAAGTTAGGTACAAAGCCCCACATATTTACCTGATGATTCAAGTATTAATTACGGTCAGGCCTTACTTCCAGTCTCAAGTATAAATGCAACTAGTGTTTACTTATATACTCGATAATAAAAACGAATAATGTTTACATACAGATTCATATATATATTATGAAATGGAGAAATCTGACAATTATTTTAATATATTTTATGTTTATACGTTATTTTTATAGATAAAATATTTGAGTAAATGCTGTTTATAATAAACATTATTAACAGAATTTAAAGGCCTGAATGTGCGAGATATGAGGGTTGGAGAAAAATCATGGAGAATTTGTAGTTTAAAAGCAGTAATTCGACATTGCTAACCAGATGTTTCCTCTGTAGCTAAATGGTATCGCACGTCAGTCTATATGACGGTACCGTGTAGGATACAGGTTCGATTTCTGGTGAAGGACATATTTTCTATGAAATTTCTCGGACATTCAGTCCGGTAACTGTTGTTAATCGAAGTTATTATACACAGAGCATTTAAATCTATAAAAACAATGTATAAATATAGACTAATATATAAAGACCATTAATGTTTACCTATAAACTTAAGTATAAACCTCGACTAATATTTAACTCAAATCCTATCAATGTTTTCTATAGAGTCAAGTCTAAAACGGTCCAATGTTTATCTTAAAACTGTACTTATAAAGTCTATTTAGCTATAGACTTAATTATAAACACGATGAATGTTTACTTATAGACTCAAGTCTAAGCATGGCGAATGTTTTGCTATAGACTATAAGTATAAACTAGTACAATGTTTACCGGAAGACGTAATTATAATAAAAAAATAAGCATTTTAACAAGGAATGGCACGTCAGGTGTTGATATGTCGTAAAATTTCTCCAACCGAAACCCCACTAATAGAAGCTCTTAAAGTAAACTACGATTCATTAAAGCAAGCTGCTTATGTGCGATTAATTTGATACTCGGCACAATTCGAACTCCTTAGACAATACATTCTGGATTTTCCCGGGATATCGCGCTATGTAATTAATTCACACTTGCAGCTTACAGATAAGGAGAAATTAATTAACCAAGGAAAAGATTTTCATATTTCCTTTGAAAATAATTGTCTTTAATTAAGTCAAGATTAAAATAATTTGCCTTAATCCGTTTACTGCAAAAGCACTTTTTTCGAGTGTAACTGTAGACATTGAAATCTGTCGTCTTAAGACGCTAAGCGAAAAGATTTTATTAAGATGTTCACTCAAAACACAAAAGGTAATTAATAATTGTTATTATAGTTTAACAAACAAATGATTGACGTAACTATATAAAAATAATATAACAATATTTTTCAACAGTTAAGCGAAGAGCACGATTTAAAAAAAGAGAAAGTTTACTTACATTATTTACATTATTGGGACTGTTATCCTCATCTTCATTGCTATATTCACAACGTTTCGGCCGTTGTAATCTCCGGCCTTCTTCTGGTGATTGAATCTCTGAGATGAAGTATCATGATTACTTACATTATTTACATTATTGGTACTGTTATCCTCATCTTCATTGCTATATTCACAACGTTTCGGCCGTTGTAATCTCCGGCCTTCTTCTGGTGATTGAATCTCTGAGATGAAGTATCATGATTACTTACATTATTTACATTATTGGGCCTGTTATCCTCATCTTCATTGCTCTATTCACAACGTTTCGGCCGTTGTAATCTCCGGCCTTTTTTTGGTGATTGAATCTCTGAGATGAAGTATTATGATTAATTACATTATTTACATTATTGGGACTCTTATCCTCATCTTCATTGCTCTATTCACAATGTTTCGCCCGTTGTAATCTCTGGCCGTCTTCTGGTGATTGAATCTCTGAGTTGAAGTATTATGATTACTTACATTATTTACATTATTGGGACTGTTATCCTCAACTTCATTGCCATATTCACAATAAAAAGAAAAAGGATCCAAATAAAATTAGTTGTTTTATATAATCCAAACCCCAAACGCATAAAAGAATATGAAATGTGGGGGGTTTAGGCACAACGTCAAGTACAATACTTAAAAACTTATCCGAAATTTGAAAAAATATAATTAAGAAAATAAAAATACATTCTTTGTCGTTTTTTTTTTAATCAGTCTGTATAAATCGCTGGTTTGGACAGGTTATAAGGCACGAGAGCCTGCGCAAGACCATTATGCAAGGCACGGTTGAAGGTGGACGTAAGAGAGGACGCCAACGCAAAAACTGGTTGGACAATGTCAAACAATGGACAGGTATGACTCTACCAAAATTACTGATGGCTACCGTTGATGAATCTGTATGGAGGAGATTCAGCGTGGCATCTGCCTTTGGATGCCCCCGACAATTACAAAAGTAAAAGGGATGATGATGAGGATGATGATGATGATGATGATTTTGGATCTTGACCAGATCCAACACTAGGGCTGTTGAGCTGTGGTCTGGAGACGATGTGAAGAACGCTTCAGGTCCCGGCCATTGATGTCCTCCATCAAAAGGAAAGGAGCGATTGAAAGACCTGGGAATCCATGTCACCCGACCTCAATAGGTAGCAGATGACATGTCCATCCCTTTTCCACGTAGTCGGAGCGCAACGATTCACGGCGACGGTTTTCGCTCATGCACCTCCTCATTGTCTTCACTCCCATATGGCCGTCCTTTGAATCAGACCATGCTACAATGTCAGGACATTATATATATATATATATATATATATATATATATATATATATATATATATATATATATATATATATCAATCAAAAGTAAAGGAGCGATTGACAGACCAGGGAATTCAAATATTGGCTCCTGAAAAATTAATTTCGGTTGAGCTCTTTGGTTTGAAGTGTGAGTTTGTAAACAGTGACTATTTAAGCTAATATTGCACGACACTTCGGCAGAATTGAGTCACTGTCAGTCACTGTGTGTTTATAAATAAACATGCTAAAATTCCCCTTCATCCCTGCCGTGCGCCGACGGCTTAGTGGTAGAAGTTCCGACTGACGCAAATTCAGTCAGGTTTCGATCCTAGCTAGAGGCAACCGGACGTCTAGCCACACTGATGAGCTGTGAAACAGCAAAACAGTCTGTCTGTGGATGACAAAAATATATACATATATATATATATATATATATATATATATATATTGTCATCCACAGACAGACTGTTTCGCTGTTTTACAGCTCATCAGTGTGACTAGGTATCCGATTGCTTCAAGCCGGGATCGAAACCTGACTGATACTGATTTGGCGTAAGGCAGGGATGAAGGTCGATTTTATTTAATGTTATTTATTTTCGATCTTAGTTGGAAAGGTCGCCAACGCAAAAACTGTTTGGACGATGTCAGACAATGGACAGGTATGACTATACTGGATTGCTGATGGCTACCGTTGATAGACCGTTGGGGGGGGGGGATTCGGTGAACTGAATTTTCTATCTGCAGTCCAAACAAATCAGCTTTTTCGGCCTTATTCAGGATTGGAATTTCGAATCGAACCCCTTATTTCGTCTACCGGGATAGATTGCTCTAGTTTCACGAGCCATGCCTCCTCCGAATATCTCAGTGATTTCCCCTTTAACTCAACTCTACAATTTTCTGTTCACTGCTATTGAACTCACAACTCATAGAGTCTAGTCACTGGATATAACCAATGCGCCATTTCTCCTTGTGGACATCTGTGTATCAATTGTTGGGACTTAAACGTAATGTCTCAACCTCATTTTTTTACCAGTATTCATATCACAATTTCTTTGTTATTGCTATTACATATTTTACCAGAGCTTATATGGGTCAAGGTTAGTCGACATTAAGTATCCTATACTAAGCTAATCAGATTCACGACCCATTCATTCGTTACAATTTACTCATTCACTATCAGTTATCCTTCGCTCCTACATACACTAAAATACTTCACATACACAGGGCTCCTACTGAAAAACACCCCATAACTTAAAATTTCAATATATACAATTGTACATACAATATATAAAAATTATATCAATGAAATGATAGGAGTGGGGAATGACCCCGAAAAACTGAAAATTAATGATGTAATTAGGACCCTTTCAATAATCCAAAATTAAGAGTGATCTCTGTATTCTGTCTTCCGACAAAATCAAGAGGCTCTATCGCTAAGAAAGGGGGAAGGAAAAAAACAACAAAAAAGTTGCTTGTTTTGTAATGAAAAAAAGGGCTGTCCTGATAATGAACGTGCCAAAACGAATGAAACGTCGGCAGGGTAAAGGCATGAAATTGAAACGTGCTTAATATGATGGTGATCTTGTTCATCTTGGAATTTTCCTTTAGTTGATTCGTTACTAAGACGAATTAATATCACAAACTAATATCCATACAACTCAATATATATATATATATATATATATTGAGTTGTATGAATATTAGTTTGTGATATTAATATATATATATATATATATATATATATATATATATATATATATATATATATATATATATATTTGTGATATTAATATATATATATATATATAGATATAAATATAGGTAACTATACTCGTGTCGAAAAACCTTCGAAGTCTTGATTTAACAACAGCCAAATCAATCACGAAGGAAAAAAAGGTTTTAAAAAAAGAAAGAGCCAGGAACATGAAAGTCTGTCGAAAATAATCGCACAGATACAGGTTCAAGGCCCAAAGAAAAAACCCCGATACGAGTAAACAACTAACTAAAGAGTTCAATACAAGCGTAGAGCAAACCTAGTCAAACCTAATGAGCCAGACACATCTACCAAGGTTTCACTTAGGCAGAGCGTCAGGGTCGGCAGGTGTGTCTGGCTCATTAGGTTTGACTATATATATATATATATATATATATATATATACATATATATATATAATTTATTCGAAATTATAACATAAATATGTTATTATAACATCACTGCAAAAATAGATATTTCATAATTTCTGGTGTCATATCAAGTGATGGTGTTGAATGTAGAATAACGGGTTTTAAAAGGTTCAAATCAATCAAAGACCCCTCGTTAAGGGGGAACGCTGTTACATCAGCTGGAATGACCAAACAAAATACAAGGATATGAGAAGTCAAAAAACTTAACAACGAACCTTAACTTGTTAATATTAAATTCTATTATAAAATGGAAAAGTAAAAATTGCCAATTTTAAATTTTAAATTTAATTGAAATTAAGTTTAAAATATTATGAAAATAGAAAAATACATATAATTTATAATTTATTTTATTTTAATTGAACGGCCCAAAACTCAGAATAAATTTTAATATAATGGGGAGGTAAAGCTTCGGTAAAACCGAGATACATTTGAAGTGGAGATATGGACAGTCAGTGGAGGGTGAAATTTTGCAAAAGACAATCTATCTATCTATCTATCTATCTATCTATCTATCTATCTATCTATCTATCTATCTATCTATCTATCTATCTATCTCTCTCTCTCTCTCTCTCTCTATATATATATATATATATATATATATATATATGTGTGTGTGTGTGTGTGTGTGTGTGTGTGTGTATTATTTCATTAATATCTCTCTAGCTAGCTACCTAACTGTCTGTCTATGTTATACCTTTAAAATCTAGGCTTCTTTCTATCTATCTATCTATCTATCTATCTATCTATCTATATATATATATATATATATATATATATATATATATATATATATATATATATATATATATTATTTCATTAATATCTGTCTAGCTAGCTACCTAGCTGTCTATGTTATACCTTTAAAATCTATCTATCTATCTATCTATCTATCTATCTATCTATATATATATATATATATATATATATATATATATATGTGTGTGTGTGTGTGTGTGTCTGTGTGTGTATTATTTCATTAATATCTGTGTAGCTAGCTACCTAGCTGTCTGTCTATGTTATACCTTTAAAATCTAGGTTTCTTTCTATCTATCTATCTATCTATATATCTATATATATATATATATATATATATATATATATATATATATATATATAAAGCAGTTTATGGTCAGGAAGCAGTAGTATTAAAAAGTGATCAACACGTATAACGAAAATAGCATATAAATAAAAAATTAACATGCTGAGATTATGAAATTAAAAAATATATATAACAAAATCCGCGCTAAATAATTTCCACGTAGTTTGTTATTTAAAATAAATAAAATAACCGCAGAACGCGAAACGTAATAGAAGGGATGGAGAAAAGCAAGGCTATTGAAATTCTATCGGAGGGTGGGGATATGAAAAATACATGTTATTTCTCCTGGTTTGAACGAAGTCAAAACCACCTTTTTGTGTGTATGCATCGTATCATTATATCCAATCTCTCATTCAGAAGGTTTACAACATTTCCAGACCATAATAACCGTATTTACCAACCCTAAACTAGATATGTAATAAAATAAAAAGTTTGGTAAAATAGTGAAAGATCTTGGTCTCACGCTGTCCCCTGATATGAGGTCAAATAAATACATTGAATCAATAGCTTCATCTACAGCAAGGAAAGTTGATTCTCTGTGTTCTGCCAGAAAGTTTTTCTCGTCTGAATCAATCCTTCAAATCTATAAATCATCCATCCGTCCTTGCATCGAATATTGCTGTCATATATGGTCTGGTGCTCCCGCTGTACGTCTCGAGGTCCTTGACAAAATCCAGTGACGAATATGCAAGATGATAGGACCTGATCTGGCATCTATTCTACAATCCCTATCCCACAGTGGCCTCCCTCTACCTCTTCTACAAATATGTTCACGGATTACGTTCCGAGAACTACTGGCGCTGGTATCCGGACAAGATTAAATGTAACCGTCTCTTCTTCTCAAACAGCTTCTTCTCTCGCACTTCCAGTCTGTGGAACTCTCTTCCCCTTACTTGCATCCCCGATGATTATAATCTATTCAAGCGTAATGTCAATTGATATCTAACACCCAGAGCTTGTTCCCCGTCCTACTCTGTGTCCTTTCCTCAAACACGCCTCTTTGCTCTTGTTCTCAATCCTCTGCAACCCCTGGCGTGCTAGTGGCCCTCCCGGCTTGCTTGGGGTGATTTGCATTAATATATATATATATATATATATATATATATATATATATATATATATATATATATATATATATATATATGTACGTATGTATGAGAGAAATTAAAAAAATTCCCCATATATATATATTTTTTTTTTCCGCAAATTTATCTCCAAACTACCTGCTGTTGACAATCCTTGCAAGATAATACTTGCGGGGCGAAATAGCTATACATATGGGGTATGTTGAATTTCTCTTATATGTCATTTATTTATATATGCTCTGTAATAAATGCATTGAGCTCTATTTGTGGTTCAGGTTTAATATTTTATATTATTAGGATTCACTGATTATTTACCCACGGATTTTTTTTACCTATATATATA
>OZ038512.1:8703736-8723736 GCA_964036315.1 Acanthosepion esculentum
ATGGAGAAATCTACTCAAATATGTTTAAATGATCACGTGACTGAGTAAATGTCGCGTGATCAGGCGACGAATTAAGTGCACGTCGTGCTGATGTGGAGTTGACAATAAAACACACGTACAACGTTACCAGGAAGCATTACGAAAAGGAAGACATTATTTTCCGAATAAGTCTTTTTTTTTTTAGCTCTCGTTCATTCGGTGTATGAATAATCTACAAAGCAAACTATATAAATAATCCAAAAGAAACGAAAAAAAAAAAAATTATCCCTGCTATTGTCTCTTCTGTACCAACTTTTTCTTTCATCGTTTCAATTTTTTTATTAATCAGTATCACTCCATGCAAGGCAGTAAAAGACAAGTGATTACAGGGCGTGGAAGAATTAGGAACAGAAATATTAATAATGATCAGTAATCAAGAGGACAGAAGATAGTGATTGACAATCTTTTTACATTTTTGCAGATTAAAGTTGGCTGGAAAGCATGGAACAGGAAGGGAGTTCCACAAGCAAGAAGTGGGAGAAAAGAAACTGTTAGCATAGAATTTACGGTTACATTTAGACAGCCCAAATGTAAATTTCTGAGATCTCGACGCCAGTCTAGTACTGAAACTTAAATAAAAAAAGTCTAGGTACTATTCGAATAACTATTCGAATAACTATCATGAAAGTATTTATAGAAAGACACAGAGAGGTAACCTTACAGCATTGGGAAAGTGACTGAAGCTGAGATGCTAGATCAAGACCGATAATATTGCTGATTCTTGTTTGGATTTTATCAAGAGGCTCAAGGTAAATAGCAGAGGCACCGAGCCATATGAGGTAGCAATATTCTAAGAATGGACGAATGGTATACTTATAGATATGTAAAATAGATTCCGAAGAGAAAAACTGTCTCCCACGACACAGTGAACCAACTTCTTTAGCAGTTGACCTAGCAACAGATTCATGATATGGAAATTCTCTATGGAGCAGAAAAATATTAAATTTAATAAGGTAAACATATATAAAAATAAATGAAAGGAGTCTATCGAGAATCTAAGCTGACCCAACCTAGCACAATTAAGTATATTTAACCGGCGTCACCACGAAAGCTGGACTTGACACAGGGTCATTTTAACGTGGGGAGCGCCATACGCATACTTCTGCTAATGGGCTAAGGACAAAAATTGATTTTTGCCTAGCCCCCACGATCATTATCATCCTGGCGTAGGTATTACACCAATCCAACCAATTTAGTACAATGAGGAAGGTGCTACCGCAAGGTTTGAATCCGCGGGGTTGAGCAACTTCTCCCATCTAAAATTAGAAGAATCTTAGCTCCACTTACAGCACTGGGGTCGTTAAGCACACGTCAGTAAAATCTCATTGGCTAATAGTTAACCCCTGTGCCAGATCACAGCTAGGTGCCTTGGTACTTTTGCCTTGGTTTGCGCTGAGCCACACTAAACCTTTCTTCCGACTCCTACAATCCAGGGCACATAAGTGTGTGACGTCTGGAGAGAGAAAGCAGACCGCATTGGATGCAAGATAATACCAAACATTATTGAGATATTAACTGCCTTCGTGTCCTTCCTTCCTTTCCAGATTTTCCAGGATAGTTTGAATTCAGAGTTTTCCTTTACGAAGAACGGTTGCCAACCAAGGCTACAGAACCCAGGCATGTAATGTATTTAACTGAAATTTGAACTCGGCTCTCCGATTCCTCAATCCGAGCTGCAATAAATATTAAATACCAGGTTATTATAACAGTGCTTTTTTTGTTATCTACTGCTGATGAATAAGAATGTTTTGATTGCAAATTATCTTCCAACTCCCCTCTCAAATCTTCAGGGGTATATTTACCTGATTTCTCCCTCTAGAATGGAATCTCTACTGAGTGCTATGCACATAACTCAGTCCATGATTTCTGCTATCATCTCCAAAAGAGATTGTCACCAAGATGGCGGACATGGCGCTATCCCTACAAGGAAGTGTGTCCCTACAATTGTCCTAAGGAAGTGCGTCCCTTAAATACGAAAAAATTCTCCAGTAAATGCCTTACTGCTTCCTGATGTCTAACTCATTGGAAACCCTCCTCTGTAGTTGTTGAAATTTCTGATCCCTCGGATTATTAGCTGAGAAATCTTCTCTTTTTGGCAAAATACTCGAGGCTGTAATAAACTATGAATTCGTTAAGCATCTTATTTCTTACGAAAAAAAATAGGGTTTTCGTTCCTTTAGGTTTACCTCCGTTCTCTTAACGATTATTCGCCAATTTGTCTCTAAGGTTTTAGATAATAACAGCGTGTCTCGGGCTGTGGTCTTAGATAATTCCAAGGCGTTTGCAAGGTTTTGCAGGCAGGCCTTCTCCACAAGTTCAAGGAATATGATGTGTCTAGACAAGTATTTGGCTTAAACCAAACCTAAACAAATCACTTATTTGAACGGACACTTTTCTAGATTATTTTACATTAATGGGGGTGTGCCCCAGGTCTTTATCCTTGGATCTAACTTTTCTTCACTTGCCTCACGTTTTCCACTGACATGAAATGGAATCGATTATTAAGTCTACTACAGTGTAACCCGGATATAAGAGACCCGGATATAAGAGCAACCCGGATATAAGATATATTTTCTCTGGTCCCAAATTAGAGCCTGTGTTAATGTATATATAATAGACCAAACCCGGATATAAGAGAAACCCGGATATAAGATACTTCTTCTCCAGTCCCGACAACTTTCTTATATCCGGGTTACACTGTATTTTAAAAGTTGGTTCACTGCATCGTATCAGGCAATGTTTGTCGTCAATTCATATTACACATTTATAAATCTACCATTCGTCCATGGAGTGAATATTGCTTCCATATCTTATATGCCGGGTATAACGACAAACATGTCCCAATTGTGTAATAGCATGAGATAATCCACCATCGCACAAAATGTTTAATATCTAAAACACGATAAACTGAGTTTCTTTTTTCCAGGATTTCAGATAAGAGATTTAGCCATCCTGACACCATTTGTCGTAAGAATCATTGAAAAAGTCTTTGAATTATTCCGCTATAAAGAGAACAGGTGAAAATCGTTTTGTGTCAGCACCACTGTCTTCTCAACTCAGCAATGTTCAGAGGAAAATCATTCAGGCCTTCAGTAATGGTAGCTATATTCATACTCTGGTTAGCATTTTCAAAGTCCGTTCAAGAACCATCAAGAAAATGGTGAATTAGTTTAAAAAAGAGGGAACAGTAGAGAAGAAAACTGGATTAGGAGGTCACAACAGCAAGACGGGTCATCATATCATCTTAGAGCTAAATTTGTACATTCGTATTGTTCAAAGTAGTGTCTAATAGTTTTATAAAACCTTGGGGAATTCCAGTAAGATATCTTTAATCATTTCTAACATAAAACGCTTCATGGCTTAATCTAACAATTGGACAATTTTGCTGTTACAACCGGTGTCTATATATATATATATATATATATATATATATATATATATAGGCAGCATATTTTCATTGAAACATGATTCATCGAATAATATAGACACATTGTGCCGATTTATTTTATACTGATCCTTTACAGTTCTCTAATCAGTTTCTTGATGTTCCGATGTTATTCATCAAGAAAGGTGCCACATTCTTTCCTGCCCAAGTACTTTCGAACTCCCCCAAGATAATCCTCGAGGGTTAATTCCAAACACATACTTATTGTAATTGTGATAGAACTGCATTTCGTTATGATGGTGATTTTTAAAAAAAATAATCGTTAATGCACTTTCTTATAATTATTTCATTATATGAGCAAGCTGTCTAGAAAATGGGTCCCAAGAATACTGACACCAGAGCAGAAGCTGAAAAAGGTTGACATTTCCAGTACACTTCTGACTCGCTTCCAGGCCGACCCTAAAAATGTCCACCGCAAATATGTAACTCGATATAAAACTTGGGTTCACTATTTCAAAACTGAATCAAAGATTCAAAGCAAACAGCAAATACTCTGGTTCTTCACCCTGCAGAAATTTCAAGCAGGCAGCGTCTGTTGTCAAGGTAATGGCTTCGTTTTTTTGTTTTTTTTATTCCTAATAGTCTACCTAGAAAAGAGTAAATTGTTAATGAAGAGTATTGTGCATCAGAGTAAAAACAACTCCTATTGATAGCGGGAAAGAAATGACGAAATCTCCTACAGAAGTTAGCGAAGGAGAGCAAAAAGAAAGGACTAAGCATAAACTGCAAGAAAACAGAATGCATGGTCATCAGTAAAAAAAGATGAACTCGAAATACGATTTGCAATTCGGGGACATTAAAATCAATCAGACACAGAAGTTTAAATATCTGGAAAGCGTTTTGACAGAGGGCAGTAAGCGCGACACTGAGATCCGTAGAAAAGAAATTACAAATCCTAAAAAAACCGTTGAAGTGTCAGATCTAATGTTTTGTATCAGTACTTAATAGGTCTTTACACAACTTTCGGTATATTATTCTTTTTGATATTTAAAAAAAAGTGAAAAATCAACCTACCCTAATACATACAAACCAAAATTGATGAAGGAATACTTTGATGAGAAGCAGGTGAGTGTTATGACATAGCCGCCCCAATCTCCTGACCTCAACCCCATAGAAAACTTATGGATCATTATAAAGTACAGGCTCTCAAGAAAGCAGTTGAGCAACAAGGAGGATTTGATTGTGAATTTCATATTCGAATGGAATTCAATACTTAGAGATGAGATTTGCCAGAATTAATCACGTCAATGCCAAAAAGTGTTGAAAAGGTTATTCAAAATAAAGGAGAACCCATAGATTATTAATAAATAAATGATACCTCTATTATTCTTTATTTAAAGCTGTTCGTTTATTTTTCTATTGATTACTAGTTGCAGGAAATAAGTGAGTCACTTTTTTTGCACAGAGTTTTTCCCGAAATCTTATTTATATAAAAAATTAGCATACCTTAAGGTGAGTAAACTTTTTTACTAGGTGGTCGGGAAGGGTTCTTTATATTAGTAAGATTAAAAATGAGTTTAACCTCAAAAACAAGAGGCGAAAAAAATTTTAAGTAAAAAAAAATCAGTTGAGTCACTTTTATTGAACAACACTGTATATACATGTGTGTGTGTGTGTGTGTCTCTCTCTCTCTCTCTCTCTCTCTCTCTCTCTCTCTCTCTCTCTCTCTCTCTCTCTCTCTCTCTGTATGATTGTGTGTGTAAATTATTTTCAGACCGGGTGTATCTATGAACGTACAAAATGAATAAAAAAGACATGAGGAAAAACTATATATAGCCGGAACGTTTTGTCCTCTGAGGGACTTTATCAAGTCAAATATAAGGATTTATTTACTTTTATATCTCAGGACATCTTAATGCTATAGCTCAAGATATCTTATATCTCAAGACATCTCATATCTCTAGACAATGTATCTCAAGACATCATATGTCCCAAGACAATGATCTATCTCAAGACATCTTAAATCTCAAGATAATGTTATATCTCAACACATATCTCCACATAACTCAATATTATCTCACGATATCTTATATCTCAAGACAAATTAATATTATCTCAAGACATTTTATATCTCAAGACAATGTTATATCTTAAGATATCTTATATCCCACGAAACTTAATGTTACGTCAAGACAATCTTATATCTCAAAACAATGTTATATGTGAAGATAACTTATATATCAAGACAACTTAATGTTATGTCAAGACATATTATATCTCAAGACAATGTTATATCTCAAGACATCTTATATCTCAAGTCAACATAATGCTATATCAGGATATATTATACCTCAAGACAATATTATATCTCAATACATCTTATATTTCAAGACAGTTTTATATCTCAAGACATCTTATATCTCAAGACAATGTTATATCTCAATACATCTTATATTTCAAGACAATGTTATATCTCAAGCCATCTTATATCTCAAGTCAACATAATGCTATGTCAGGATATAGTATACCTCAAGACAATATTATATTTCAATACATCTTATATTTCAAGACAGTTTTCTATCTCAAGACATCTTATATCTCAAGACAATGTCATATCTCAATACATCTTATATTTCAAGACAATGTTATATCTCAAGCCATCTTATATCTCAAGTCAACATAATGCTATGTCCGGATATATTATACCTCAATACATCTTATATTTCAAGACAATTTTCTATCTCAAGACATCTTATATCTCAAGACAACTTCATGTTATTGCTGAAGAAATCATATCATATTCTTACTGAGGATAGTTCGTCCATTATTCAAGCTTTCTTTTAATAATTTTTCTAGGAGTTCCTGTAGTATTCTTTCTCTGTCTGCCATCACCATGGTAAAATGCTGAATATATCCTGAACGTTTTGTTCATTATTTTTTAATCCCGATTTTATTGTGAAAATCCGTAATAAAATATGATATAGTGCTTAAGAGCGTGTATCGATGTGAAATTAAATTCTAATCTCCTTCGCTTGTTATAGACGCAGAGTCACCGAAAATGAAAAACAAGACGAACCACAAATTATAACGCTGTGATGAGTATCAGAATAAGGGTAACAGTGGAACTAGTTTCAGAAATGAAGAGAACGTGACTGAGAAATGAAATTAACTGGATGCGAATGGGGAATATAGGTTAAGGAGATATTAAAAATATTTCGGTAAGTGTCTGAACGAGTGGAATATCATAAATTAAGAACAACGTTTTTAAATAGAAAGAAAGAAAAAAAAACCTTTTTGAGGCGTTAAGTAGGAGACCTAGATGAAAGGCAAAAGAAAGCGTGGAACGAAGAAGAGGGAAGACATGCGTTCTTGTGCACAAAATGATATCCTTTTTAATAATAAGCAAGGCGATAGATCCACTGAGGCACAAATCTCTTGAGAGTAAAATTACATGAGACAGGTCACTGTTAAAGAGTGAGGGCAATAAAAGAACAGGTATTAAGAAGACAAAAGATAAAGTTTGACATTACATGTAAATCTATGATGATGACTGGAAATGAAGAGAGTTCCACAAGCGAGAAGGGCGAAAAACTGTTTGCATAGAACTTGCAGTTACATCTCAGTCAGTTATGTGCCATGCGTGATACACGCTTAAGCGATCATGTATCTTTTGATACATGAATGACGAGGCTGATTTTTTCCCGCGTTACGTTCTTTCTGCGGTAGACCAGTTGCCATCCATAGCTATAGAACCCGGTCTGTTCTGCTATTTACCCATAGCTGGAGGGAGAAGAGGATTCATGCCTTTCCCAAGGTTATTAGCACATAAGTAAATGTAATGGATTCGACTGGGAAGTCAGTCAGTCAGTTATGTGCCATGCGTGATACAAGCTTAGGCGATCATGTATCTTTCGATACATGAATGACGCGGCAGATTTTTTCCCGCAGTAGATTGCCATTTCTTTCTACGGTAGACCAGTTGCCATCCATAGCTATAGAGCCCAGTCTGTTCTGCTATTTACCCACAGCTGTAGAGAGAAGAAGAGGATTCATACCTTTTCCAAGGGTATTAGTACGTAAATCAATGTAATGAATTCGACTGCAATTCGAACTCGGCTCTCCGATTCCTCTATCCATTATTTCATTGTGCCCCCTCTATGGCTATATCTAGCCATTTAAAATTTATAATTATGAGATCGAGCTGTCACCGCTTAAATTCGAGATACCAAAGAGAAAACAACAGTTATCATGAAAATATTTATATCATAGACACAGAGAAGTTAGGTTATAGAGTTTGGAATGTGGCTAAAGCCGAGATGGCAGTTGTTTCTGTTAAAATTTCAGTAAAGTTTTAACAGAAATACACTGAAACTAAGCTATAGTTGTACAGATAATCTTGAAAAAAATGATTATTAAGAAATATAATAATAAATTTTTAGCCCGATACAAAAATCTGCGAAATAATAGCCATTCCAAGGCAACAAGCAGCGATAATCCTGACAAGTGTAATTGTAGAAATTCTAACGACTGTCCATTGCAAACCGATGTCAAACTGACTCTCTTGTTTACCTAAGCTCTGTTTTTACTATAGAAAATCCAACAGTTAAAAATATTATATTAGGAGTACCAAGAATTATTTTAAAACTAGGTGGTACCCACATATATTATATTTCACTAATAATGCTCGCAAAAATATTACACTCTAAATATTTTTGAACTTAAAGGAAGTTAACAAATCGCCTGAAGCTATCAGCACACTGACTCGTTCTAATATTTTTGTCCAGTAATTTTTTTTCACACATGATCTTATCTTTATGACCAACAAAAAAATCCTTTTTTCAATGTTTGTTTAAATTAATCAATTAAAAGAAGAAAATATTCAATTGTTTGTTAATAAAGTACATTTTCTAATTAAATTTAAATGTTTCGCAAATATATTTTGATATTTTATATATTTTAAACCCTTTTTTATCTGGTCTTTTGACCAGGGTTGTGTGTACATATATATATATATATATATATATCGATTTTCCAAGCGTAGCTTAGATGTGGCACAAGGCCGAAAGTATGGGAAACCCAGTGATGTACCTTTTAGTATTTCTAGATATTTTTGTGTAATTTTGGTAAATATATCTGTGAAAATGAGTGTTATTTTCATTTTTGCGTCATTTGGACGACAATTTATCAATCGCACCCTTTACATCTGTTAAAAGGAGATGCCAGTGTTATTTTCATTTTTTGCTTCATTTAGACGACAATTTATCAATCGCACCCTGTATATCTGTTCAAAAGAAATGTCAGAGTTATTTTCATTTTGGCGTAATTTAAACAATAATTTATTCATCGCACCCTGTTTAATGTATGATTCGTGTATCCTTTGTGAGATTTCACCTCCAATCGCAAGATTACATTCTTACATTGGCTACAGATACACCACACTCTCCCGTTGGTTAACCTGTCACTTATGGAAACATAGTTGATTTCTGGTACATATCGATCAGCACATCATATGACGATAATGCAATAATTAACATATGACAAATATTAGTAGATAATACCAACATTCACTGTAGGATATATTACAATAAAACGGAAAATAACCGAAGGTTTTATTTTCCCTATAAAACATCCGGCATTATCTTTCATCACTGGAGAGTGCATTTTAAAATGCGTATTAATTATTGGTTGATTTAACGACACTAGAGTCATTGTACAGGGTGCAGCTGATATTTCAGGACATACAGATTTAATATTAATACTGCTTCCCACTAACTTCTAATGGTTTTATTTTTCCGAAATCAAGAATGGCAAACCCTATGATAACAAATGAAATGATAACAAATGAAATGAAAAAGGCATGCTGTGATTGTGGCATTAAAGGCTGATCATAGCGATTTGGATATTGCACGTTTCCTCAGAGTAGCAATAATGGATGGCTGACCATTTGTACGACCACATCACACCCAACATTTGGCTTCCTAACTCTCCAGATATCAGCCCACTAGACTATCATGTGTGGAGCGTTGTTGAGAAGGAGGTTAACAAACAGCCTCATAAGACCAAAGACTCTCTTAAAGATGCAATAGTTCGAGTAATGTATGACATAAATAAGGACCAATTAATTAGAACTTGCAGCCGATTTCGACCTCGTGTAAAGGCAATTATTGATGATAGTAGTGGTTTTATTGAATAAAATTAAATAATAGTTAGCTAAATTTCATGTTTACTTCTTTGTAATCAAATATAATTATATTCATTTGTTCAGCAAGTTTTTGACTAATCCATAAAATCTGTCCTCAAATAACAGCCGTACCCTATAAATCACACAACGTTTTTTTCTGTGCTGCTTAGTAGCGATTTACAAGGACATTTATATTGTTTTGTAGTCGGTATTGTTCTTCTTTTAGACTGACTACCAATCAAGGCTCAGTTGTAAATTCTGGGTTACCATTGTAGCAATTTCCGTCTGCATCTGGTCTTGTTAAATTGAAAACAGTTGGACGTGTCACAAAAATGGTTTCAGAATATTTATTTTCGACCGATTTTGTTCAGTCTTGTGAAGTGAGCTTCCTGACAAAGAGATGTCACTAAATGAATATAAATTTCTTTTTTTGACGAAGACGGCAGGGCAACCAACCTTGCTAGCTATGAAACAGATCCGTACCCGTAAAAGACACGGAAGTACGAAACGTGTCTCGGGGAACTATGGGGAGGAAAGATATCCGTTAGAATGCTCACCTCCCTGATCGGGGTTGGCAGCATTTGTTAGGATCCCGTTCATGAGCAAATAGTCAACTCCCAAACTGGGGTCAAAACATTATTTTTATGCTGTCGAATATTCGTTGTCACTTTCGTAATGCTCGTTGTAGTAGAGACTTTGTAATCGCAGATACAACTATAGTACACCGTTGACCAATACTGGTGTCAAACGCCTTTGAATGACACTCACAGTAATAGTACTTACTCGATAATACTCACTCGTATAATAATCCGTGTAGTAATATAGTATAGAGAATAGCGGGCAGTATAGTAATAGAGGATAGAGTAGAAATAGAGATCTGAATAGTAATAGAGGATAGGGTAGAAATGCAGATCAATATATGCATTTCCTCTACTTAATTCAATAATGGGATCGCCTGTGTTTGCTCACTAACGATCTATGTTCAAACTCAAGTGTCGGTAGCGAAATTTGATTCCTTTAGATTAGGAAAGTATAAAAGTACAAAAAAAATACATTTTTGTAGTAAGCGAAATTACTACCAATACATTATTGGAAAAGGAAGAGAAAAATTACCAGCAATTAATCTTTGAGAAAACAATTACCAGAGCTCTCTCCAAAAATTAAATTTCAGCATTAAATGACCCATGAGGATTTGATGTGCCGTTAAACAACGCAAACCAAACCGAAAGACAGAAATAAAGAAAATGAATGTAACTAGAAAGACGAATCAAAACGCAAGACAAGAAAGAAGGAAGCTACTTAAAATCAAAAGAGAAAGAAAGCAAAAACGTCAAGGAAAAGAAAGAAACCGCGGAAAAGAAGGAAGGAAAGAAAATAAAAGAAAGTAATAGAAAATTATAACAGTATGAGGGTGAAAAAAAAAGATCAAAATATGTTCCTTGTTGAAAGAGAAGCTCAGAGTTACCAACATAAGAATCTTAAAGTATGAGAGAAAGACGAGTGAAAGTAAGTCGAGACGCACATGTGAAAGCATTTCTCACAATCGGCTCGCATACCGACTTATCTGCTTGATAGCCTTCAGCTTCAAGTCAAGCAAGCCACGGTCAATGGCATCTCGCAATTAAAAACCGTTGGCGATTAATCTGCAACCCAAGCGAAGGAAAGATGAATGGCCGCTCATGTTACGTATTCGTCGCTCACCCTTAAGAGGTGCAAATAAATTGAAAGAAAGAAGAGAAAAAAAAACGAGAAGCTGAAAATGAACGAAAATTGTGGGTGCGGAGGAGGAAAATTAGGAGTCACGTCACGAATTCCGTAGCAAAAAACATCATCATCATCATCATCATCATCATCATCATCATCATCATCATCATCATCATCATCATCATCATCATCCTTCGACCTCCCTATGGTTGGTAGGAACTCCATAGATAATCCCTTCCCACACTCTCCGGGCCTGTATAGCTATCCCCAGATCCCCAATATCCACACCTAAGTCTCGATCTGTGGTGCCCGGAAAAGATAATTTTCATGAGAAAATTGGCAGCGAGGAGGATGCCATAGGAGTAAGGATGAGACGATTTCCATGTCCGCTCGGGAGCAATGGCTGGCAAACTGTAATCGTTTTTGTTTGAGCTTAAGAGAGATTGGTCTGTTCTCCGTAAATTGTGTTAAGCTCTGCATGGGTTCTCCAACTGATATTCTGGATTTTTATAAGTATCTCAATAAAGTCATTAATCTATCATATACTCTGCGCCCATAGCTTTTCAGGGTATCCGTCAACTTGCGTACCAAAACCCAACCCTAATGCCCCCCCGCCAATATATAATCAACCTTTGCATCCATAACTGCAATACATGTGATGTAGAAGTGTGTCTAAGGTAGATTGAAAGGTTATGCCCTTCTTCAAGCTATTTTATACTATTACTCTCTCAATACGAAGACAACGAGACAGTCAAGGTGGACGTTAAATAAATTAAGTTATTTTAAGTCGTAAAATATAATGTATAATGTGAGAATATCTGCGATAGATAACGGTTGACTAAAGATATGAAGTGGTTAATTGTAGTGACCAGAGAAGCATTGTCTTCGAATTTTGATCCACAAAGTGAGAGTTCCGTAAAACTTCCTTCTTATAAAAGGATTCCTAAGGGTAGGAGAATGAGCTCATTCTTCTACCCTTAGGAATGTGTAATGAAAGGTCATGCTTTGAACGAGGGTCACCCGAAAGCACATTAAAGGTAAATCAAGGGTTTTTTCTACAGGAGAACACATCTTTGATACAAAAACCAAAACCAAGCCATTTAAAGCAGTGATTCTGAATTTTAGGGGTGTACACCTTTCCTTGCGTACTAAAACACATCCCTAATACTCCCCAAATGTACAGATACGATCCTAACACCCCCCAATGTATAGTCAACCATTAATTGGTGCTAGCGTGTCAAAAGATTATATATGCTAGAAAGAGATATAACAGTTCACTCATCACCCACCTGTGGTTTATACTGCAATTATGATGAGCAGAACTTACTTACAGTTTCTGGGAGAGATCGTGTTACCTAGCGCCATGAACAATTTGAACAAGTCCAGCACGCTCAAGCCCTCGGCCACGATGCTTGTGGCTTCGTGCTAGCACAGCTATCGATGGCTCATTTTCACTCACAAGGATTGGGTCAACTCGTGCTATGGTTTTCAGGCACCATGGAAAAGGTGCCAGAAGCTGGGATCGATCCAGTCCGATAACATCAGGGAGTCGCCTTGCATGGTGAGATTCGATATATATATATATATATATATATATATATATATATATATATATATATATGTATATATATATAAGTGGACTAGTGAATTATAATTTCCTTTAAGAATAATTCCGTAAATTTCAACTGATGCGCTCCACTATACGTAGAGAGCACGCGGTGAGGATCGAACTTACTACCCAGTCGTAATTGATCTAGCGAGACAACCATGATTGTATTTCAATCGATAGAAATGCTAACCGTTCGGACAATATTTAAAGACTTTAAAACTTTTGACGGTCGGTGTATCTAGTTGCATAACCTATCTCAGTGGTTCTGGAACTTCTGGGGGTTTGCTAACCCTTTGGGCACAATCTTATGCCCCCACGTATATAGGCACAGTCCTAACAGCCCCCTAAATGTATAGTCAACTTTTGATTGGATATTTTTGGTGCTTATATATGAAATTAGTGCTATAGTATTTGCCATAATAATTGTTATATAAATGGGATGGACTTCAAGGTGAAAACAGGATACTTTGAAGATACAGTGGTGTGTGGTGTCCGTTATGGGTTAAATATGTCCCTGCCACCCTACGTTTTTTCTCACCGCCCTCTGAACATTTCCTCTGACCACAAAAGTATCGGTACCGCCCAATTTTGGAATCACTGATTTAAAGGGTTTTCTTTTGTGAGTAGGCGTGATTAACCCGGGATTGTAAATTTTTCAGCGGGAATAGAAGGGTTGAGTTCAATTTCAGATATGAAAATGAAGTTAATTTTTTTTAGGTCTATGTCACAGGAGAACCCATCATTTAAACAGGCCCCAAGACAAAGGTCATATCGATTTAAAACAGCATTTCCAAAACATTTTTGTTTTTCCGACCCCTTGCTTACTAAAACACAGCCCTATCACCCTCGCCAATGTATAGTCAAACTTTAACTGGATTTTCTTGGTGCTTGTATTTCATATCAAATAATATCTTAGTATTTCCGATAATAATTGTTATATAAATGGGAGGTAAGTTAAATGTAAGATAAAAGATACAATGGGTGTGTGACGTATTATTGTTCAGATGTGCCAATGAAACCATCTCTCTGCCAAACTTTCTTTTCCATCATTACCTGGATTTTTACACTACCCCAGGATTAAATGTCTGATTCCCAAAGTGGGCCTTAGTGTTACCGCCCACTTTTGGGAATCAGGCATTTAAAGGCTTTTCTTCTGTGAGTAGGCCTTATTTGCTCGGTTTTGAATTATTGAAATGGAATAGTATGTTTAAGTCCAGTTCTGATGTGAACAAAACGTTAGGACTAACCTCTGGAAGATAGAGTTTAATGCCTAGTTATTTGGGTCGCAGGCCCCGTATGTTAGAGTGTTGGATATGTAGAAATTGGGGTCTACATTTGGTATGAATGGTCTTCGTTTGGCGTTTCTGTGTGTGTAATGTTGGCTCATATTTTGGTAAGAGGAAACATGGAACCGAGGTTGACATCAATACTCTCAGAGATATATGTTTTTTAAAAATGCACCTGGATTAATCGCCAGAAAACACAGCCGTAACAGTACACTTCATCTTGGCATCATGTGGCCTAACCAAGAAACTACTGCATAGTCCAGATCTGATTCAAAAACATGGTGATAGAGTAGCTCCGATATTGTGCACCTGCTGATAGGATAGACTCCTTGGGGATTACCCTGTGTTTCGGTTTCTTAACGATTAGACGATTAACACAAAATCTGATGGATAACGACTGATTTTTATCCTGGTTTTGAGTACACGGTTTTCTTTCCCAAGGCAAGGGAGTCCAGTCAGTCCTAATTAAGCTATCGTTACGAAGAGAAGATAGGGAAAATAATTTTTTCCAAATATATATCCGTTGAGACTAATAATATTCAGGTCTCCGATTTCTGTTTCCGACTGGCAATTTGTTATACCACCCACACAGACTTAAAGAAGGGTTTCAGCCGGGGAGAAGACGAAAAAAAAAAAAGAGGAATCATGCAAGAATTGAAAGAGCGAATGATATTTTCATCAGTGATAATTAAAATAAAGACAAGAAAATAGAAAAAAACTTAAAGTATGGTAGGATTCAATAATTAAAATAAATACTACAATCTGAAGAAATACGTTAGCGACACATGGAAATTAGTGAATCTCGACCAAGAAATAAAAAAAATTGTGACATAATGATGCGGATGATATACGGAACACTGGAAACCATGTCCAAAACATGAGAATCTAAATTAGACGAATTAGAGTTAGAAAATCATTAATACTGACGAGATATTAGAAAACCTATAGTCTGTGAAGAGGCTAATTTGGTCAACATTCCTGGGGGTACTCTACCAGATATGTAAAAACCTCGAATAATAATAATAATAATACGAAGAAGAAGAAGAAGAAAGAGGAGGAGGAGAATGAGAAGATGAAGAACATGAAAAAAGTTTAAAGCAAAGAAAAAAATGAGAATGAAAAAAGAAGAAAAGGAAGAAGTTTAAGACGACGAAGAAGACGAACACGAAGAAAAAAGATGGAGATAAAGAAGTAGAAAAAGAAGACGAAGAAGAAAATTAAGAAAATGAAGAAGAAAAAAACGACAAAGAAGAAGAAATCAATATGGTTTATAAAAATGACGACGAGAGAAAAATAGAATAAATATTTGAGTTAGATAACAAGAAGTGAGATATATTTGGATAGAAATACAAAATAGAAAGAATTAACAGCGTCAATTAGAAAGAAAGAAAGAAAGAAAGCAAGTAAACTAGAAAGCTAGAAAGAAAGAAAAAAGTAAGAAAGAAAGAAAGAAATCGGAATTAGGAAAGAAAGAAAGAAAGAAAGAAAGAAAGAAAGAAGGTAAACATATTTTAAAAGTAAAACACACGATAAAAACACAGCATAAGTGCTCGGTGGCGGAAAACGCTAAAAATCAGTGAGAAACAGAAAAAGGGCACAACATTACGACAGTAAGAAGAAAAACAAGAAAGAAATATTTAAAAATGAAGAAAATTCTTGATAAATAAACTAGTAATAAGCCAAACGAGAAAGAAAGAAAGAAAGAAAGAAGAAAAAGAAAGAAATATTTAAAAATGATGAAAATTCTTGATAAATAAGCTAGCAATAAGCAAAGAAAGAAAGAAAGAAAGAAAGAAAGAAGAAAAAGAAAGAAATATTTAAAAATGATGAAAATTCTTGATAAATAAGCTAGCAATAAGCAAAGAAAGAGAGAAAGAAAGAAAGAAAGAAAGAAATATTTAAAAATGATGAAAATTCTTGATAAATAAGCTAGCAATAAGCAAAGAAAGAAAGAAAGAAAGAAAGAAAGAAAGAAATATTTAAAAATGATGAAAATTCTTGATAAATAAACTAGCAATAAGCAAAGAAAGAAAGAAAGAAAGAAAGAAAGACGAAAAAGAAAGAAATATTTAAAAATGATGAAAATTCTTGATAAATAAGCTAGCAATAAGCAAAGAAAGAAAGAAAGAAAGAAGAAAAAGAAAGAAATATTTAAAAATGATGAAAATTCTTGATAAATAAGCTAGCAATAAGCAAAGAAAGAAAAAAAGAAAGAAAGAAGAAAAAGAAAGAAATATTTAAAAATGATGAAAATTCTTGATAAATAATCTACCAATAAGCAAAGAAAGAAAGAAAGAAAGAAGAAAAAGAAAGAAATATTTAAAAATGATGAAAATTCTTGATAAATAATCTACCAATAAGCAAAGAAAGAAAGAAAGAAAGAAAGAAAGAAGAAAAAGAAAGAAATATTTAAAAATGATGAAAATTCTTGATAAATAATCTACCAATAAGCAAAGAAAGAAAGAAAGAAAGAAAGAAAGAAAGAAGAAAAAGAAAGAAATATTTAAAAATGATGAAAATTCTTGATAAATAATCTACCAATAAGCAAAGAAAGAAAGAAAGAAAGAAAGAAAGAAAGAAAGAAAAATGACGAAACAGTTAAAAAAAAAAACAGGGCAAAGAATTTAACTGCTGGGAAAAAGAAACCACTAGAAAATGCTTGATAATTAAGAAGGCAACAAGATAGAAGGAAGGAAAGAAAAAAGAAAGAAATACTTATAAATCAAGACAGAGAGGAAAGGAAAAAAGAATCCTGAGAATCAATATATATTTATATATATATATATATATATATATATATATATATATATATATATATATATATATATATATATATATATATATATATATATATTGTTAAGCATAAAAGAAAGAAAGCAAGCAAGCAAGAAAGATAAATCGTTTTAAATGAAGACAAAAAATATTTGAAAAACAGAAATATAAAACAAACACAGAATAATAAATGTCGAAAGAAAGAAAGCGAAAACTCGATAAGCAAGCAATAAAGAAAAGAAAGAACGAAAGAGAAAACGAAGATAATGATAAAAGACATTTGTTGCAAAGTAATCATAACGCAATATGAAATAAAGATATAAATGAGGCTAAAGAAAAAAAAAAGACTCAAAATGAGTCAAAGAAAAAAAATAGAGGAAAGAAATAAAACCAAAGTGGTAGTGGACTTTTACAAAATGGTGTGAAATCTTTGCCAATAGGCTAACAGGTCGGCAACTCACAGCTCTCACAGTAACGTAAGAACTACAAAAATAATAAAGCTTAAAACATTGATAAAATAATATATAAAATGAAGGACTGGCGCCAGGGAGAGTTGAAGAGAACTTGTAATAGCCTCTTTTATTTCTTTTTTAATCTGCCGTGTTTTCTTTCATGCATTGTTTTTCCTTTTTTCTCTCATTAATACCTTTTCTTTTCTTTTATTTCTCTTAATTCATAGCGCTAAGTGCCCTCTCTTTTCCTCTTTTATTCTAATTTTATTTTTTATTTATCTTCTATTTCATCATCACTTTCCATTCTCTTTCCAGGAATACTGCATTGCCTCAGATTTCTTTATATATTTTTTATTTTATTTTATTTATTTATTTTTGTGCTGGGGGATTATTTTTATCTTCCGGGAATCTATTTACTTCTTGAGTTAATCAACAACTTCAAATATTCTTCTTCTAATTTCTTCTGCAAAACAAAGAATTTTAGGTCGGATTTCCATGTCCGATTTCAAGTAAGTAATAAGATTTCAACAACTGATGCGAGAGAAACCTTAGCATTTCAGTTTGTACGAATTCTTTAACATGTGCTTCCTAACTCATTAAAAGCCATATTAAAATCTTTACTAAATCCCCCTCTATTGTAACTCTCTCCCCTATATCTCTCTCCATTTCGCTCTCTCTATCTATCTCTATCTATCTCTCTCTTGCGCTCGCTCTGTATAATATATATATATATATATATATATAATGAAAAGATTTGAACACTAATATTCCATGGTCATAATTTATTCCATTTGAATCGTAAAAACGATCCAATTCCTAAAGAATTGGATCGTTTTTACAATGGAATAAATTATGACTATTGAATATCAGTGTTCAAATCTTTTCATTATATCCTTACTCTGTCCTGGACATTGAGTTCTACCTGGATCATATCCTCTTGGAATTATTTTTATACATATATGTATGCGTATATATAATTGCATATGTATGTGTATATTTACCACTAATATTGTCTATCTCTCTCTCTCTCTCTCTCTCTCTCTATATATATATATATATATATATATATATATATATATATATATATATATATATATATATATATATATATATATATATATATATGATAAATAAAAATAGCTTGTTGCAAACGCTCACTCGGGCACATTTGCGTTTTGCTCAACACCCACAGAGCCCACCTGTGGTTATACTATGATGAGCGAACCTAAGTTACAGTTTTGGGAAGAGAGCGTGTCATCTAGCCAGCACGAGGCCAGCACGATCAAGCCCTCGGCCACGATCAGCTATCGACGGCCCACAAGACATCCGTCTACCCAGTTTCACTCACGGTTTTTCATACAATTTCTCATGTGACCTTATAATTTATTTTTTTCTTTTCGGTAGATAAATTATATAAAAACTGCCAAATTGTTGTTGTTTTTTATTTTCTCAAGCGCGGGTAAACAATACCTTTACCGTTAATTGAAAATTAAATACTATATAAATACATACTTACACAAATCTATTTCTTGTTAACAATTAATATATTCACCTTGAATATGGCTAAATGTATAGCCGAAAGCGCTCGGAAGAAAAGCAACAATTGAACAGTTCTTATACAAATTATCTACCGAAAGAAAAAAAAAATGATAATAAACATGAGAAATTGTATAGAAACGTTAAACAGACCGCCTTATCTGTCATATTCAATGAAACTTGCATATATATATTATATATATATATATATATATATATATATATATATATATATATTAGGATATTACACAAAAACATGTAAAAATCTTACTACATATATATATATATATATCTTCTTTTTACAATGAGAGTTAACCATTACAATGCCCGGGGGGGGGCACCCGAGGTATAGAGTTACATTAGGAGGCCATTTGTGTGTATGGGTGAGGAAGATAACGATAACTTGTGCAGGTTAGGATTCTAGTGACCAAGGGAAACATCCTCTTGGGAGTCAGTTCCACAGGGCAGTGGTTCGCAAGAACGTGCGTCTTGAGTGCAACTTTCCTCTCACTGATGGAATACGGAGGGGATGTAGGTTGTTTGCTAGTATGTAAGTGTCATGGCTTGTTCTTGACATGAAGGTTTGCCTTGGTCGGACCAGGCAATGTAGTTCGTTCAAGCACTTTCCGTTGAAGTAACGGTGGAGCAACGTGAGGCATGTGGGAGAAGGTTGAAGAGTGAATAATATATATTTACAGTAATGTTTACTCTGGGCAGAGAGGAACCCAGACGAGGCTCCGCCGAAGGGCAGAGCCTCGTTCAGGGAGGTTGACCAACCCGATCCCGTTTATACGGGTTCTACGGGCATTTTTTGGCCGAGCCTACGGGCTCGGTGAGCCCACATTAAAGCGGCTTGTGCCACATTCGACACACGTGGGCGTGTTGCTGAACATCGTGTGAGTCAGTCAGAGACAGAGCCGAGAGTCAGACGATTCCTGTAAGACATTGGAATAGTGATACTGGTCGAGACAACATAGTTCTCTCTAACCTAACCTGATTGTGATTACTAACACTTCTACTTCTTTCGTATACATCT
>OZ038512.1:8728736-8741236 GCA_964036315.1 Acanthosepion esculentum
TCTGTAACCCCCTAGCCTTGATCGATTCACTATCTTTCCCCACATCCTCTCCTTTACCACTCCTATCTGCTCTTCCACCAAACCTTCTGGAACCCCTTGCGTGCTAGTGGCTTCCAGCCTTGCTTGGGGTGTTAAGCTTAAAAAAATGTCATCATTTCTTTTATATTTTAAATTTTTCTGCCAACTGTAAATTTTTCTTATAAATTAGTTTTTTTTTTTGTTATAATTTTTAATATGCATGGTTTGTATTGAAGCTATTATTGTTAAATCCATCTTACAACAATAGCATAAAAAAGAAATAGAAAAAATATGTAAATAATTGAAAAGTACCTCCCTAAAAATACTAAACTATAAGAAATAATTAATTGGTCTAAATTTGTTATATTGCTGTGACTACACATGTATACGAACCAGAGATGCTGTGAATTACCTTTTTTTTCTTTTTTAATCTAGCTAAATTTCATTTAGAATTGTTTTCTTTTTCTTTCCATCACTTTTCTTAGTAGATATCCCAATCTGTGATAATAGAAGTTCTGCTAGGAAGGGTGAAATATTTCAAGAGCTCGTGAGCAAATTTTCTGTAGATGACCTGATGATCAAATCACTCTCTAGACATTTTCGTCGTACTGACTTGTTTTCTCCTTTGATAAGAGTAGCACTTTTTATATTGTGGTCAGTCTCGTTGCAGTGGGAAACCAACATATATTTGATGAATTATTTTGTAAAATGTCTTTTCTTTTGTTCACATTACATTTTAATTAGATTCCTTGTGTTTTCTCCTATGTATTCTTCTAACAATTATTACAGGCGATCGAGTAAATCCTTCTTCCGGTTTTAGCTTTTTGTTTTCTTTAATATTGAGTAAAATTTTATTGTTTTAAAAGTACTAGTAATAAATTTTATCTTGAGATAAAACAGATTCTTTACAATTATTGATGTGATAGCGTCAGTAGTGAACAAAAAACTTGTGGAGTTGAGTTAAAGGAAGATAACTTAGACATCCGGAAGAGGCATGTCATGTGGAACTAGAACAATCTACACCAGTGGACGAAATAAAGGGTTCAGTTCAAAATTCCACACACTTGAGGAAGGCCGGAGCGCACAACGTCCAAAAAGTCGTGAGCATGACAATAAAGATGAGGACAACAGTCTGAACAATGTAAATAGTGTAAATAGTTACAATACGCATCTCAGAAATGTAAACAGATCCGGAAGAAGGCCGGAGTGTACAACGGCCGAGACGCCGGGAACATGATAATAAAGGTGAGGGCAACAGTGCGAACAATGCAAATATTGTAAATACTTACAATACCTCATCTCGACAGATCCTGAAGAAGGCCGGAGCGAACCAGAGCCGAAACGTCGTGAACATGACAATAAAGATGAGGATAACAGTCCGAACAATGTAAATAATGTAGGAGAATTAATGTTGTCAATGATAAAAGAAAGAAATGTAAATAAAAATAAAATAAAAAGGAGATGAATGTACAAATAAATGTACAAATCAGTGAAAATAAATTCAGAAAAAGGAGATACGAAGAGAAAAATAATAAAAATGAATGAAAAACAGAATAACGGATGAAAGAAAGGAAAACGAGGAAAACAACTAAGTAATACATACATACATACACACACACACACACACACACACACACACATACACACACACACACATATATATATATATATATATATATATATATATATATATATATATATATATATATATATATATAAATAATCATTATTTAAATATTATAACATAAATATGTTATAAAATTACTACAAATATAGCAATTTCGCTTCAACACCTGCGGTGTCTTATCAAGTGATGATGTTGAATGTAGAATAAATGGTTTTAAAAGTGTCAAATTAATTAACGATCGTTCGCTAGGGGTAAACGCTGTTACATAAGCTAGAATGACCAATCAAAATACATGTACATGAGAATTCAAAAAACTTGACAACGAAGCAAGGTTATCATAGATATAAAAAGATTTATAAAATTTGAAATTAAAATTAAAAGTAAAAAATTAGCTATTTAGAAATCTAAATCTAATCTCTATTAAGTTTAAAATTATAGAATTACTGAGGAGAAAATAAAAAAATACATATATTATTTAATTTATTTTTTCATTGAAATTACGTTAAAAAGCACTATATATATATATATATATATATATATATATATATATATATATATATATATATATATATATATATATATATATATATATATCACTCTGTCTCCGTGTGCATGGTGTCCTCTTTGTAAATGTGCGTATGTATTTGAGATGGAGTAAAAAAGAAAGAGTCTATCTGTTTATAACTATCTCATTCTGTTCCTATCTATCTATCTATTTATCTATATATCTATGTACGTTTCACAACACTAGTTTACATACGAATGCTTGTAACTAAGTCATTCTTATGATTAATTAGGCTTAATGCCTGTGATATACAATTCCAAAATATTTCCTTAGTTTTATGGTTATCTCATAACATTTAAGGTGGAACACCTGCAAAAATTCCCCAGAAATGTTATCCCCAGAACTAGGACCGTTCACCTGTAAAAGACAATATTTCTTCAATGACACAAAACATACTACTGCAGAGAGTTTTTCAACATAATATCTACATCCTCTTCCACGCTATCTTAACAATATCTTAAGCAAAAACATTTTGTACATTGAGAATCACTGATGTTGAATATATGTAGTTTTACAAACTTCATACAAAAGTGGAATTCATCCTTTTTTTAAATATAGTTTGTTTAATAATTACGAGTGTTTGGTCATGAAAGCAATGTATTCTTTCGTTACAGAAATGTCGTTTTACAGAAGGAAGATGTTACCATAGACCAAACATGTGAACATCGACAAAGTTTTAAAGAAATCCGAAGCCAAAAGAACGCCTATACAGCAAAAGACAATTAAAATTTCTATGGTATATGGTGTGGTCTTGTTAGGGCCAGAAATAAAGACACAAAGAGAGAAATTGAGTTAAATACAAACATATACAAACGAGAGTTTTACAAGCAAGAATGTTCGGTCCGACTCTCAGACCTGACTGCTGGAAACTTCCCTCTCCAAAAGGCAGTACCTGCTCCTATTTATAGCTGGGAGAGTCCATGCGTGCGTGGGTAAATTACAATAATAGATAGATAGATAGATAGATAGATAGATAGATAGATAGATAGATAGAACTAAGTTTCTGTTGTGGCCTTGTTAGGGCCAGAAATGAAGACAAAGAGAGGAATTGAGTTAAACAAATATATTACCAGAAACAGTAATACAAACATATACAAACAAGGGTTTTACAGCAAGTGTGTCTGGTCCTACTGTCAGAGCTGACTGCTGGAATATTCCCTCTCCAAAAGCAGTATATGCTCCTATTTATAGCCAAGAGAGTCCATGCGTGTGTGGGTAAATTACAATAATAGATAGATAGATAGAACTAACTTTCTGTTGTGGCCTTGTTGGGGGCCAGAAATGAAGACAACGAGAGGAATTGAGTTAGACAAATATATTAACAGAAACAGTAATACAAACATATACAAACGAGAGTTTTACAGCAAGAGTGTTCGGTCCTACTGTCAGAGCTGACTGCTGGAAACTTCCCTCTCCAAAAGGCAGTACCTGCTCCTATTTATAGCTGACAGAGTCCATGCGTGTGTGCGTGCGTAAATTACCATAACTGTACATAATGAGGAAAGAGTGCTTGGGAAATCTGACACTCACAGGACAGATTGAAGCCGGTAGGGACAGAGGAAAACAACGCACCTAGAAAGATGGAGTAAATAAATGGACGTGGAGTAAGTGTTAGGAGAAATAACAAAACGGAAAATATATTAGGAGCTATAAAATAGAATAAATTTCGAAGGGCCATGATCGCCAACGTCCTAAAGGGACACAACACATACAAGAAGAGAATGCGTGATTGAATATTGAAAACATTTTCATAGGTGAAGAAGAGACACACGGCAACATAAATCTGGTTTGAGTAGCATTATTAAAATCAATATATTGGTCAGTTTCGTTACGGTGAGCAACTAATTGTGTCCATATAATCGTTTATTTAAATTCCTTGAGGTTTCTCCTATGTATTCTTTGTCGCAACAATTACATGTAATAGAGTAATTTACTCGATGAGGAAGGAATTTACTTAATTATATATATATATATTTGTTTAGATGGGTGTGTGTATGTATTTGTCTGGAGATGTGTAAGGTTTTATGTATATATTGTTTATGTGCACGTATGTGTATGCCCGTATGTATATATGTGTGTAGATGTATATATGTGTTGGAGTGGATATGTATGGATGTATGTGTTATATATATATATATATATATATATATATATATATATATATATATATATATATATATGCATGTATATGTATGGGTGTATGTGTACACCCCTATATGTATGTGTGTACGTGAAAATATAAATATGTTATTGTGTATGTGTGTATACGTATGTGTTTTTGAACATAGAAATACAGGTTCTTGCTGGATTAGATAATCGTTATTTTTTTATATGTTCATATTAGATTTGTAACCTGTAGTCGATATTACTTTTGTCAAATTTTCTTGATTACACAGCGGCTCTTTTATAAATGCCCTTCGGTTTTAGTTCCACTACCCCCATCTCCCCCACCCCTTTTTGTTTTGCTCTCCCTCTCTCATCTTCTGAGCTTTAAGATTATATCGTCTATGGTGTGTGTTTGTCACCACAAAATGTATACTCTTTTCCGGTGTATCTTTAATGTATTAGACATTTGAAAATATTCATATTTCTCTCACTTAAACCGTCTTTGACTCCCCTCTTTAAATATTCTCTCTCTTAAATTTTAATCCCCACTTCATCTTTAGACCTTCCTGTTCTACTCTCGCCTGTTACCCCTCCCTATAGCTTTCATTTACTATAGCATTCGTCCCACACTCTCATACATGCACTCCCACTAAATTTTATTTTTTATTCCCGGAGTTGTTTTTTTCTGTTTTCTTTTTGAATTTGTAGGTCTGATGAATTGGATCGTATTTACGATTCCAATGGAATAAATTATGACCATGGAATACTAACGTTTAAGCCTTTTTATTATATCCTTACTCTGTTCTGGATATTGAGTTCTACCTGGATTCTATCTACTTGGAATACTTTTTTATACATATATATATGTATTTGTATGTATGTATGTATATATATATATTTATACATTTTAGATACATGATTGCATATGTATGCGTCTATTTACCACTAATATTATCTATCTATCTATCTATCTATCTATCTATCTATCTATCTATCTATCTATCTATCTATCTATCTGTATGTATATATATATATATATATATATATATATATATATATATATATATATATATATATATATATTGAGAGAGAGAGAGAGAGAGAAGAAATATAATTTTAACGTATGCTATATTTATGGGATAAACTGGGCAATAGATAGAGCGTGTGTAAATATAAAAGTGGACAGTGAAGTCAACGCTTAATGGCGACAGACTGTTTCATGCTAAACGCAGTCGTCAGTCCTGGCAGCAGACCTAGCAATTGATTCAATCTTTCCAATTCAAGACAGATAAAAACGATAGCCTGAAGACCTACAATGAGTCAATCACCTGGAGGTTCGCATCAGACAATCTAATTGAAGCAAAAATAGTTCGAGCAGACGATTAAATGAGACCAGTTTCGTCTTGGACTGCGCTAAAATTTAAAAAACCATTCTTGTCCCAGATTGTATGCAAACTACCAATTGGAATTCATCGAGTCAATCCTACTTAACAACAGGACAGAAGTATAGCTGTGTCATCAGGATCGATAGATTATCTATTGGACTCGCTCGTCAGTGTCACATAAACCTGTTGAATTGATGAAAAGATATTATATTTATATCGACAACTACAAAAGAAGCGTTAAAGAAGCCAAGCAAAACCGGTCGATTTTTTAAACTTTTTAACTCATTAGTTAGTCTTGCTTTATTTATTTTTTAATATTGCACTATTGTCTACAATTTATGCTCATGTTTAAACACGTTAAACTGAAACAACTTACTGAACTACGTGTTTTGTTAGGCGCTTATTATCGAAGTTGTTATCCCTATTAACGAGTAGACTGACATAAATAAACATATATAAATGTCTAAACTCTCCCCAAAAAGTTGTAATCAGATACGGACTGAATGAGTTAATATTAACAGACGAAGATTTATAATTAACATAATATATAGATAGCTAAGTTTGTACACACTGAGACGTCTATTAACGTTAAAAATGTGTACGTCTGAATGATTAACCGAGGCGAAACGATAAATAAAACAATTTATAGAAAGGAATGAATTCGTGTGCGATAACGTGAAGTGTGCCTGACGAGATTGATAGTGTTAAATATGGAACAGCTTCAGCATAATCACCGTGAAGTGTGTTTATCTGAGCTTTTGCCAACGTGATCGCTGACAAGGTTACGTGTCTGTTTGTAAATAAAACCACGTTCCTGTTGTACGAGCTTCCTCGCTTAACACTGGAATCATATCCTGAGTTTAAAAAAAAAGAAAAAAAAGCTAAGACGTTAACTTACTCCCTCTTTCCGATTCTCTCACTCACTCTCTCTTTCTCACACACACACGCATGCATACACACACATGTTTGTGTGTGTATATATATACACACATATATATATATATATATATATATATATATATATATATGTATATATTTATATTTATATATATATATATACATATATATATATATATATAAATATAAATATGCATATATATATACATATATATTTGTGTGTTTTCATGAAATGACATTTATTTTTACACTCAACTACGAACGCATACACAGGCGCGCGCGCACACACATACACACACATTTAAAAAAATGTAAAAGTGGGCGTCTACTCAAACACGGTTATCCGCGAAACAGAATAATGAGAACATTTAACCATAAATGTAACATACTTCAGAACCATATTTTTATCTTATATATATATATATATATATATATATATATATATATATAAAATATATAAAATATATATATGTGTATGTATGTATGTATATATATTAATTTCAAATTTTATAAATCTTTTAATATCTATGATAACCTTGCTTCGTTGTCAAATTTTTTGAATTCTCATATATTTGTATTTTGATTGGTCATTCTAGCTTATGTAACAGCGTTTACCCCTAGCGAAGGATCGTTAATTAATTTGAATCTTTTAAAACCATTTATTCTACATTCAACATCATCACTTGATAAAACACCAGAAGTGTTGAAAAAAAATGTCTATTTTTGTAGTGATTTTATAACATATCTATGTTATAATATTTAAATAAATAATTATATATATATATAAATATATATATATATATCAGCAATATTATTAGTCCTGATCTGACGACTCGGCTCCAGTCACATTCCCTCCGCCGTAAGTATGGCTCTTTGTGTCTTCTTTATAAATATTTTCATGGTAAATATTCAGATGAGCTCTTCAGTTTCCTCTTTCAATTGCCCACATTTTTTTCTGATTTAATTTCCCACCGCCTCCCTCATTTGGTGGTCATTCATGTTAGTTCTCTGGTGGATGCGGGGTGCCTTTTATTTCCGGTCTGATTTTCATGTTTGTTGTTGTGTCGGAATGAGTGTGTGCTTGAGTGAGTGTTTGGGGGCGAATGATTGATTTGATATTAAAGTCCCACATTAATTTCGTCCAGTTAACTGGTGTTTCTGCCACATCTATATAGTGGGTGGTGGGTATTACTAACTTTATTTTGTTTAGTTGCTTGTAAATAGTTTGGTTTTCATATTGTAAATACACATTAGGGCTAGCTTCAAAATTGTTGTTTTATTCCCCTCCCCCAACACAATGAATTGTGAATAAGGGGACTGTCGATTGACATTACATTTGAATATTTGAAAATTATAACTGTCAGGGAAGCAGTTAAGAGGAAGGGAGTTTCACAGACGGGAAGTACGAGACATGAATCTATTTGAGTAGAAGAAACAGTTATATTTAACTGTTTCGATAGTGAAAGGGTTGGACTGAGATGACAACCTAGTAACACTCTTAAATTTATGCAGCTTAAGTGATACTAATAAATGTCTAATAAACGAAAGTAAGTGATTTTTTTATATGAAAATTAGTATTTGAATTAGTTTAGTCTGGGATTAATTTATATGTTATATATATTTGAATAGAATGAGGTTATGCATTTAATCATTATCTGTCAATGTTTTAAAATATTTTTGTATTCATGAATCTTGACTTAAAAAATAATAATTCTTACAGACCATCTTATCCACTAGGTCATGTGCCAATAGTGTAAATGTTTACTGTTATGGTCCAGGTTAGGACCAAGGAAGAACAACACGAACACAAGAGTAGAAATAACAAAGATATATTACACGGAATAATAATACAAGTTGTGGTAGGTGTTAGTATGACTGTCAGTCTTGTTTGGAGTGAAGTACTATCGGCTCGACTCGATTCATCTCTCTCTCTTGAGAGGTGTAGTATACATAGTGTTAGGAAGAGTTCATTCTGTAGTTATAGGTAAGGACGTTTAACATTTACATTACCTCATCTCAGATATATAGACAAATAGTGAGATTTTTATTCAAATTATTTAAATACATTTTGATTTTCTCTGTTTTTATTAATAACTTCTAATCAGCGAAAGAACGAAGAACAGGTACAGCGAGACGTGTATACGAATAAGTAAAATATATGTAGGGCCGTGATGTAAATACGAGATAAATTAATGCTGTGCTGACAGATTTCACATCATGGCGGTAAGTGATATAAGATCTTTTTTACATGATGCACTGCTTTAAGTGGCTGTAAAATTTATTGAACCAATCATTATAGTAACAACAAAATAAGTGAAACGAGAAATTTGAATATTTCACAATGTAATCAGCACGAATCTTGACTGCTTTCTGGTTACACGTGTTATCCCAAGAAACACCTGCTAGAATAAGTGCCATATTAATGTATATAGTTGGTAACAATTTTAACTTTCTTTATCGCGTGGTTATCTCCCCTCCAGTCAATTGTTTATATCCCCGCGTTTCCAAAAATACGCTTCTTTTTCTGCTATATACTGTGTCCATTCAGGAAGAGGGAATTCACGACTCTCCACAATTTCCAGTTCTTTGTAGCGCTTAGTAATTTTTTTTTCTTTTTGCTATCTCCCCTTATATATGTTCGGGCAAATATTTGCGGAAGCATGTTAGGTGCACCCTTGTGTAAATTAATTGAAACAACCGCTTTAGTTTCCTTTCTTACCCCATACGGTCAGTTTTAGACCCACTGGAGTGACAGGGTTTAAACCTTTTCTATTTTTTTCTCAGATTAGGGCATTTGCAGTTGTGTGCAGTAATATGTATCTATTTTCGGGGTGTATGCCGAAATTTGTTTGACTTTGAAAAATATTGCGTCATGTGTGATGGCATCAGATATTTTATTAAGCACAGACACTATTGTCTCGACTGTCGATTAGTTGTCCTATAGCCATTATCTGCGATGGATGTTATGTTGACCATGTTCACTATAGTCTATGAATATAGAATCCAACGCAGTACGAGTCAGACACTCTACTGACTATATCGCCAATACCACCAGCAGCTGTTCCGTAATTCTTCAGTCGTCCTTATCAAAGGCTGGCAGTGAATATTCCGGAAAAAAATATGGCCGCCTTTATACACGTCTTATTGAATACTTTGAGCTTTCTGATTGAATATAACTTCTATTGGTGAACTATAAAATGAGTCAGCTCATTTTGGCTGGCTCACTAGAATACCAAGGTACCCAAAATCTCCAACAAAGCGTATTAAAATACGTTGCACGAACACACTGGAAAGCTTTACAGAGAGATCGCGGATGGTACGAGGAAAGAGAAGCTCGTAACAGCCATTATAGACGTGTGGTACCGCGGCCCCAAAATCAATGCTGTGTACTCCAAGTGGAGTCCATGCGAAATCACATCAACGGGCTCCCAAAAATAAAGGCAGACATACAAAGTAAATATATGTTTCACTGTGAAAATACAAAAAATGTAAATAATAACGGAATTATTCGTTTTCTTTCAATTAATTTGCACAAGGATGTAGGTTTTGCTCTGTCTTCGCCTGTCTTTCTTGCCTCGTGAATGTCAAATTCTCCAAACATTTTTCCTCATAAAGTGCTCTAGAAATTTCCAATCTCCCTTTCTGATGCTAAATATAATTGTCTTTTTTGTTTCTATTTTCATTTCAATTTTTTCTGTTTCTTTCCTTAACTTTATGAAGGCATATTTCCTTATTCCAATGTGCCTTGGAATTTTAGTGTTGCACGTTCCCTCCTCTTTTAAAACAATTCCTCAGTATCCACATTTATATAATTGCTTCATTTTCGTGACTCTAATTCATAGTTCGTATTTTGGGCTGTGTTTTTCTTGTGGGCTTCGATATATTCTCTCTTTCTACAAGTGATGTTTCAGTGCCACATTTTCCCAATTACATCCATATCTTTTTAATCATTCCACGTAAGCAAGGGGAGAAAGGAACTAAGACGCAAGAGGATACGGATTGTGAAATAAATTGAGAAAATAAAAAAAATATGATTCAAAGAGATATATGATGATACATTTAAATGTTTGAATGAAATGCATAGCTAAAGAAAATAGAAGCCTGAAGAAATTTCCAAAAGCGAAAACCGTGAGGGAAGGAACTATTAGCATAGAAATCACGGTTAAGTTTGGTTGATTTTGTTTAGCGACATATCAACCACTATGGGTTATTTAATGCCGAAATCTAAATATTTTGTATGTCTTCAACTACTGATAACTAAGTATTGTTGGTTGGTTGATTTTCTTTAGCTGCATATCAACACCTCTATGGGTTATGTAATGCCGAAATATAAATACTTTGTATGTCTTCAACTACAGATAAATAGGTATTGTTGATTGGTTGATTTTGTTTAGCGGCATATCAAACTCTATGGGTTATTTAATGCCGAAATCTAAATATTGTGTATGTCTTCAACGACTGATAACTACGTATTGTTGGTTGGTTGATTTTCTTTAGCGGCATATCAACACCTCTATGGGTTATGTAATGCCGAAATATAAATATTTTGTATGTCTTCAACTACAGATAAATAGGTATTGTTGGTTGGTTGATTTTGTTTAGCGGCATATCAAACTCTATGGGTTATTTAATGCCGAAATCTAAATATTTTGTATGTCTTCAACGACTGATAACTACATATTGTTGGTTGGATGATTTTCTTTAGCGGCATATCAACACCTCTATGGGTTATGTAATGCCGGAATATAAATATTTTGTATGTCTTCAACTACAGATAAATAGGTATTGTTGGTTGGTTGATTTTGTTTAGCGGCATATCAAACTCTATGGGTTATTTAATGCCGAAATCTAAATATTTTGTTATGTCTTCAACTACAGAAAAATAGGTATTGTTTGTTAACGTCATATCAACTTCAATGGGTTATTTAATGCCCAAATCTAAATATTTTAAACACAATTTTATGGCTTCAACTAAAGATAAAATGTATTGTTGATAATTCTACTATAAAATGTATTGCAAGACATTTAGCTATAAATAGGTATTCTTGGTAATTTTACGAGACATATGTATTGTTATACATTCATAGCCTTTTATCTCTTTTGTGGTTCAATATTTGCCCATAGCTGGGTCCCTAACAGGTGCTACAACCCCCGGTTAGGGTGGACCTGAGAACAACAGCAATTAAGTGGTGGTTCCATGCTACTCAAAATATCCAAACTTCCGATCAGAGGACTTGCTGCCGGATGTAGTTTATCGTCATACCCAGGACTCAATTGCACAAGTAAAATGATGAGACCTTGTCTAGTGCGAAGCTTTCATTCGTGACGTCGACATACCAAAGACGAAATCTCATCAAAACAATTAACATAAATAAAATATTTATAGAAATATTTATGGCGGGTGGATTGTGACTGAAGCCAACATGTCTTGTCAGGACTGATAAACCTTTCAGATTCATCTATGGATTTTGTCAAGAATCTCTAGGTATACAGTAGAAGCAATAGAAGAGATATAGCGGCAATATTCAATGGATTCATTTATTCTATTGTACACATGGTACGGAATTTTTAAATTTCAACTTTGACATGTGTCGCTTCTGATTGGCACTTTAATACCGTCATTTTCGTTTCTGAAATATATTTATTGCGGTGCTTTACAGCCATAAAGGTAACTGTTTATGCCAATATATTTTACCATGAAGTAAGTCTCTGAGAAAATGGTACGGGAAGTTACGAACAATAAAATAAGAGTCTCGAAGTATGCCATCATTCAGGAAAGACATAAGTTATGTACGCGAAATGGCACAAACGCCTAGATTCAAGCTACGACAAAAAGGAAACTAATGTATTCATTATGTAAGCTATTTCTGTTCGGACTATTTTTCCAATCTTTGTTCTTGGT
>OZ038512.1:8748736-8768736 GCA_964036315.1 Acanthosepion esculentum
CTTCCTTCCTTCCCTCCTTCCTTCCTTCCTACCTACCTTCCTCCCTTCCTTCCTTCCTTCCTTCCTTCCTTCCTTCCTTTCCTCCTTCCTTCAATCCTTCCTTCCTACCTTCCTTCCTTCCTTCCCTCCCTCATTCCTTCCTTCCTTCCTACCTTCCTTCCTTCCTACCTCCCTTCCTTCCTTCCTTCCCTCCCTCATTCCTTCCTTCCTTCCTTCCTTCCTTCCTTCCTTCCTTCCGTCAATCTGTCCGTCCTCCGTTCTTTATGTTTCTTTCTTTCTTTCTTTCTTTCTTTCTTTCTTTCTTTCTTTCTTTCTTTCTTTCTTTCTTTCTTTCTTTTCATATTTCAATTTCGTTTATACTCTGTCCCTTTCCATTTGTAGTTATTTCCTTTTTATATTCCCATGCAGGATATTTACTTCCTCCTCTTACTTTCCTATCTCTTCACCTCCTCCTCCTCCTCTTCCTTCATCTCCTCCTCCTTCACTTTCTCTTCATCCTGTCCCTCCTCTTCTTTCCCTTCCTCTTCCTTCATCCTCTTCCTTCTCCTAGCTATCTTCCTGCTCCTCCTTCCCCACCTCTTCGTCAAGAGCATCCTCCTTTTCTTCCTCCACCTCTTCATCGTCTCCCTCCTCTTCTTCCTTCTCCTCTTCCCTCATCCTCTTCCTTCTCCTAGCTATCTTCCTGCTCCTCCTTCCCCACCTCTTCGTCAAGACCATCCTCCTTTTCTTCCTCCACCTATTCCTCCTCTCCCTCCTCTTCTTTCTTCTCCCCTTCCCTCATCCTCTCCTTCTCCTAGCGTTCTTCCTGCTCCTCTTTCCCAATCTCTTTCTCCAGACCATCCTCCTTTTCTTTCTCCATCTCTTCCTTCCCCACCTCTTCATCCTTTTCTTTCCACCTCTTCCTTTCGTTCTCCTCCCCCTCTCTCTTCTACATCCCCCCCTCTTTTACCTCCACCCTCTTTGAATCTTTTCGCTTTACTCATCGTCATATGACGTGAATCCGCTCTGTGTTGTTAGTATATCCTTAATAATCTAATTCTTCTTCATCATAAATTATGATGAAGAAGAATTAGTTCCATTACCAAATATTTCTTTTTTCTCACTCATCCTGTATTAGTTTTCGTTTTCGATCATATTTTTTTTCGTTTCCCTCTCTTTTTACGTTTGTCATCATTTGGCAAATTCCGCCTCCAGGAACAGCTATCGTATTAAAAAGCCTCGCCACAGTTACTGTTTTATACTTTCATATTCTTATTTGGTCAGCCGTCCTCGCATTTATATACGAGGGTCATTCAATAAATGAGGTGAATTTTTCGGTATAAGGACTTCTAATACAAATAGAAGCTTACTTCTTTCTTTTTCTTTTCAAAGTAGTCTCCCAGCACTGTCACACACGTTTCCCATCTGTGCACAAGCTTCCGTATTCCCTCAGCGTAAAAATCTTTGGACTGATGTCTCAGCCAGTCGCTCACAACACTTTTGACATCGTCACTTTTAAACTTCGTGCCGCTCGTGAACGCTTTCAAGGAACCAAACAGGTGAAAGTCTGACGCGGCAAGGTCCGGGCTGTAAGGGGGATGAGGGAGCAGTTCCCAGCCCAGCTCGTTGATGGTCTGCACCGTTTGGGCTGCTGTACTGTTTGTGCTCTGCAGTAAGCATCTTTGGCACCCACAGGCAGCTGACCTTGTGTGCTGTCCCAACAGATAAGCTCAAAGTCCTTGCAATGTCATCCACTGTCACCCTTCTGTTAGACTGAATGAGGTCATTGACTAATTCGATCACCTCAGGAGACCTCACTTCTGTAGGTCTCCCAGGCCTGTCTTCATCCTGAACATGGCTGAAACATGTGCCACCATACACAGTTGACATTCTCCTATGTATTTCAAATGGTTTGCACCCTTCAGCAACCAAAAACTTGATAACTGACCGCTGTTCAATCCTGGAGCATGCTTCTTGGTCGGCCATCTTTGTTAATCGCCAAAACTCTCAAAGTTTTTTTTTAATCTGCAAAAGAAATTAAATCCATGTGAAAAAGAAGAAAAAAAAAGTAAGCTTCTATCTGTATTAGAAGTCCTTATACCGAAAAATTCACCTTATTTATTGAATGACCCTCGTATATATATATATATATATATATATCTATATATATATATATCTATATATATGTATATCTATATATCTATATATATATATATCTATAAATATCTATATCTATTTCTATATATCTATATATCTATATCTATCTATATATATATACATACATATATACATATATATACATATATATATATATATACATATATATATTTACATATATATATATATATATATATACATACATACATATATACATATATATATATATACATACATATATATATATATATATATATATATATATATATATATACAAGAAACATACATACACGAAAACATTAAAAAGCAGTTTACCTTGCTATCGGGGTTTCAGCCTCTATTACATATATATATATATATATATATATATATATGACGACAATTCCAAAAATCTTAAATTTTACCGACGGGTTTCATCTTCTGACTTTTTCAAGGCAAAAATGGAATCGAAATATCTCTGTTGTTATAGTTACATTAAAAAGATAGACGCTTCTGTCTAAGTCTTTTTTCTGCTTAATGTAAATGACCTTTATAGTAAGAGATTACATTAACAAAAAAAAAAGCCTTCACTCGGCGAAAAAGAAGGAAAGTTTTTACGTTTTTCAATACGAAATACGTATGAGGCCCGGAGAACTCAATTCGTACTTGAAGAGTAATGCATTAATTGCAGTAGAAGCTGCTGTTTTTTTTAAAATGTCCTTTCTCGAGAGAGCTCAACCGGATTTCCTGGTAGCATATGCATAGTCATCAATAGATCCTCAGTGTGGCTAGACCTCCAATTGCTTCGATATATATATATATATATATATATATATATATATATATATATATATATATATATATATATATATAATAGAGAGAAGTTTTAAAGAGAAGTTAAATGGCGTTTTAAATGAGTGAGATACAAATAAATATGAATTATTTTCCGATGCATAATTCATTACTGAATCGCTGACCTAAATTAAATTATAAACCGACACCGGAAATGGGTCTATCCATTTGTGGTGACACTACGCACAAGAAAAGCCGAAATAATCTGTAAAAAATGTTATAAAGTTTAATGTACCTAGTTTTAAGTATAGCTAAAATAATTTATGCGATTTCAGGCATTACTGTAAATCAGTTGGCAAATGTTTTCCGTGAACTGCAAAATCGCATTACCCTCTGTATTGCTAATGATGGAGGACATGTGGAAACTTAAATAAAATTTCAATAAAACCTTAAAATATGTAGATTTTCTTCTTTCTAATCCATTTTACAAATTATTTCTATCGCAAATACAAATAAAGTTATAATTTTTTTAAAGTGCACACGAACATTATGGACACCCTGTATATATATATATATATATATATATATATATATATATATATCGGTGTGTGTGTGTGTGTGTGTGTGTGTGTGTGTACAGGCTGTCCAAAAAATGTATACGTACTTCAACAGCTGATAGATTAATTGATTTTTTTTTTCTTCCCTGGTTAAACCCATTAGAATTAGTGATGACAGTCAAACTAAACTTCGAACTAAGAAAATTCATTCTAAAATGCTACTGGGAGTGTGAAAAGGTAGTTGAAATGCAAAGAAACTTCAGGAGGGGGTTTCAAAGAGATCCACCAACGTGACTTACCATCACTCGAATTAGAAATAAGTTTGAAGCCGATGGAACTGTTCCAAATGTCCACGAGAATGTTCCGGAAGATCACGGACATTGACAAGCATGACAAAGCAAGAAAGTGTACCGGAAAGGTATCACCAATGTCCAAGAAAATCTGTGTGGGAATTGAATCGTGAGGTAGTTATTTCAAAATCATCTGTCGAAAGTATTTTGAAGTGTTACCAATGGAAAAGATACATTCCAAGTTTAGTCCATGATATTAATGACCATGATCCAGTCCGTAGAGTGGAGTTAGATCCTATCTTACAAACAGGTGGATTGGACGAAGGGGTTTTGTAGTATACTCTCCGCATTCAGCAGACTAGGCTATTTTATGGGGATACTTAAAAGATGCTATGAAATCGGCAACAGTCGCTGAATTGAGAACAGCCATTGAACAAGAATGCATAAAAATACCAAACGAAATGTTTGCTAATGTTTGCGATTCCATTGCTTTCATTTGTCAGCAGTGTCTGGATCAAAACGGACGTCTGTTTGAAAACAGGCGTTGATAAAACAATAAAATAATAGCTGTAGATTCTATCAAATTTTGAAAATTCGATGTATTTTAATAAACATTGATTTTATAATTATTTAAAGTGTTTGTACATTTTTGGGGGACACCTTGTATGCCAAATTGTCAATCACAATAATTTCCTTATACAAATTTCATTAAAAACGACTGACTATGTACTACAGCTAAGTTTCTGTTTAATTTTTTTTATGTTCTTATAATTTTTTTTTCTGGGCATAAATTCTGTAGAAATTATCCGAACGTTCTGTATGTCCAAGCGCTTTCGGCTATAATTTTAGCCATCATCAAGGATGATTTTGTTTTTACGTTTAACTGAATGTATGGATTGTTTTATGTATGTAGCGAGAGTTACAGGAATGTTTTCTCTTTAAAACACACACAATACAAATACAATATCCGCATGTAAAATCATGCAAAAATAATGGGAGTATTATTAATAAAAATGTAAAACCCAATATTCAATAATATCAAGTATGAACACGGCCACAATATGCTGACCGTGTTTGGAAAATAAAATATTCCTTTAACTCTAGATATATACATAAAACAATCCATGCATTAAGTTAAAAGTAAATAAATAAAAACCATCCATGACGGTTAAAAGTACAGCCGAATTGCACAATTCCTACATAATCTATGTCCAGAAAAGAAGAAAATTATAAAAGCACAAGAAAAATTAAATAATAAAAAAACTTAACTGCAGTACCTTGTCAGTCGTTTTTAATGGAACTTGACTTGATATATATATATATGTATATTACATTTTCCTTTTTTTTAAATTGTTGCTGTTATATGCTTTGCTATTCAGGCCAGCATGCTCATTTTGGTCGATATACATGCAGCACTTCGGCCGAATCTACACTTGTTTTTTTTTCAAGTGTCTGCTCTTGGTTTAAAGTAGACCTGAGCGGTCCAACTGCTGGGCTGTTGCGCGTATTAGAAAGACTAAGACGCACATGTTTGTCCAAATGTCAACGCATAGAGGAAATAAGAAAATGAAGAAAGAAAGCAATTTCTCGACCAAGGACGAACATTGACAGGATAAAAATAACTCACAGAAATGGAAGAAAGGAAGAAGAAGAAGAAAGGAAGAGGTTGAAATAATGGCTCAGAATGAGAAACCAGTTAACCGAGTTCGAAATCCTGTCGAGTTCGTTGCATTCCCTTCTCGTACAAATACACTTGCAAAAGGTATGATACCCTTTCTTCTCAAAGCTAGTGTTAAATGGAGGAACAAATTGAGAGTCATAATCTTGGTTGGGAACCATTCTAGAAGAGAGAATTCCCGAATTCAAACGTGCCTGGAGGCTAAAGTGCCTGAAAGACACCAATGCTGTTACAGCTGCAGTACATGCAGCGCACCCTATGAGCCTAGTGAGTTACGAGGCGCGATGATGTTGATTGCGAAGGAATGACATTTCAATTTATATGAAAAATAATATGAAGAAGAAGAAATAATAAAAAGAAGAAATAAAAGAAGAAAAACAAATAGGTGAAAGAGGAGGAGGAGAAGGAGGAAGAAGAAGGGAGGAAGGAAAGAAGAAAAAGAAGAAGAAGAAGAAGAAGAAGAAGAAGAAGAAGAAGAAGAAGAAATAAAAGATGAAATAGAAGAAATAAGAGAATAAATAGAAAAGAAGAAAATTGTGGAAGAAAAATAACAATAAATAAAACAAGAAGAAATAGTGGAGGAAGAAGAGATAAAAGAAAAAGAAGAAGAAGAAGAAGAAGAATAAATAAAAGCAGCAGAAGAAGAGGAAATAAAAGCAGAAGAAGAAGAAGAAGAAGAAAAAGAAGAAGAAGAAGAAGAAATATAAGCAGCAGAAGAAGAGGAAATAAAAGCAGAAGAAGAAGAAGAAGAAGAAGAAGAAGAAATAAAAGCAGCAGCAGCAGAAGAAGAAGAAGAAATAAAAGCAGCAGAAGAAGAAGAAGAAGAAGAAGAAGAAGAAGAAGAAGAAGAAGAAAAAGAAATAAAAGAAGCAGCAGCAGAAAAAGAAGAAGAAATAAAAGCAGAAGAAAAAGAAGAAGAAGAAGAAGGAGAAGAAGAAGAAGGAGAAGAAAAGGGAATAAAAGCAGCAGCAGCAGAAAAAGAAGAAATAAAAGCAGCAGAAGAAGAAGAAATAAAAGCAGCAGTAGAAAAAAGAAGAAGAAGAAGAAGAAGAAGAAGAAGAAGAAGAAGAAAAGTAAATAAAAGCAGCAGCAGCGGAAAAAGAAGAAGAAATAAAAGCAGAATGATGAAGAACAAGTAGAAGAAAAAAGAAAAAGAAATAAAAGCAGCAGCAGCAGAAAAAGAAGAAGGAATAAAAGCAGAAGAAATAAAAGAAAAAGAAGAAATAAAAGCAGCAGCAGCAGCAGCAGTAGAAGAAGAAGAAGAAGAAGAAGAAGAAGAAGAAGAAGAAGAAGAAGAAGAGGAAGAAGGAGAATGGTCTAAAAATCATGGCCTGAGATTGAAAGGTGGGACGGATGTATATAAAGCAGTTTACGCTGAAAAATAAAGGAAGATAAAAACGCGTGCAAGGAACGGAAATATGAAGTCAATGAGTTTTCGAAATTCATTCTTCGATGGAAAACAAACAATAAAAACTGACGTCGTTGGCAATAAATAAAAACAAATAAAATCGACAGAGCCTCAAATCGAAAATTTTAAAAATGGAAGCGAAAACAGTCGACTAAACAGAACCAGAATGCAATCCAAAGGTAATAAATTCTTCACCACGTGATGTCATCGAGGTAGTTTAAGTTTGTTTTTATCTCGAAGAAAAATACATGCTTCCAACTAGAATTCAAAAAACAAAATGAAGGAGATTGAATAAGGAATTACATTGTGGCTGTGATGAGAATGCGAAAAAATATATGTGTATATAATGAATTAAAATAAATATAAAATTATGTTAATCACAGAGGAAGCTGTCTTTAGAGAGTCAGGAAAATCGTGACCTATGACCTTTTTATAGAAAATTTTACTTTCTTTTCTAGTTTTTCTGTAATTTATATATTTCTATCTTTAATTTTCTTTAAAATATATGTTGTTGGCTTATTTGATATTTTTTCATTCGTTAATGAAATTCGTGTGTGATCATATAATTTCTTTTTTTTTATATCTGAGTTTATATACACTTTAAATACACTGATATTTTAATTACCTTTACACTTCATTCTGTTTACTGATTTTCCTGATTTATTTTTTAATTTATTTTTTACATGTAGTGCGTCATTTTGGTCTCTTTGTTTGCTTCAATTTAGTTTCGAGATGGAGAAAAGTTTTTAATTTCAAACTGAATAAAATAACATGAATTACATAGCCGGTGCATGTTAGACATTAGTGTCAAAATACTGCAAGCCTACAGGACGACGGTTTAGTGCTTTTCCTTTCTGGCTGACCAGCTCAAAAACTTGAAAATAAAAGTCACATCTACTGCACATGCGTGTAGCTTTGAGATTGTCGTGACAAAATATAGAAAAGTAGACGATGCGCTCTAGCCTTGGGTGGTAACTTGTTTGAACAAAATTAAACTATTATTTTAAAACTGTAGAGAATGTATCGGGAAACCCCTCTCGTATATTTTCCAATAATTCAGAAACATTTAAAGATAAGTAAGTAAATAAATTTGATAGCCATGATCACCTACGTCCTGAACGGATATGGAGATTAAAGAAAATGAAAAAAAGGCAAGGCAATTCGCAGATAATAAATAAATGGAATATGTGGAGAGCCATCATCACCTACATCCTTAATGGATATTGCAGTTAAACAAAAAAAAATAATAAAATAAAGATGTCATGGTAACTGACACGTAATAAAAAAGAATGTGTGGAGAGCCATGATCTGATAAAATATGGCGTTTAAACAAAATAATTTTCAAAAACTCATGGCAATTCACAGATAATAAAAAAAGGTATCTACGATCAGCAACGTCCTGAAAGTCTATGGAGTTTAATCAAAAAATAATAATGGTATTATAGCAATTTAGAGATCGTAAAGAAAAAGAATGTGTGGAGAGCCATGATCGCGTACGCCCTGAACAGATATGGTCATTAAAGAATTTTTAAAAAAATTAAAAAGACATGTCAGTTCACAGTTAATAAATAAAATTAATCTGTCAAGTGCTATTATCACACCTACGTCCTTAATGGACATGGCGATTTAATCAAAAATAAAATTCAAGGTAATTGACGCATAATAAAGAAAAAGAACCTGTGGAGAGCCATTATCACCTCCGTACCTATCTGATATGACATTAAAAAAGTGTTCCTCATTGAATATGCACGTAGTATAGCAGTTATTGGATCTGAAATCAGTAATGGCGTATCATTTTCAAAATTCGATTTTGGTTCGTTGCATTCATCTGAGCTCAAATACTCATGGAAAAGGCAATTAAACCCGTCCTGGGTCTGACTATAAACTACATCCGCGTCCTGGGTTAGATGATAAACTATGTTCAACAGCAAGTCCTCTGATCGTGAGGTTTTGAGGAGCGTGGAACCACCTCATAATTGCTGGTGTTCCGAGGTCCACCCTGCCCCGGGGTGGTAGCACCTGTTAGAGTTCCAGCTATGTGTAAATAGTTAACCTCTAAACTGGTGTCAAAGCACTGTGAATGTGTAAATATAGGGTTTAATACTAGAAATACTCTGTAAAAAATATAAGCAGTAATACATTTAAAAAGAAAAGAAGATATTACTAGAAATACCTTTTTGAAAAAAATACATATATATTACTAGCAATAAAAATGTTGTCGGCATTAAATAACCCATTGAGGTTGATATGCCGTAAAACAAAGCAAAGCAAACCGAACCAATTAAACACTGATTTCTTTCTCAAGTTCTTCTGAGCTCTCTAGCTTTGTATAGCAAACCAGTCTAGAAAAAGGTCAACATTGAATTCAAAAACTGTTTGTCGTCGGGCTAGTAACTCTTCATCGCAAAGACCTACACCCTTGTACAAAATAATGCAAACAAACAATTACTATTTTCCTTTCTTTTATCACACAGCCAGTTTTAGACCCACTGGATTGGCAGCGTGTAGTCAATTACTATTTTCCCTCAGATTATGTCATTTGCAGGTGTATGGTGAAATTTGTTAATATTGCGTCATCAGTGATGGCATTAGATTTTTATCACGCCCAGACAATATTGTCTCGACTGTCGAATATTTCTCCTTCGGACATTGTCTGCGATTGACGTTTCTCCAAGAAAGTGTACGAAAATTGTAACGCAGCACGAAAACACTAGAATGCTTTACCAATGTACTAGACTGGCCCGGAATCTCTCCTGATTTAAATCCAACCGAGAATCTGTGGTCAATCTGCAAGGAACGACTTCGTGGAATGGACATACGAAGTACTAACATCTGCACTGGGTCATGTTTCAACGGAAAAATAAGAAAAATGTATGTAATAACGGAATTATTCGTTTTGCTTCAATTAATTTTCACAAACGTTTACTTGCCACAAAATGTGGAGCAGCATCACTTTGCGTGGTGAAGCTGTGTCCCTGTTCTCCGATAAGGAACTCATACATACCATTCATCACTAAATATGCTGGAAAAGTGGTCAGCTCACTGTACTGCATCAATATCTGATTCCTCCTACTATCCTCTGACATTTTAAAAGCCAGATCAAGCCGAAAACGGAGTACTGCTGTCATACTTTAGCAGGAGCTGCTCAGTCGTCAATATGCCAAACAATGATACAATAAAAAAAAGTCTCCACGTCCTTTTGGATGAAGAATTATTTACAACGCTGTAATACCCTTTCTCACAGACGAGGCATCGCAAACCTCACGCTGCTCTACCGTTATTTCCATGTAGAGTTTTAAGATGAACTACACTATTTAGTTCCGCCAAATCTAACCTTCACGATTAAGATTCGCCATTCCACTCATACTGTTGCAAACCACCCACAATGCCACTGTTTTTTTCTTTGATAATATGTAACTTCCACTCGAACAGCTTCTTCACACTAACCGGTGTTTTGTGCAACCGCCTTCCAAGAGGATGCTTCCCAGATCACTACATACTTAACTAGTTCAAGTTTTGGGTCAACCGTTATCTTCCCTACACATCGCCATAAACTCTGCCTCTTACTCTGAAACCATCTACCGCGAGTGGCTCTTGGGCATTTTGCAGGGTGAACATCATTTTTAAAAAACATCTTTGTCAGAGTCCAACGGCTTAAATTTCACTTGTGCTCCAGAATAAGTAAACTGAAATTTATTTATTCTTTGCTTTGACAAACAGAAGCTATTGCCTGTAAGCAGAAGTGTTTCTCAAGCTTTTTTTCAGCAACGGTACACTTCGAAGCAAATGAAAATATCACAGCACACTTAGCAAAATTTTAAAAGGGTATACATTTAAATGTAATGACATAAAACCATAGGTTTTGAATGCAATCTGACCACGACACATAATGAGTTGACAACTTAGAGTAGAGTTTCTTTACCTTTTTTAAGCAGCGGCACACCTAGAAACAAATGAAAATATCACGACACATTTAGAAAATTTTTTAAAGGGTATACATTTAAATGCTATGAAATAAAACCACAGATTTAAAAATAATACTCAAACAAATATAAACTTACTTTATTTCAATTTTTCTATTCAACTATTTGTACAGCTTATTTAGTGTGAAACCTGCGCCTGGTGTCTTTTCGTGATTTCTTCAATGTTTGGTCGAAAGTGCGATAAGGAGGCCCTCATTTCTTCTTCAGTTGAGCGTGGTCTTTCTCGCTTCTTATTTTTGATGTTATTTAGGCTTGAGAAGCTCAATTCACATAAATAAGTAGAAAATTGCAATAAAACTGTTAACATTTGAGCTAATGTGGAATATTGCATTTGTATTGAAACCTGAAATGTATCAATGGGTACCGTCGAATGTTTTATTTTGTCCATGGTATTCTCAGCAGCTTGATTGAAGTTGCCTCTTTATTAAAGGTATTGTTACAATACAGTGTTTCTCAACCATTTTAAGAAACGGCTAGGAGCATATGAAAATATCCCGGCACACTTAACAAATTTTTTAATTTACATTTAAATTTTATGTAATAAAAACTTAGATTTAAAAATAATGCACACACAAATATGAACTCTCAATTTTTCTTTTCAACTATTTGGGAAGCCTATTTAGTGTGAAACCTGCGCCTGGTGTCTTTTCGGTATTTCTTCAATGTTTGGTTGAATGTGCGATAAGCAGGCCCTCATTTCCTCTTCAGTTGAGCGTAGTCTTTCAGACTTTTTATTTTTATACGATTTAGGAATGAGAAGCGTAATTTACATAAATAAGAATAGAAAACTGCATTAAAAACTGATAAAGCATTTTAGCCACCGTGGGATAAGATTCCTTTTCTATTGAAATCCAAAATGTATCAATGCAGACCGTTGAATGCTTTATTTTGAGTCCATAAAAAATAAAAATCCTTGTTAAAAAATGAATATTAAACGAAGTATTTAAAATAATACAATTGGAGAATAGTGAGAAGAATTATTTGAAAATAAAGTTTAATAATTATTCAATTATTCAAATACTAACTCTGTATCATTACTACTTACACACACACACACACACACAAATACATATATATATATATATATATATATATATATATATATATATATATATATATATATATATATATATATATATATAAGTGAACATAGAAGTCAACACTTAGAGGCGACAGTCTGTTTCATGCTAGATGCAATCGTCAGGCAATTCTTGCAACTCAAGTTGCCTGACGATTGCATCTAGCATGAAACAGACTGTCGCCTCTAAGTGTTGACTTCTATGTTCAATTTTATATTTACACATCTTAAGACTATATATAGTCTTAAAATGTGCTATATTTATGGGATAAAGTGCTCAATATCAGAGATAAAGCGTGTGTAAATTTAAAAGTGAACATTGAAGTCAACTCTTGGAGGCGACAGTGTGTTTCATGCTAGATGCAATCTAGGTTGCGGCCTGACGATTGCATCTGGCATGAAACAGACTGTCGCCTCCAATATAAAAAAAAACAAAAAAAACAAAACACACTAAACTAATTGACTTTCTTTTTTCATGTTTTCAGATAAGACGAATACTAAAAAGAGAACAGGTAAAAATAATTTTGTGTCAGTCCCGCTGTCTCTCCGACTGAGTAATGCTGAGAGGAAAAAGATAATGTTACCAACCTTCATACTCTAGCTTCCATCTTCAAAACCCATTCAAGAAGAATCAAGAAGTTTTAAAAAGATAGAACAGTAGAGAGGAAAGCTGGATCCGGAGGTCACAATAGCAGGGGGGATCCACATATCAACTTAAAGTATTCAATTAGAAAAGATCCAACTCAATCCATTCATATTTTTCTTCAGTCTTTATCATTTCTTACTTTTGATGTTATTTACGATGAGAAGCCTAAATCATATAAATGTGAAGTAGAAAAAGGCATTAAAACTGATAAAGTCTTTTTAGCTAATGTCGGATATTCGTTTTGTATTGAAGGCCAAAATGGGTACCGTTGAATATTTTATTTTGAGTCTTCAGTCACTAGAAATGATGATCAGTCTTCCTTCTTCACATAGTTATGCTCCATGCGTGATACACGCACAAGTGATTATGTATCTTTCGATACATGACTCACGAGTCAGATTATTTCCAGCAGCAGGGCGCCTACTCTGAGGTAGGCCAGTTGCCATCCAAGGCTATGGAAAAGATCATTTTAAAAAAATGAATATTAAAACAAAGTATTTAAAATAACGCAATCGGAGAATTGTGAAAAGAATTATTTGAAAATAAAGTTATTCATTTATAAAAATACTAACGCTGTACCATTACTTCTTTCACATAGCCGCATAGATATGGATGCCGTGGCAATATTTCACGGCCCACGTAAGAGAATCCCGCGGTATTAGTGTGCTGCGGTAAGGTTGTTGCGAATCATCACTATAATGGATTGGTCAGTTTTCTTTCTGCGCATTACGGAGAGAATACTGCAAGTATTAGAGGCCATGTGATTGTAAAATTTTGTTTCAGAGTCCAACATGAAGCTAATGTATGAGATAAAACGACGTGTTGTAATTGTGTCAGACGCCAGACACAGCAATTCTGCCAAAGCACGTCTTTTTCAAGTCACCAGATCGTAGGTCCACAAGATTCAGAATGAATTGTATGCCTCCAGCGGGGATGTGTCACCTGTAGAGAAGCTCAAAATTCATTCACAGCCATCGGACAATATCAAGACTCCACAATTCGTTCAGCAGGTGTAGGACTTTGTTGCTGTGGATATCAGATCGTACGTGAAGGCCAGAGATCGCCAGGGGTCCAAGGGCACAATCCGACGACATTCCTTCCAATTTATACGTGATGTGGAAAGGAGAGTTGATGTCGACACACACAAAAGAACAAGGATTGCTTCGGGCAAAACGACTACTGAACAAGTTGAAATATCCAGAATAACCTGGAATTCTCTGGAATTTTCATAAGAAAATTTCGACCCAGTTCAAAAAGCGAACGGTAGAAATGACAGCTGGTTATGTACGTCCCCACCCCATGTTAGGCACACTAACAAATCACCCACTTGTGTGATTGTTTGTTGGGTGATTTCTTATTGACATGTCATTTTCTGCAGATTGTAATGTATCTTTGAAGATGTTCAAAAATCTATCAAAATACAAGGATATTGAAGTGAAAATCTCAAAAATATGGCTCATGACGACATCAATAATTCCAGTTGGAGTTGGTGGCCTTCGATTGACTGGAAAAGGTCCTTATAATCTCATTGAAAGAAAATCCTTAAAACATATGACTTAAAGAAATACAAAAAAAATATGTACTCACATTACGAAGAGGTTTATCTACGCAAAATGTGTGTGATCTTAGGTATTTTTTCCGTTTATTTTCCAAAATTCAATACTCGCCAGCGGCGTGAAGTAGGTAAACCACAGCTAGTGGTGAACTATTTAGACACCATATTACCCCAACTTACGTTAGTGTCCCACGTTTTTATGAGGATTGGGGCATGCCCATTAATGTTCATAGGTACGGTATATAACAATAATAATAATTTCAAGAAGTACTCTCATGAAACAAAAAATCATTAACTATAGCAATTTAAGTGTCTGATATTCTTCAATTACTACTACTACTACTACTACTACTAATAATAATAATAATATATATATATATATATATATATATATATATATATATATATATATATATATATATATATATATATATATATATATTTCACTCCGATGAAATCTTAACGGATGAAAGAAACGCGCCACAAGAGATTTTCCAGTTTGTCATTTTTCTAAATAAACACACACACACACACACACACACACACACACATACACACACACATACACACACACACACACATATATATATATATTTATATATATATATATATATATATATATATATATATATATATATATATATATATATATATATATATATATATATATAAGATAGATAGGCGTGATAATAATATATTTGTAATGTATGGTATATTTTTGGTTCAAAATGCTCCATGCCAGAGATAGAGCGCGTGTAAATATAAAAATGGACACTAATGCCAACACCAAGTGGCGTCTGTCTGGTTTATGCTTGAAGACAATCTTTAGTCAGGTTCGCTGTGAAGCATTTTTCTAACTGTTACCACTTTGTGTTAATCTAGTGTACAATCATATATATATATATATATATATATATATATATATATATATATATATATATATATATATATATATATATATATATATATATATATATAAAACAATATAAATGAATTTGGCTAGATTGAAAAAAGACTCTTTCAAAAAAATATTATTTCCAAAAGGCTCTTTCAAAAAAATATTATTTCCCGCACAAAAAAAATTTACCAGCGCCTCTCGTTTCGTGTTTCATCAACAAATCCCTGAGCGATGAAATCCTAACGAATGAAACGTGTCAAAAAATGTTTTTCCAGTTTGTCATACTATTTTCTAAATTCTGTTTGTTCATATATAAAATTATACAATATATATCGTTATATTATATATATGTGTGTGTGTATATGTGTGTGTAGTCGATCCTAAACACACACACACGCACACACATATATATATATATGTATGTATATTGTCATCCACAGACAGACTGTTTGGCTGTATTACAGCTCATCCGATTGCTTCAAGATATATATATATATATTGGTTTGGTGCATATTTATCAGGCGTTTTTGTAGGCAAGTTATTTGTTAATAAAAATTGCTGTTTTGTTTACTTTTTCTTAATAAAAATATTATTGTATTTTCAGGTTATAAAAATGTGTGTCGATAATCATACGCTCTGGAATAATAATTCAACAATAACATTGTTTAATGTTTATTAAACAATGTTATTGTTGAATTATAATGTTTCTTTTTTTCATAATACAATGTGTTCAAAAACGCCTGATAATTATGCACCACCATCTATTTATATATACATACATATATATATATATATATATATATATATATATATATATATATATATATATATATATATATATAAAAGTGGACATGGAAGTCAGCACTTAGAGGCGACAGTCTGTTTCATGCTAGTGCAATCGCCTGACGATTGCACTAGCATGAAACAGACTGTCGCCTCTAAGTGCTGACTTCCATGTCCACTTTTATATTTACACCCGCTCTATCTCTGATATCGAGCACTTTATCCCATAAATATAGCACACTTTAAGACTATATTTCTTCATTACCCGCCAATGTATTGAGGTTCAATAGAGATTTGGTGTGCCATAGTGTCTAGGAGGCGATTAGGTTTGACAATTTGGAGGCCAATATAACCGGACATCTCGACGGCGTTATGCACAAAATGATATTTTTCAGATAGGGATGAAGAGTTAACCCGTTTATTATCGCAGGGCGTTTATTATCGCAGGGCGTTTATTATCTCAGAGATCGACGTAATCAGGTTTTCATTTATATAAATAGTAACTGCATGTAGCGTCTCAAAAAACTGACTTGCCTCTTGCGAAACGGGAAACAGATTTTGCCATCAGCATATTTTGACTGTTTTTTTTCTCCATTAAATTCACTCTAAGCAAGGCGATAATGTCACTAAGACGCAAGGGGCTACTGGAAGCAAAAGAGAATTAGAAATACGTTAGAAGGAACCGGAAACACATTCCTAAACAGGAAACAAAGGAAAAACCTCTACCCATTTCAAATGACCGGGGAGGATTTTGAACCGGACGATAGTCGAATGTGTCTACTGGCTATTGGGAGAGAAGAAAGAAAAAATGAATAAGTAAAGAGTAAATAAACTTTCAGAATTTAGGTGGTGACGTTAGAAGTATACAGTTGAAGTAGACATCAAAAGGCCCCAGAAACCAAACCCTAAACAGGAAACATGGGATAAACTTCTACTCCGGTCCAAAAGAAGGAAGGCACAAATAACATTAGATCTATTAACGGGAAGTAAAAGAAAGAAAAGAGGAAAGAGAGAGGGGAAAATGAAGAGGAAAGGAAGAGTAATAATATAAGAAAATTCAAGGAACATGAAGTAAAAAGAAAGAAATAAAGAAAAAAGAAGGGAAAAGGAAAGCAAAAATAACAAATATCAATCAATGAGAAGTAGATAGAAAGAAAAGGAAGAAAAAAAGAAGAAAAAAGAGACAAATGATATAAGATCGATTAACGTGAAGTAAAAACAAAGAACGAATGATCGAAAGAGAGAGAGAGAGAGAGAGAGAGAGAGGAATAAAAAGGATCGTAGGAAAAATAATATCAGAAAGATCAATCAACACGAAATAAAAAGAAAAACGAAAGAAAAAACGATAAAATAAAGAAAGAAGGAAAGGAGTAAAGAAAGAAGAAAGGACAAGAAGAAGAACGAAAAGGAGAAAGAATAGGAGAACGAAAGAAAAAACGAACGCCGAAAGAAAGAAGGAAAGGAGGAAAGAAAGAAGGAAAGAAAGAAGAAAGGAAAGAAGGAAGGCAGGAAAGAAGGAAGGGAGAAAAGAAAGAAAGAAAGAAAGAAAGAAAGAAAGAAGGAAGGAAAGAAAGAAGGGAAATGGAAAGAAGGAAAGAAAGAACGAGAAAAAGAGAAGGAAAGAAAGAAAGAAAAAATGGAAATAAAGATAACAGAACAAAAGGAAAGAGAGATCGAAAAAAAAAGAAGAAAGAACGAAATAAAGAAAGAAAGAAAGAAGGAAGTAAGAAAGAAAGTGACTTGCATCTATTGAAGCAGAAATGTTTTTTCCTAATGAAATAATTAAAGGTAGTTTAGTATTTATCTCTGCTGTATATGCCATCTGAAAAAATATCAATTTAAATTTGTCGGACACTTCTTTTTTTATTCAGATTCATTTAAATATATATTTTTAAATTAACCGATTTAAAAACTGCAATTTTTGAAGAGAGAAAATTATTTTTTTCCAATTTCGCTAATATGAATAATACTTATTTTAACACAAAATATGGTTAAAATTCTATCCACATCTTAACACAATATTAAATAAATATAAATAAATATTCTAACAACTAATTATGAGTAAATGGTAAAATTGTTGGAAAATATATTATATATAAAGGGTAAGATTTTAAAAATTTCCCCATTTTATATTTTTACTTTCGCGCATGCGCGTTGTTTGTTTTATTTTGTCGACTGCACAGTATAGTTTGGTCAGTTGGGCAACGTCTGTGAGAAAAAGGGCACCACACGCACTTCACTCCGCCAGAAATTTGGAAACGGCATGCTGTACGGCTTGGTATTCGCACTGGAAGCCCCAATAGAATAATTTCAAAGTGTAACTCAGGTGAGAAACTTCGGAAAGAGTTGGATGAGTCTAATGGTGATTATGAAGGTACGGAAGCTCGATAAATTAACTCGGATCGTTTTGATAGGAAAAGAACTCCGGAATTTGTTGGTGATGGCATCAGACTAAACATGGAGGCCTACATCAAATGCCTTGAGGAGGTTGTGCTGCACTAGGTCAAGAGGGAGCTGCTGTAAGACACTATGTATGGAAACAGGACTCTGCACCATGTCACAGAACCCAGTTATGGCTGTCAGACAATTTCTGCGACCGCATCATCTCTTACATCCATCCACCTAAGTCCGCGGACTATAATGTGCGGGTCGCTGTTGAGCGGGAGACCAACAAAACTCCTTGTAACACCAAAGATGAACTGAAACAAGGATTATGTGAACATTTATCGACTTAAACAAGGAGATCGTCCAGAAGAGTTGCAGGGGATTCCGAAGTCATCTGGTGGCCGTGGTTGAATCCAATATTTGAATAAATTTATCTTTAGTATTTCAAGATATTTTTGTGTAATTTTGGTAAATATATCTTTTGGTTAATATGAGATGTTAATGTTATTTTGATTTTTGCGTCATTGAGAAGATAATTTATCTATCGCACCCTGGAGAATAAGGGCGCGAATGAGAAAAATGAATAGAGCGAAAGCAAGAAATACAAGGAATGAGAAATAAAGTAAGAAAGAAAGGAAGGAAGGAAGAGAGGAAAGATAACGAAATATAAGAAAGAAAGAAAAGAAAAAAGATAAAGAAAGAATAAGAAACAATAAAAAAAGAGAAAGAGAAAGAAAGAAAGAAAGAAAGAAAGAAAGAAAGAACGAAAAAGGAGAAGCGAGAAATTACAAATAATGAAAGTATGTTTAGAGAACGGAAAGAAAGAGGGAACGAAATGCAAATGAAATAGCATAACGTAAGAAAAGTAAAAAAAAAATTAACAGATGGCGACATCTATCGGAGAAATGAAATTTGAATTTTTATTATTGCATTATTCCAAAATGTTAATATATCAGCAGATAGCTATTAATCTCAACAACTAAACACAAATCTCTATCTATAAAAGGCAGGATGTGTGTCTGCGTGCGTGCGTGCGTGTGTGTCTGCGTGCGTTTGTGTGTGTGTGTGTGTGTGTGTGTGTGTGTGTGTGTGTGTGTGTGTGTGTGTGTGTGTGTGTGTGTGACGAATGCACGGCCGCAATTTTCGACGGATTTGCACCAAAATTTACATGCACATGCTCCGAGTTAGAAAAAAAGGCCAAGACCGACTTTGCATTTCCCAACTCCCATCGATAGTGGAAATAATCGATTTTTTTCATGCTTCTACGGCAGTTTTCATGTAGTTTGCGGCCATTTTCTACTGGCCAGAGTGAGAGCCTATAGCTAGCTGCCACGAATAGACAGGAAGATTCTATTGACCAGCGTGAGAGCCAACAGCTGACTGACACGAATGTTAACTAGCATGCAAAAAAAAAATCGATAGCTGCATCCGTCACAAGTGGGAAAAATTTAAATCTGCATGGCACTTTACTCCAATTGGCTCATTCGCTTGCTTAAACTCAACGTTGATTCTGATTCCGAAGAACTCGGTTGGGTGTGAAAAAGTATTTGTTGTTAACATTCTTTTTTCATTCGTTTTTTTTTCAGTTACGAGTCCTTTTTTTAAAGCTGATCGTTTTGTGTTCATTTTGTTTAGTTCTTTTTTTCGTAACAGATTTAATGTTTAGCATAGAGCTTAGAAAAAATTCGTAGTGTGAGATAGGCAAGAAGTAAGGCATGTAGGAACATCAGCACGGCAAAGGGCACTCCTTTAAAGGCAAGGAAGGGCAAAAATATTTTAAGTCAATTGATAGCGATTGCTGTATGAGTCGTACGATTTTTGAATCAAGGCCG
>OZ038512.1:8781236-8813736 GCA_964036315.1 Acanthosepion esculentum
CATGAAAAAATCGATTATTTCCACTATCGATGGGAGTTAGGAAATGCAATGTTGGTCTTGGCCTTTTTTTCTAACTCAGAGCATGTGCATGTCAATTTTGGTGCAAATCCGTCGAAAATTGCGGCCGTGCATTCGTTACACACACACACACACACACACACACACACACACACACACACACACACACACACACACACACACATCCTGCCTTTTATAGATAGAGATATATATTGTCGTAGCGAAACTATTGATATTATTATAATCAACATATACAATGTTCCATCTCAACCTCCATTTCATTTAATGATTAACTGATTTCCTGATTTTCAAAGTAATAGCTGTACATGATACTTTATATTTTTATCTTATTTTTTTTACATGTGAATTGAACTCTTTTTAATACTAGTTTCCTGGTTTGATTCAACTCTGACTATTAACCTTTTATGTAAAGGGTGTTTCATTAAACCGGATCAAAGTTTGCAGTAAATAAATCAGTGTTATCCGTAAAAATTTATTTATTTCTCTTTTGGAGTATGTTATTTAAGTCATGGCAACTATGTAAGAAAAATAATATCGCCCAAATATCGGCCAAGGCTTCGGCGGGACATCGCCACTGATTGGTCAACATTTTTGATGACGTTTCGATCTCACCAATATGCTTTATTATCTCATTCCTCAGCTCGGAATTGTTGTTGGCTTGTTGGCATAGACCTTACTTTTGAGATAACGCCAAAAAAGAAATGTAAAGGCGTCAAAACTCACGATTGTGGTGGCCAATTGACTTCGCTGTTACAAGAGATGATGCAACCTGGGACCTTCTCCTGCAAATTCTGTTTGAACGTCCATTTTCGTAATAGGCTTCGATAACTTTAACACGTAGTATGATTGTTACTCTTTCCATGGTTGAAATTGATAAAGACTTAAGTTGTGAAATCGGAAAGAAAAAGAAAAATCATTAGACGCTTAAAACTCAATTCACGTTTTAAATCGGTCCAAGTTATTGCAACGCCCTCATATATATATATATATGTATATATATATATATACATATATATATATGTATATATGTATGTATATATATATATATATATATATATATATATATATATATATATATATATATATATATGTATATATATAAATATAAATATAAAAGTGAACATTGAAGAGGCTCTAAGTGTTGACTTCAATGTTCACTTTTATATTTACACACGCTCTATCTCTGATATTGACCACTTTATCCCATAAATATAGCACACCTTAAGAGTATATTTGTTCATTTCTGTTGTTACCTTATACCACTTTTCTTGTTGATCTGGGAATTTGAATATATTGTTGCCTTGTTAAAAAAATCTTAGTATAAAGGAAATTTACATTAACCACAAAAAGCTTACGCAGAAGCGTCTCTCTGTTTTTTAAATTTGGATTTCTTTAATGTAACTACACGAACAAAAACATTTCGATTTCATTTTTACTCCGAATAATTCGGAAGACGAAAGGCATCGTCAAAAACTAAGATTCTTTTTCCAAGTATCATCTAATACAAATTTGTCTTATCCACAGACTTGATATATATATATATATATATATATATATATATATATATATATATATATATATATATATATATATATCTTCTACCAAGCGAAGCATATAGGCGTTAGCAAAGCCCATGAGAAAGCGCTACATAATCACACCACTTCATTGGAGGACTTTTAACAGTAACGACAACGAATAGGACTTGTAGCTCTGAGCAAAAATATGATATAATCAAAATATTGATGATATACGCTACTTCAAATCAACTTTCACAATAGAAGCCCCCATCAATAATGGAACGAGAGATAACAACTACATGATTTGAGAAATCGATTCACCTGAAAAAGTATTTCAAGAGACAGATTTTATAAATTTCAAACGAAAGTATTACTGGCTGGTCAGTTAATGAATACGAAACGTTTCCATATAAGGAAAAGGCTAATAAACTGACGAAGATTAATGACACGACATTTTGATCCCAGCCCAATAGACAGGGGCTCAAGAAAAAGCTAACAAGTACCAATGGCTACTCGATTAGTGCATTCCTTATATTGATTTTCTAAGCGTAGCTTAGATGTGGCACAAGGCCAAAGTTATGGGGCACCCAATGAGGGTCGAACTCACTACTTCATCGTAATTTTTCTAGCGAGACAAGCTTACTAACCATCACGCCACGCCGAGATATAATGAGATATTCACTAACCGCCCCGCGCGGTTGGATATGGCACACAGCTGAGTTTATTGTGTGGTACCCAAGCCCGTAGTTACGGCCAAAAATTCCCCGTAGACCCCGTAAAAAAACGGTCAAGTAGCTGTCTCCCTAGACGACACTCTTCCTTTCGATATCGACTCGTCTGGGGATCCTTTCTGCCCGGAGGCAGAGAGTTTGACCAGCACAGCTTGAGATGACTCTTCAACTACAGGATATCTACTAACCGATCCACGCGGTCAGATGTGGCACAAAGCCGAAATTAATGTGGTGTATCCGAGCCCGAAGTCTCGGCCAAACATTCTCCATAGACCCCGTAAAAAATGGGCTCGGGTAGCTGTCTCCCGAGACTAGACTCTGCCCTTCGACATGGTCTCGTCTGGTGATCCTCTCTGCCAGAAGGCAGAAAGTTTGACCAGCACAATTCTGAAGTAACCCGGAGATTGATTACCTTATAATGAATCATTTAATATTGCCATTAAAGTTGAGGGGGACAGATACTGCACTTTGATCCCTGCACAATGTTCAGGAACTGGAGAAAAGTGTAGTTTGTCGCACTGGCTACTCGATCACTGAATGACGATTTTTTTCCTTATAAGGAAACATCTAATATTATACACTTAGATCTAAACCAGATGGTCAGCGATTTGCCTTCCTTCGAAAGTTGAAAGGTTATGGTATTTCTGGGCGAATTTTTGAGCTGCTTCAGTTTTTCTTATGAAATCGCGAAATTAAAATTGTCGTGAATGGACACTCTTCTAGATTATTTTTCATAAAGGCAGATGTTCCCAAGGGCTCAAATCTAATTTTCATAAATGACATTCCGGAGGTCATCAATTCTCAGCTCGGCATCTATGCTGATGACTAAATTATTTATTCTTCCCTTGATACAAATTCTGGTCGGTTCGATTCCGTCAAATTGGCAACTGATCTTTAAAAGGTCCTATAATCTGTTTTTAGGCAGGTAAAGGAGTGGCTTTTAATTTTAACACCTCAACAACGAAACTGCTCCCTTTTAATAATCTGAGAGAAGTCTTTTTACCTTCCATCAGCATGGCTGATGCTAACCTCCGGGAGAATGAATCATTGTACCTTCTTTGACTAAAGTTCTCAGCTGATATAGAGTGGGAAGAGTATATTGAATCAATTGTGAAGTCTACAGCTAAGAAAGTTGTTTCACTGTGTCGTGCTAGACATTTTTTTCTCTCCAGAAACTATTATACATATTTATAAGTCTATTATGCATCTCTGCTTTAAACATTGCTACCACATCTGGTTTGGTATTTATGCTATATATTTGGAGATTCTTGATAAAATCCAAAGAAGAATCTGCAATGTTATTGGTCCTGACCTAACATATCGGCCCCTAGTCACTTTCCCACCACTGTAACATAGACCCATTGTGCTCCTTTTTTTATTTAAATAATTGCTTTCATGTTAATTGTTTTGATGAAATTTCCGCTATGTTACCCAAACTTTATGTATTTATGTGTAATATTTTCATTGGCAAAAAGGTATTATCATTTTACAGTTGAAATGGCTACATGTAACCGTAAATTCTATACTATATATTTTCTACTCCCGCACATCTTGCTTGTGGAACTCTCTTCAGGGTCCTAATCAACTTTGATCTTCAAAAATTTAAAGGCAATGCCAATTGCTATCTTCCCTCTTCTTATTTTTTGTTTTTAGTGTCCTCGCTTCTTAATTGTATATTTCCCTCATATCCTCTCAAATGCAATAATCCCTTGCGTGTTAGTGGCTTTATTTCCTTACTTGAGGTGAAATGATTTAAATTTTTTTTAACTCGAGTAGCACTGGATGCTTGACCTATGATTGCCGTATGTTTCCTTATAAGGAAGTTGTTAATACTAGCGTTAGCATTATTAATTTTTATTCGGTACCTTCCAGATGAGGAACTACCATTGTGCGATGTTTTACTATTAGGATTATCATGATCAACTAGGTTGGTATTGAAGCAAAGAACGACAAATCGTAATGGTTTTAACGAGCGGGTTAGTCCTTCAACAGAAAAAAAAAACATTGGTACAGACGACCTTGTAACTGCTCAAGTTTCACTTAAAAATAGACACTAGTGAAATGCTTGTCCATTGGACAATAAATTCATTGGATGGGGCGAGTAGAAATACTTAATTTATTTACCCTCCACCCATTTTGGACTGGAATTCTAAGACAAAGATAAATCCTTGGCGTCAGCGGGAACACATTTGACTCACAGATGCCAGAATGTTAACACAAATGCCATCGTCAAAATAGTAATATAAAACTTGCCCCCATATGCGTGCCTGTGAGAATCTTTTGGTCAGCATAAACATGAAATTCTCATGATAAGAGCGGAATTAGCATTTTGATGCTACGTCTACAGAAATGGTTATTAGAAGAATTTCTTGGGAGGTTTTTTATTTTTATTTTATGTTATTCATTCTTTGTCATTTTTTTTTTATTTTGAGGGAGAAATAAAATGCGTAAGAAAGAAATAATTTGCACCGCATGAAAATACGAAAAAAGATGACCGGATTCTTGTAAGAGATTCAAGCCACGAAACTCTTTTAACAAGCGCGATTCTAGATACAGATCGAGTTTTGATCCTATCGCTAGAAATGAAAGACAAAAACAGTATATGAGTTTGAAACTTTTTGATTGTGTTTAGCCGCATATCAATCTCTATGCGTTATCTTATACTCAAATTCAAATATTTTGAACACAATTTCATGGCTTCAGATAAATATCTACAATAAATTGTACTGTTGGTAAATATATATATATATATATATATATATATATATATATATATATATATATATATATGTCATTCACAGACAGTACTGTTTCGCTGTATCACAGCTCCTCAGTGCGAATAGACTTCCGAATGCCTCAAGCCAGGATTGAAACACAACTAATTTTGTGTCAGCCAGGGCTATCTTCCCTCGGTAGAGTTACATAACTAAATCTAGCGTATTGTTTTTACAGATGTAAACAAATGCCAATCAGCCAAAGTGCTCCATCCATTTTACTGAAGAGCTTTGCATTAGTGCAGGTGTCTGTTGTTTATAGAATTAGCTTATCACTCAACAGTGCTCAATTGAAATGTATTTTCAAGAGCTATATATATATATATATATATATATATATATATATATATATATATATATATATATATATATATATTTATATATATATATATGTGTGTGTGTGTGTGTGTGTGTGTGTGTGTATTCCTGGTAATTTTACTATAAATAGGTATTGTTTGTAATTTCAATATAAATAAGTGTTTTTGGTAATTTAAACACAAATAAGTACTGTTGGTAATTTAGTTATAAATATGTATTTTTGGTAATTTTTAATATGAAAATATATTTTATGCTTTCATATTGTTTTTGCTTGAGGCTTCACTATTTGTCCATATTTGTATTTACTCACCCTCCACCAAAAGGTCAGGTTGGACACAGGGTCAGTTTAATGTGAAGGAGCCGGAGCCCGTACACCCGGGCTAGGAAAAAAAATTGGCCCGAACCCCAGCAACTGTCGGTTGTGCTGGCCTCGGTGCGAGCACCGATCCCTCTCTCTGGTGCAATGAGAGGGCGTGGCCTCGGAGAGTTGTTCCCTAGGGCTGGGCATCTATCAGTATAATTTTTCTCAGTTGTGACTCTCTCCTTTGACGGATCCGCCCCTGAGCACACTCTGCCCGAAGACAGAGACGCAACCGAGAGATGATAAATAGATGTTTTACAAACACCTCAAGAGAAGAATTTACACGCTAGGTTTTTACTCTGTCTGCTCACTAAGATGAGTCGTGACGTGAGGTCATTTTTTTTTAATGTGGGGGACCCGAGCGCGTACACCCGGGCTATGAACAAAAATGTCCCGCAAACGTCGATTGCGCTGGCCTCGGTGCGAGAACCGATCCTTCACTCTGGTGCAATGAGATGGCGCGAATTCAGGCAGCTGTTCCCCAGACCTGGGCACTTCTGAGTATAATATTCTTCAGTGGCGCCTCTGTCCTTTGACTGAGCCGTCCTCTGCCAAAAGACAGAGAGGCAACAAAAAAAGGTACTATTTGTCCATATGTGGGACCCTAACAAGTGCTACCACCCCAGGTCAATATTAATTTGAATTATAAATAATTTCCGATATGGGAAACGAAGTTTAATGCTGTGCGTATCAACCTAAATACAAATCCTACGTGGCAGCTAGGAGGATATTTGAAATATTCTAACAGAGCTTAGTTTTGCATGACAGGGCAATGTACACAGGGTACTAAAGAACAACCTTTTCCCATAACTTTGTACGAACTGATCATTATTTTTTCGATCGATGCAAAACTCCTTGAAGAGAAAATCTTTCTCTAAATAAAACCAGATTGATGAGTTCGCCGAAAACATTTTCCCCATCACAACCTGTGGAATTCTACGCAAAATGTCACGAATAGCTGCTTGGTAAATGGAAAAAAATCGTTCCAAATAATGATGAATCTACGAGGCGTATACCGGAAGGTTTGTGACATTTTTCAAGAGCGGCATTTATGAATTTGAAAGAAGTACAAAACTAATATCTCTTCTAATGTGGCACACAAAGATATCAATCTATTGAAGCGTTCCAGCCACTTCCTGAAGGCTCGATAGAAAAAATCCAAAGTGAATGTGTCCAGGACCCTTGCCACAGCCTCTTTAGTCTTCCCAGATATATATATCTTACACATATATATATATATTATGAAATGGACTAAGTCCGACAATTATTTTAATATATTTTCTGTTTCTACGTCATTTTTATCGAACAAATATTTAAGTAATTTCCCTGTTTATAATAAACCGTATTAACTACATTTACTGGTTTGTATGTCTGTGGAATTTCATAGAATATATGTGGTCTCCGACAGGAATTGAACCTGTATCCAAAACGAAACCGTTATTTAACATGCTACAGCATCTAGTTACAAATGAGGCGTCTGCATACGTAAGTAAAATTTTTAGATCGACAGAATAACGTGTAAATATATATATATATATATATGTGTATGTGTGTGTGCGTGTGTGTGTGTGCACATATATGCATGTATGTATATCGAAGCCACAAGTTATCGTGGCCGAAGGCTTGGGCGTGCTCGCCTTGTTCAAATTGTTTTTCACTCTAGATAACACGCTCTCTCCCAGAAACTGTAACTAAGGTATGCTCAGCATAGATGCAGTATAAATTACAGGTGGGCTCTGTGGGTGTTGAATAAACACAAATGCGCCTGAGTGAGATTGGCTCGCCGCCCTAGTAGACGGGTATCCTCGAATACAAGTGATCAGCTAATATATATATATATATATATATATATATATATATATATATATATATATATATGTATATATATATATATATATATATATATATATATATATATATATATATATATATATAGACTACCCACAATGCACCACTGACCCTTATATAAATAGCGGAGAAAAATAACAGCACTAGTCGCCTGACGATTGCACTAGCATGAAACAGACTGTCGCCTCTAAGTGCTGACTTCCATGTCCACTTTTATATTTACACACGCTCTATCTCTGATATTGAGCACTTTATCCCATAAATATAGCACACTTTAAGACTATATTTCTTCATATATATATATACATATATATATATATACACACACATATATATATATGTATATATATATATATATAAATACACACACACACACACACACACATATATATATATATATACAAAATATAATTATAAAATAAAATTTTTAACAATGTTTAATTGTTTTATATTTTTTCCGTGTATTATTTTGCGTTCATATATATATATATATATATATATATATATATACACACACACACATATACACACACACACACACACACACACACACACACACATATATATATATATATATATATATATATATATATATACTATCCGTTTTCGTCATTAAAATGTGCAAATAAATTTTATGGTTACTACGCCTGATTCTTTTAAAAAGAATTGCAAAATTTTTATGAAATTCCAATATAAAATACATATGTTTTCTCCTTTTTTCTTTTCCCTCTTTCAGAATCTATATTTTGTTTTGGAATTTACATTTCCCTTGCATATTTATTAATTAAATGTATTTGCTGAGTGCGAAAATGGATTAGAGTCGTGTTTGGAGAAAATGCCGAAGGAATATTTTGTTATTATTTCAAAACCTGACCGGCATGATGTGTTTTTGAACTTAAATGTAGGTAAATACACCAAAAATGCAATGAATAATGAAAGAGGAGCGGGGAAAAAAGAATAATGAAAAAATAAATATAAGAATAAAAAATTAATATAGGAATGAATGAATGAAGTAATGAATGAAAAATAAATAGACGAAAGAAAAAATAAATATCGGTATAAAAAATAATAAAGGAATGAAAGAATAAATATACGTATGGAAAATGAATATATGAATGAAAAAATAAATATAGGAATGAGAAATGAACATATGAATAAAAAATAGATATAGGAATGAAAAATGAATAGAGAAATGAATAAATGAAGATATGACTGAAATATAATTAAAGAATGAAAAAATGAATATGGGAATGAAAAATATATCGGAATGAAAAATAAATTTAGGAATGAAAAATGAATATTGGAATAAAAAGATAAATAAAGGAATAAATATAGGAATGAATAAATGAATATCGGAATGAAAAATGAATAAAAGAATGAAAGAAAAAATACAGAAATGAATAAATATATTAATGAAAAATGAATACAGGAATGGAAAAATGAATATAGTAAGATAAATATGTCCGCCATCCTTCCCGTAACCAACGTATCTCCGCCATCAACGCATAAGCAACACATCTTTATTTTCTTCGTCCTTTCTTGCATGATTCGTTAAAGGTGTTCCAAGCCACCCCACCACCTGTAATGCTACATTTTAGTTAATTAAAGTTTCTTCTTCACCTGTTAGAAAACTGTTCCGCATTCATTTCAATATATAATGAATAAGTGTATATATCCTTGGAAATGGTAGAAATCTATGTCATCTCCCCGCTGGTAAACATAAATAAAATGACTGAGTGGCAACAGATAAAGAAGAAGGATAACTTTGAATTTAAAACCTCCAAGTATGGGTTAAATGTCCTCACCAACCCGCAATTGGCAAAGTGTGGTGAGGACGGCTACACCGTTGTAGGCCTAGTTATTCATGGAGGGGTTCCTCCAACAGGGACAGGATTTAAAATAAGAATGAAGATAGAAAGAAAGAAAGGAAAGAATCAAAGAAGATAAGAGCGAATAAGTTGACAAGAATGAAATATGAATCATAAGAATGAATAAGAAAATAAAAGAAAGAAAGAAAGAAGATAACAGTGAATAAGTTGACAGGAATGAAATACGAATCATAAGAATGAATAAGAAATTAAAAGAAAGAAAGAAAGGAAGGAAAGAATCAAAGAAGATAAGAGTGAATAAGTTGAAAGGAATGAAATATGAATCATAAGAATGAATAAGAAAATAAAAGAAAGAAAGAAAGAAAGAAGATAACAGTGAATAAGTTGACAGGAATGAAATACGAATCATAAGAATGAATAAGAAATTAAAAGAAAGAAAGAAAGGAAGGAAAGAATCAAAGTAGATAAGAGTGAATAAGTTGAAAGGAATGAAATATGAATCTTAAGAATGAATAAGAAAATAAAAGAAAGAAAGAAAGAAAGGAAAGAAAGAAAGAAAGGAAAGAAAGAAAGAAAGGAAGGAATCAAAGAAGATAAGAGTGAATAAGTTGACAGGAATGAAATATGAATCTTAAAAATAAATAAGAAAATAAAAGAAAGAAAGAAAGAAAGGAAAGAAAGAAAGAAAGAAAGGAAGGAATCAAAGAAGATAAGAGTGAATAAGTTGACAGGAATGAAATATGAATCTTAAGAATGAATAAGAAAATAAAAGAAAGAAAGAAAGAAATAAAGAAAGGAAAGAATCAAAGACAAGAACGAATAAGTTGACAGGAATAAAATATGAATCTTAAGAATGAATAAGAAAATGAAAGAAAGAAAGGAAGGAAAGAAAGAAAGAAAGGAAAGAAAGAAATGAAAGAATCAAAGAAGATAAGAGTGAATAAGTTGACAGGAATGAAATATGAATCTTAAGAATGAATAAGAAAATAAAAGAAAGAAAGAAAGAAAGGAACGAAAGAAAGAAAGGAATGAAAGAAAGAAAGAAAGGAAGGAAAGAAAGAAAGAAAGAAGATAACAGTGAATAAGTTGACAGGAATGAAATACGAATCATAAGAATGAATAAGAAATTAAAAGAAAGAAAGAAAGGAAGGAAAGATTCAAAGAAGATAAGAGTGAATAAGTTGAAAGGAATGAAATATGAATCTTAAGAATCAATAAGAAAATAAAAGAAAGAAAGAAAGAAAGGAAAGAAAGAAAGAAAGAAATGAAAGAATCAAAGAAGATAAGAGTAAATAAGTTGACAGGAATGAAATATGAATCTTAAGAATGAATAAGAAAATAAAAGAAAGAAAGAAAGAAAGGAAAGAAAGGAAAGAATCAAAGACAAGAACGAATAAGTTGACAGGAATGAAATATGAATCTTAAGAATGAATAAGAAAATGAAAGAAAGAAAGAAAGAAAGGAAAGAAAGAAAGAAAGAAAGAAAGGAAAGAATCAAAGAAGATAAGAGTGAATAAGTGGATAGGAATGAAATATGAATCATAAGAATGAATAAGAATATAAAAGAAAGAAAGAAAGAAAGGAAGGAAAGAAAGAAAGAATGAAAGGAAAGAAAGAAAGAAATGAAAGAATCAAAGAAGATAAGAGTGAATAAGTTGACAGGAATGAAATATGAATCTTAAGAATGAATAAGAAAATAAAAAAAAGAAAGAAAGAAAGGAAAGAAAGAAAGAAAGGAAGGAAAGAAAGAAAGAAAGAAGATAACAGTGAATAAGTTGAGAGGAATGAAATACGAATCATAAGAATGAATAAGAAATTAAAAGAAAGAAAGAAAGGAAGGAAAGAATCAAAGAAGATAAGAGTGAATAATTTGAAAGGAATGAAATATGAATCTTAAGAATGAATAAGAAAATAAAAGAAAGAAAGAAAGAAAGGAAAGAAAGAAAGAAAGAAATGAAAGAATCAAAGAAGATAAGAGTGAATAAGTTGACAGGAATGAAATATGAATCTTAAGAATGAATAAGAAAATAAAAGAAAGAAAGAAAGAAAGGAAAGAAAGAAATGAAAGAATCAAAGAAGATAAGAGTGAATAAGCTGACAGGAATGAAATATGAATCTTAAGAATGAATAAGAAAATAAAAGAAAGAAAGAAAGAAAGGAAAGAAAGAACGAAAGAAAGGAAGGAAAGAATCAAAGAAGATAAGAGTGAATAAGTTGAAAGGAATGAAATATGAATCATAAAAATGAATAAGAAAATAAAAGAAAGAAAAAAAGAAAGAAAGAAAGAAAGAAAGGAAAGAATCAAAGACAAGAACGAATAAGTTGACAGGAATGAAATATGAATCTTAAGAATGAATAAGAAAATGAAAGAAAGAAAGAAAGGAAAGAAAGAAAGAAAGAAAGAAAGAAAGGAAAGAATCAAAGAAGATAAGAGTGAATAAGTGGATAGGAATGAAATATGAATCATGAGAATGAATAAGAAAATAAAAGAAAGAAAGAAAGAATGGAAGGAAAGAAAGAAAGGAAAGAAAGAAAGAAATGAAAGAATCAAAGAAGATAAGAGTGAATAAGTTGACAGGAATGAAATATGAATCTTAAGAATGAATAAGAAAATAAAAGAAAGAAAGAAAGAAAGGAAAGAAAGAAAGAAAGGAAGGAAAGAATCAAAGAAGATAAGAGTGAATAAGTTGACAGGAATGAAATATAAATCATAAGAACGAATAAGAAAATAAAAGAAAGAAAGAAAGAAAGAAAGAAAGAAAGGAAAGAAAGAAAGAAGGGAAGGAAAGAAAGAAAGAAAGAAGATAACAGTGAATAAGTTGACAGGAATGAAATACGAATCATAAGAATGAATAAGAAATTAAAAGAAAGAAAGAAAGAAAGAATATAACAGTGAATAAGTTGACAGGAATGAAATACGAATCATAAGAATGAATAAGAAATTAAAAGAAAGAAAGAAAGGAAGGAAAGAATCAAAGAAGATAAGAGTGAATAAGTTGACAGGAATGAAATATGAATCTTAAGAATGAATAAGAAAATAAAAGAAAGAAAGAAAGAAAGGAAAGAAAGAAAGAAAGAAAGAAAGGAAGGAAAGAATCAAAGAAGATAAGAGTGAATAAGTTGACAGGAATGAAATATAAATCATAAGAATGAATAAGAAAATAAAAGAAAGAAAGAAAGAAAGAAAGAAAGGAAAGAATCAAAGACAAGAACGAATAAGTTGACAGGAATGAAATATGAATCTTAAGAATGAATAAGAAAATGAAAGAAAGAAAGAAAGGAAAGAAAGAAAGAAAGAAAGAAAGAAAGGAAAGAATCAAAGAAGATAAGAGTGAGTAAGTGGATAGGAATGAAATACGAATCATAAGAATGAATAAGAAATTAAAAGAAAGAAAGAAAGGAAGGAAAGATTCAAAGAAGATAAGAGTGAATAAGTTGAAAGGAATGAAATATGAATCTTAAGAATCAATAAGAAAATAAAAGAAAGAAAGAAAGAAAGGAAAGAAAGAAAGAAAGAAATGAAAGAATCAAAGAAGATAAGAGTAAATAAGTTGACAGGAATGAAATATGAATCTTAAGAATGAATAAGAAAATAAAAGAAAGAAAGAAAGAAAGGAAAGAAAGGAAAGAATCAAAGACAAGAACGAATAAGTTGACAGGAATGAAATATGAATCTTAAGAATGAATAAGAAAATGAAAGAAAGAAAGAAAGAAAGGAAAGAAAGAAAGAAAGAAAGAAAGGAAAGAATCAAAGAAGATAAGAGTGAATAAGTGGATAGGAATGAAATATGAATCATAAGAATGAATAAGAATATAAAAGAAAGAAAGAAAGAAAGGAAGGAAAGAAAGAAAGAATGAAAGGAAAGAAAGAAAGAAATGAAAGAATCAAAGAAGATAAGAGTGAATAAGTTGACAGGAATGAAATATGAATCTTAAGAATGAATAAGAAAATAAAAAAAAGAAAGAAAGAAAGGAAAGAAAGAAAGAAAGGAAGGAAAGAAAGAAAGAAAGAAGATAACAGTGAATAAGTTGAGAGGAATGAAATACGAATCATAAGAATGAATAAGAAATTAAAAGAAAGAAAGAAAGGAAGGAAAGAATCAAAGAAGATAAGAGTGAATAATTTGAAAGGAATGAAATATGAATCTTAAGAATGAATAAGAAAATAAAAGAAAGAAAGAAAGAAAGGAAAGAAAGAAAGAAAGAAATGAAAGAATCAAAGAAGATAAGAGTGAATAAGTTGACAGGAATGAAATATGAATCTTAAGAATGAATAAGAAAATAAAAGAAAGAAAGAAAGAAAGGAAAGAAAGAAATGAAAGAATCAAAGAAGATAAGAGTGAATAAGCTGACAGGAATGAAATATGAATCTTAAGAATGAATAAGAAAATAAAAGAAAGAAAGAAAGAAAGGAAAGAAAGAACGAAAGAAAGGAAGGAAAGAATCAAAGAAGATAAGAGTGAATAAGTTGAAAGGAATGAAATATGAATCATAAAAATGAATAAGAAAATAAAAGAAAGAAAAAAAGAAAGAAAGAAAGAAAGAAAGGAAAGAATCAAAGACAAGAACGAATAAGTTGACAGGAATGAAATATGAATCTTAAGAATGAATAAGAAAATGAAAGAAAGAAAGAAAGGAAAGAAAGAAAGAAAGAAAGAAAGAAAGAAAGAAAGGAAAGAATCAAAGAAGATAAGAGTGAATAAGTGGATAGGAATGAAATATGAATCATGAGAATGAATAAGAAAATAAAAGAAAGAAAGAAAGAATGGAAGGAAAGAAAGAAAGGAAAGAAAGAAAGAAATGAAAGAATCAAAGAAGATAAGAGTGAATAAGTTGACAGGAATGAAATATGAATCTTAAGAATGAATAAGAAAATAAAAGAAAGAAAGAAAGAAAGGAAAGAAAGAAAGAAAGGAAGGAAAGAATCAAAGAAGATAAGAGTGAATAAGTTGACAGGAATGAAATATAAATCATAAGAACGAATAAGAAAATAAAAGAAAGAAAGAAAGAAAGAAAGAAAGGAAAGAAAGAAAGAAGGGAAGGAAAGAAAAAAAGAAAGAAGATAACAGTGAATAAGTTGACAGGAATGAAATACGAATCATAAGAATGAATAAGAAATTAAAAGAAAGAAAGAAAGAAAGAATATAACAGTGAATAAGTTGACAGGAATGAAATACGAATCATAAGAATGAATAAGAAATTAAAAGAAAGAAAGAAAGGAAGGAAAGAATCAAAGAAGATAAGAGTGAATAAGTTGAAAGGAATGAAATATGAATCTTAAGAATGAATAAGAAAATAAAAGAAAGAAAGAAAGAAAGGAAAGAAAGAAAGAAAGAAAGGAAGGAAAGAATCAAAGAAGATAAGAGTGAATAAGTTGACAGGAATGAAATATAAATCATAAGAATGAATAAGAAAATAAAAGAAAGAAAGAAAGAAAGAAAGAAAGGAAAGAATCAAAGACAAGAACGAATAAGTTGACAGGAATGAAATATGAATCTTAAGAATGAATAAGAAAATGAAAGAAAGAAAGAAAGGAAAGAAAGAAAGAAAGAAAGAAAGAAAGGAAAGAATCAAAGAAGATAAGAGTGAGTAAGTGGATAGGAATGAAATATGAATCATAAGAATGAATAAGAAAATAAAAGAAAGAAAGGAAGAAAGGAAGGAAAGAAAGAAAGAAAGGAAAGAATCAAAGAAGATAAGAGTGAATAAGTTGACAGGAATGAAATATGAATCTTAAGAATGAATAAGAAAATAAAAGAAAGAAAGAAAGAAAGAAAGGAAAGAATCAAAGATAAGAACGAATAAGTTGACAGGAATGAAATATGAATCTTAAGAATGAATAAGAAAATAAAAGAAAGAAAGAAAGAAAGGAAAGAAAGAAAGAAAGAAATAAAGGAAAGAATCAAAGAAGATAAGAGTGAATAAGTTGATAGGAATGAAATATGAATCATAAGAATGAATAACAAAATAAAAGAAAGAAAGAAAGGAGTAAGAAAGGAAAGAACGAAAGAAGATATGAATGAATAAGGTGACAAAAGACTGAAATATGAATCATAAGAGTGAATAAGAAAATATAAGAAAGAAAGAAAAAGGGAAAATGGAAAACATCAAGAACCATATGAACAATACGAATGATTAAGGAAATACAAGAAAGCAAAAAGAAGAAGGCAAAAAATGGAACGAATCAAAGATGGTGTGAATGAATAAGGAAACAATGCAAGAAAAACAATCGTAGGGAATACTATTCATCCAGGATGACCGTAGTCGGGATGACCGAGCCAATGAGTATGGCCATTTTCTTTAACTCTAATGTGTTACCCCACGGCTACATAGAGTTCTGAATTGAAAGTTACTTTCTCCGACCGATTGCCACCCAAGGTTAGAGTACCCTGTCTTTCCTGCTTCTTAACTATAGATGAGCAGAGATGATGAGGCTACATACCTTTCGGAAGGGTTCTAGCACGTAAATGAATGTAATGTGTCAAACTGGAATTCGATCTCGGATCTCCGATTCCTCAATCCGAGCCGCTATCTATTACTCCACCGTGCCTCCTACCGAATTACTGCAAATATAGGAACGAACAAAGAAGAAGGAAAAAGGAATGAAACAAGGAAAATATGAATGAGTGACGAAGAAATGAAATATGAAACGTAGAAAAGTATAAAGAAACATTCAAATAGAAGAGAGAAACACTGACTTGACTTGATTATGCAAACGAAACGAAAGAAAAAAGAAGATATATGACTTCGAGGGATCTGTGCATATATAGAACGTCCCAAAATACTGGAAAACGAGAAACGGAAATTAATTGTTGTCAGAAGCCAATGAAGAAAAGAAATGAAGTCGAAAAACTAAATAGATATGAAGAAATGAGTTTCACGAATTTCGGAAAATGACACTCGCAACTATCCGTAGAAAGGTGAAAGAGGCTAATTTTGTCAAATAAGTGAACAAATCAATCTACAGAAGTTTGAAACAAAGAAAGTAGAACAAAGAAAAAGTATTTTTCAAATTAAAAATCAGAAAAGTATTTTCGAGAAATGAACTCGAATGAGAATTTAAAATGGAATAAAATATTCAGCAGGCAAAAAAAAAAGTGTTGTTTAATTTTAGAAGAGAAAAAAATGAACCTCAGAAAAAGTAGAAAATATTTGACGATGCAAAAAAAACAACCATAAAAAAAATAAACAGAAAGATTAAGATGAAAATACTTGATAATATTGTAGTCTACATTTCTTTCCAGCACAGAAACCGTGATCTGACTTTGGAATAAAAGTAGCGATGACACCTATCCGGAATCCGCCATAAAAATTCAGAATGTGGATTTAGTAAATATTAAACACTTCAAATCTGATACTCACGGGGCGGACAGAGGGAAAGAGAGAGACAAAGTGAAGCAACACGTGACATAACTAGCGGGTTTAAGCAAGTCGATGACAGAACCGTGTTTGAGAGATGTAGCAAAGGGAAGGAACTTGCTGAGAGCTGCAAGGGATAGAGAGAGGTGGAGAGCATGATCGCCCACGTCCTGAAAGGACATGGCATATAAAAAGAAAAGAAAGCAAAAGAACAAAACATACTGAGAACTACAAAGGATAGGAGGAAGTGGAGAGCCATGAACGCCTATATCCTGAATGGACACGGCACATAAAAGAAGAAGGTATCCGTTTAACTCGCGAGATAAAGGTTGAAACTGTTTGATTAAAGGTTGTCTCCCCTTGGACGTGAAGCTCTCTTGGTAGGAGTTGTAAGGAGGACAGAAAGAAAGAAGGATGGGGAAAGGGGGTAATTTTCTCCTTTCTGCTTGACATGCAGCCAATATGTTTTTACGGTCGTTCAGGAAGAAAAACGACTCCCAGTATCAGGGTCTACAAAGATAGCGCCCTCATTACTCAAAACTCAGTCCTTTCAAAATGAGGCTGGAATGACGTTTCGAGGGCGCGAACCTGGGCGATGGTATATAGAGGCCGTGCGCTACCTAGGCTAGATAATCCAACAGCCAACCGCCTTCGGGTATCCACACCGGGTTTTTTGTCTGGATTTACTTCTGTTACCTTTTCCGAGTTTGGATATGAACGCAAGGCAGAGGAATTTTAAAGTCAGGGATTTACTTTCCTTAGATCAGGATTTCCCAAATCTGGGCGATATCGTCCACCGGTGGGCGGTTTCATCTGATGGGTGGGCGATTCTTAACTGAACAGATATAATAACCGAAAAAATATTCATAGGTGGTATGAAAATAAACCGTATAAAAACAAAAAAAAAACAGGAGGTTAAATGGGAAAAATTGGGTCACATTCCAAAATAAGATATAAATATCCCCGGAAACAACGAATATTTTGATATTTACGATATAGTTTTCAATAGTCAAGTTTGGTTTTCTCTGTTCTTTAATATGGCAGTCGTAGCAGCCACAATCACCGCCTAAGTCTGTGCTATTTGTTAACCTTCTTTCGAACTTTTACTGCATCATAAAGTAAGTTTACGAACCAGTAACAAACTTTTAACAAACAATTTTAATATGCTTTAAATTGTTTACTATACAGGTGAACTGTGGATATTCTTTCTACGTGAAAGTGGGTGATGACGCCAATAAGTTTTGGGAACTCCTGCCCAAACGGACTGCTTTTGTTGGTGTCTGTCTTTGCTCATTCTCCTACTTGGAACTGGACTTAGTTATCAGTAGCTACTAAAAGAGTCGTAGAAACACAACTAGTGAAAAGATTGTTAATTTGCGGAAATATATAGCAGTAAGGAAAGAAAGAAAATATAAATCAGGATTTAAGACTAATCGGAAATTATGAAGTCATTATTTCTAATAACATACAATAAAATTATTCATATTATTTTTGACAGCACAAACACTTAAACTATCAATTGATAACAAACAAACGGGAGTTGAAATAGCAAAATTGATAAATATCACGTTAGGCAAGCAAAAAAGAAAGACAAACGATCTTCAAGTTGTTCAAATCAAATAAATACTTATACAGACGTAGTGATACGTTGCTGAACGTCACTGCACAAGCTGTGATGACATCCAGTGTATGTATGTATGTATGTTGCGGCATTCACCCTGGATCGGTTAAGCCGGCTCCTTCCAAGGAATTCACCGCGTCCGGAACGAAGGCCGAAGCACGGCGATCCGTCGCCAATGCTGAAACGAGCGACAGCCATTTCCGAATCCAACGGCGGCGAATTCTTGAAACGGAGTAACCAGGGAGTTTGAACTTCACACGCGGTCCCCACACCTCGCGTGCTATCCCAGTGGAGGGAGGAATATGCTCTTACTTGCCGCAGAATTTCCACAGACGCAGAGGCAGGAGTAACCAAGAGGCCGCCGGGGTGCCGGTGCAGACGCCGAATGGTTTTGAATTCAGAGTTGACCTTCTCCTAGACCAGTTGCCATCCAAGGCTATAGAACCCAGTCTGTCCTGCTATTTACCCATAGTTAAATACACATCCAGTGTCGATTGTATGCGAATACACCGGCACTAGCTGTGCTCTACAGATCCGACACGCAAATGGCCGTGAACGCCATCAACAAAGAAATAATGATAAATGCTTTTTAAGGCACTTGTCGGGTCGGGAAGTAGCAAATAAATAAATAAATACATAAACGAAAGCGAACTTCTGATATCTTACTACCCGGCCACGGAAAACAGACCCCGAGGCACTCACTGCCTGACCGTTTCATTGACTCCTGGCCGCCTTACTACTACTACTGCAACTATAATACTGGCTACCGGACCCATCACATTTTCCGTCCATTCGTATTCTACCAACCGGAAAGGGGGAACACCCAGGCAGGTTTTGGGTGGTCAGCCTTTCAAAGGACCTTACTTCAATAGCTATCTAAAAACACTAGCAAAAACTTAATGTTTGACGATTCAAAGATCGTCTGGAGACAGGATTCTTGAAAAAGCCCTGGTCATTAAATTTACTCAAAGATAGGCAGGAGACAAGATTCCTGAGAAACCCTGATCATTAAACTGACGATAAAGGAAAAAGAATCGATATATTCATCTCCTAAGGATGTGTGAAAAATCGTTTTCTACACAGAAAAACCTGATAACTGTGGAAAAAGATGAAAGAAATAATTATAAAAAATACATATATAACTTCAAATAATTATAATAATCATAATATATAATTAATGAAGTAAAAATTATATTAAATTATTACTTTATTAAGCAATATTTTTTTATTCTTATTTTCAGTTGAAATTAAAATCTTTCAATTTTTGGAGCTTCGAAAAAACGCGTCATCTAACCTTGAGTTCAGTAATAGGAGTGGGTATGTTTGTCTATCGCCCGGTTCACACACACCTTCCTGGTCTTTTGAACAGTAGTAGAGATTAATCCCTTGTTTCCTGTTTAGGATTGTGTTTCCGGTTCCTCCTATAGTCTTCTACTCCTATATGCTCCCAACGATTGTACTTTCTTACGCTAATACATCATCACACAGTAACCCTCTAATGCAAGTAGCTCTTGCATTGGGTTAGTAAAAGTAAAAGAATGCGGCGTATAGATCAGTTATAACAAATATAGTATAGGCGATAAGGAAATTGAACATAGATTAGGCGAAATTAGATGTAGTCTCACCCAATACCTCCAGTTGCTACAAAACCAAAACATTAATCTGGAAATTCGAGTCATGTTTTAACTGATGTAACCAAATCCATTCAGAAATATATAAACTATCTGCTGTATGCAACCGCTCTCTGAGATCTATATTTAAAAAAATATTTCGAGCGAGTGAAGCCTGTGGTCATGACGAATAAAAGGTTAAGAAGGGAATTCACATTGATACTAGAAAGAGCAATAACAGCTACTGGACATGTTTTAAGAGAAATAGATTATAACATTTACAAGCTGCTCGGGCTATGAATAGAGAATATTTCCTAATAAAAGGAAATGGTTAATACAAGCATTAGCATTAAGATTTAGTGAAAACAATGTAAGATGATAATTTTAAGCAAGACAAAAAGAATTAATGAAGGAACATGAAAGAAGAAATGAAAAATGGACACGAGAAGAAGTTGATGAAAATAAAGAAAAATACCAAAAGGTAAAAGAATTAAAAAAAAAAGGAATCATATGAAGAAGAATAAAAAGGATATGAAGAAAAGAAAAACAAAAACAAAATAAGAAAACGAATAAGATGAAGAAGAAAAATAGAGGGAGAAAAGGGGGGGAGGAAGAAAAAAAAGAAAAAGAAAAGAAAAGACGAAGAAAACGACGAAAAGAAAATGATGAAAAAAATAGAAGTTTGAGAAGATGATGAGGAAAAAAGATGAAGATGAAAAAAAAAATAGAAGAAAGGGAAGAAGCAAAGGTGAAGAAGAATAAAATAATAATAAGAAGAAAATAATAAGAAGAAAAAAGATGAGGAAGAAGAAAAATAGAAGGAGGGGATGAAGAAGAAAAGAAGAAAAAAGAAAAGATGAAAAGGAAGAAGAAGAGAAAAGATAAAGAAGGAGATAAAGAATAAGATAAGAGGAAGAAACATGAAAAGATGAAGAAAGAGAAAAGAATGAGATAAGACGGAAATAAAGATGAAGAAGACATAAAGGACAACTCGATGGAATTAAAGTAAGAAAATCGTAATAAATGACAGATTTATAATAATAATAATAATAATAATAATTGTAATAATAAGAATAATCTAGGGGAAGGAAACTGAAAGAAACTGGTACGAACACCACCCAGACCCGGTTACGGAGATACGACCTGTTACAATTCTATGGGACTACACAATACACACTGACAGAAAAATCAAATCCAACCGCCAATACATTGTTATTAAAGGCCACAAACAAAATAAGTGCCACCTTATTCATATGGCAGTCCCTGCAGACTGCAATGTATCTTTGAAGATATTCGAAAAGCTGTCAAAATACAAGGACCTTGAAATAGAAATCTCAAAAATGTGGCACATGGGAACATCAACAATCCCTGTTGTAGTTGGAGCCTTAGGATTGGTTAGAAATGATTCCAGTAGACGAATTGAAGGTATCCCTGGAAGTCCATGCCTCAAAGAGATACAAAAAAATATTCTGACAAGTACAGCCCACACTTTACGAAGGGCTTTATCTATGTAATTTTTTAAAAAATTTTCAATGGAAAGTGTCATGATACCATTTCTAACCTTAGGTCCCTGGGCGGGACCCGGAAAGAAATGTGTAAACGGCAGATATCAAAGGAAATAAATAATAATAATAATAGTAATAATAATAAATCTTAAGTTGCACAATCTAAAAAAAATATTCAGAACCCACCGAGCTTTTAACCCTTAAAACGCAGGTTAAGATAATTACATATGCCAAATACTAACGGCGTCTCATCTGGGTAGAAGGGGGATAAAGAAAATTACAAGATGGTTATAACCCATTATGTTACTCACGTTCCAGTTGCATTCCATTGAAGCTAGCTCCGTTCTATCTGCTTTGTCTTGTCGCGTTCATTACCAGCACAACCATGTTTCTAAAGACAAGAGGCGTTTGTACAAAAACGTCTATTTCCTTTCTATTTTTAGATCCTTTATATATTGTTAGAAAGTTTTAATAGTGAGAATGAAACAAATTGTCTTGAAACAATGTATTGAGATTCAATAAATCCCAAATAAAGAGTACAGAACTAAAATATATGCCAATAAAATCTTTGATTAATCCAGTGTTATAATTTTTTGACTTTCGATGGTGTCTGGGGTTCATTGATTAATCCTGGTATTATATAAATCTGTTGTTTACTGGGGCAAGAAATGGCTGGTTAACTTTAAACCTCAAAAACGAAACTGGTCTTTTTTGCCCACGACAGAGAACCCTGCCTACCTCCGATTACAATGTCTGGTGCTCAACGCCAAGAGAGCAACTCTCTGCGACTGCTTGGTCTCGCACTGTCCGCTGACCTGAGATGGAACAAAGACATTGAGTCAATAGCTTCATCGACCGCAACGAAAGTTGCTTCTCTGTGTCGCGCCAGAAAGTTTTTCTCGGCCGAGTCCATCCTTCAAATCTATAAATCAACCATTCGCTCTTGCATGGATTACTTCTGCTATATGCGCTGTTCGTTTTACGAGACTCGAAAAAAATCCAGAGACGGATATGCAATAAGATTGGCCCTGATCTGGCATCTCGTTTACAGTCGCTCTCTCATAGACGTCTTCCTCTGTCTTTTCTACAAATACTTTCACTCCGACGAGCTACATTCGCTAGTTTCCAAACTGCATGAATTTAAACGTGCTACTAGGTTGGCATCTCTCCCAACCCTTTCACTGTCGAAACGGTTAAATGTGACCGTCTCTTCTACTCCAATAGCTTCATGTCTCGCTCTTCCCCTTCCTCTTACTTGCGTCACTAATAGCTATAATCGCCATATATTCAAATGCAATGTCGATCTACATCTCCAGATGTCTTGATCTATTCCTCGCCCTTGTCTTCGTCCTTTCCACTATCACGCCTATTTACTCTTGATCCCACACTCTGTAACCCCTTGCGTGCTAGTGGAACTTCCACCTTGCTTGGGGTGAAATGCTTGAAAAATAGCTAATAATAGTAGTAGTAGTAGTAGCAGCAGTAGTAGTAGTATTTATTATTGGCATGGTAGTCCCTAGATTGATATGTATCGTCGTAAATCTTTAAAAAATATTTGAATCGGTCGCACGTGAAGGGATCAGTGATTCCAGTTGTATTTAGAGCCCTTGTCTGGATTGGAAAAGGTTCCAGTAGACTCACTGAAGGGATTCCTGGTAGACCACGCCTTAAATAAATACAAAAAAAATTATACTCATAAATACTGCTTACACATAAAGTACTCTGTAAAATCTGTGTGATCTTTGTTTTTTATTTTTTTATTTTTTTTTACGAAAATGATCAGTTGGAACCATGAAATTAAATGTGGAAACAACAAAAATCAACGAAAATAATAATAATAATAATAATAATAATAATAATAATAATAATAATAATAATAGCAATAATAATAAGAATAATAATAATAATAATAATAATAATAATAATAATAATAATAGAGTACCTTAAAGATTTCTGAAGTTGATGATTGAATAATCTCCTGGTGAGATCTATGGCAATAAAATATTCGTAGAAATTCCCCTATCACATCGTTAAATATTTGAGTTTAATAAAAGGACCAAAATATTGCAATAATGATCATAAATATGAATTCTTGTTGTTTTAAGATGTGGGAGGAAAACAAAAATCTGAAATTGACAACTTTTTCCATTTTACTGAAATAGCCGTTATACCCTTCTATTTTCTTTCTTTCTTTCTTTCTTTGTCTTTCTTTCATTTTCTCACTGAAATCAAGTAATGTCTTTCCCCGATCGAAACAAACGGTATATTATTTATGACCTGGAAGCTTATGCCATGAATTTAATGAAAACTGTTACTCTCGTAGTCAACCTTGACACTGTCTATGTAATACGATACCAGCTAGGCCACTTTTTCTCAATTATTAAGTATATAATAGTGGAGAACATGCAAAAAGAATGGCCTGATTCCAAAATAAAAGTGAAAACAATGTGAAACAGTGTCACACCGATATTCACATTTATTATATATATATATATATATATATATATATATATATATATATATATATATATATATAATACTAAAATTATTTGTAATCCGTATAGAATTTCCAGGAAACAAAACTGGTTTACAGATCTGAAGATATGAACTCGTTTTTTATCGACTTCAATGAAATAAATATCACCTATGGTTTTTAAGTGTTTGTTTGTTATAATATATATATATATATATATATATATATATATATATATATATATATATATATATATATATATATATATATGCGTGTGTGTATGTGTTTGTGAGTGTGTGTGTGTAAATTAGATAGGTTACTTAATAAAACAAGGACAAACCAAACGTTACCAATATAATCAGTACGGAAAACATTTATTAATATTAATTATTAACCATATGATAGAAATGAAGCTCAGAAGCAAAGCTTTTAAGTCTAAAATTTTCCGACACGCCCGTGTCCTTCATCAACGGTACGAGAAATAAACAGGGAAATGGGAAGTATTCACCGACATATGTTTTTGTAGACGGTGTAACTTCTGGCGGAAATCATATTATTCGCAAAACCCCGATCTCTGTTTGATAACTTGCTGTGCGAAACTTATGAAAATAAACTTAAATTTAAAATTATACTCGATGTAAAAGCGTTAGGCAGTTTTATTATTAGTAGTAGGACGCAGGAAGTAAGCTTGTAAACATAGATAAAGAGAGTTATAGGTTGCAGAGGGAGAAAGACGTCTCGAATATCTGTATTTAAATATATATTGTTAATATAACAGACAACGAATACCTATTATATTTTATTAGGAGTGGCTATCTGGACATTACAGCAGAGATGTTAATCGTCAAAGATGACATCCTGTTATATTTACATAGAAGTTTGCTATGCGACGATAATGTTGTAATGTGCATACAAGTAATATGATGATGGCTCACGTGAGCCGAAATCTTAGATCGACGACCAATATAATAAAGAAATACAGAAATGGTCGCCAGTTTTTGTCCTTATTTTCTCATGACACTAAAGTCATTATATGACACCTGGAACGGCTCATGATAACGCATAACAGACATTCGTTGACTTTTATATATGTTTGAACAATGATCTGCTGCACCTATACAATATATATATATATATATATATGCACTGAGAACGGATATGAATTCAAACGTCCACGACATTAATTTAAAAATAGGGATCAATAAAATAGTCGAGCGATAATATCGCTTCTCATCAGGCCTGATGAGATGCATTGATATGCATCGAAATATGAATGCATCTATGTAGCGGTTTTACATATGTTCGAATGTAATATCATATAATAAAGAATATATATATATATATATATATATATATATATATATATATATATATATATATATATATATATATTTCATCCACAGACAGACTGTTCCGCTGTATCACAGCTCATCAGTGTGGCTAGACGTCCGTTTGCCTCTAGTTAGGATCGAAACCCAACTGAATTAGTGTCAGTCGGGGATTCCACCACTAAGCCGTTGACGCACGGCAGGGATGAAGGAGAATTTAAGCGTATTTTTTTTTTTAGATAAACACATAGTGACAGAGAGAACTCGATTCGATTTACCGAAGAGTCTTGCATTATTAGCCGTAATGGTCACTGTTTACAAACCGACACTTCCTCCCCAGAGAGCTCGACCGAAATAAATTTTTCAGGAGCCTATATTGTCATCCACAGACACTGTTTCGCTGTATCACACAGCTCATCAGTGTGGCTTCGGTAGGATTTTGATCCCCGCTTGATGCAACTAGATGTCCTGCCACACTGATGTGCTGTGAAAGAGCGAATCACGCCTGTATATGGATGACCCTAATATATATATATATATATATATATATATATATATATATATATATATATATATATATATATATATATATATTATTTCTTTTCATAATATTTTTATTTTTATCAACATAATCATCATCATCATCAGCAACAGCACCATCATCATCATCATCATCATCATCATCATCATCATCATCATCATCATCATCATCATCATCATCCCCAAGATAATTATTATGCAATAAAAGGGGAAATAATTTCAAAAGTAACCTTATGTCCCCATGCACACAAGAAATAAAATGCATTCTTTCTCATCTCCGAACATGTATTAAAATTAATTAAATATTTTCAAAGCTAACGCAGACACAGAAATAGAAATATATATATATATATATATATATATATATATATATATATATATATATATGTATGTATGTATGTATGTATGTATGTATACGTGTTGTCGAGTAGTTTTCTCATTTCTCGTACATCGATGTTATTCCCCACAAATTGACGTCGTAATGTATCTTCCAAACAGAATTCATTTTTCGATAATACAGAAAGAAATCTTTCGAATCAATAAATAATATATAAGATATCATGGCAAGTATCCACCCTTGCTCCGAGGAACGCTTTCAGATGAATTGTCATCATTTTTCTTTTCTTCTTCTTTGATTTTTCGCTTTTAAAGAAGATAATATGCGAACATTCACTTTTCTCACGAAATCCATCTCACTTAACTTTCCGAACTTAGTGACCTCTGGAAACATGAAACACAGAAGAAGCTCATTTCATAATGGCAGATCTCGGAAATATTACTGAAAGGGTGATAGTCTTGAGCTAAAAATTTTGAATTTTTAAAGGCTAGAGATTTTCAGTTCAGTACCTATGAACCTGTATCAGCGTTAAAAAAACAAAAATCAGACAGAACGTGGTACTTGTTGGTTATTTATTTTTAGTGGCATATCAACACCTCTATGTGTTATTTATTACCGAAATCTAAATATTTTGTACGTAATTTCATACTTTCAACTAACGATATATTTTTGACATAATTTTATACTTTCAAAGTAATAGTATGTTTGTATGTATATAGTTTGTTGATCATAAAATATATTTTCTGTGCCTCAAGAAACTCCCTTTATCACTTTCGTAACGCTCGTTGTAGTAGAGACTTTGTAATCGCAGATTCAATTATAGTAACGCCGTTCAACAATATTGGTGTCGAACGCCGTCGAATAACACTCGAATTAATAGTCGCTCGAAAGTAACCACCGTATAGTGATCCGAATAGTGAAATAGTATATAGAAGAAAATAGCGGTCCGTATAGTATAGAGGATAGACTAGAAATAATGATCGTTAATCGTCAGCTACTTCCTATATATATGCGTTTCCTCTATGGTCACGTGGTTTACTTAATTCAATAATGGAATCGCTTTTGTTTGCTCACTGGCGATCTATGTTCAAACTCAAATGTCGGCAGCGACACTTTATTCCTATAAAAAGTATTTTAGTATCTGTCTATATGAGGTATTATATGAGTTATTATGTGAGTTATTATGTACACCATTTACATTATTCGGACTATTGCTGACATATTTATCACAACGTTTTGGCCGTTGCACGTTCCGGCCTTCTTCAGTTGGTTGGAATGTCGAACTGAACCCTTTATTTCGCTCCATATCAACGTGCCATGTCTAATGGATGTCAGTTATCAGTTATCGCCTGTTCATTAACCTCTCCAAATTGCAGTTGTTCCTCAAAAATACAAAAATCAAGAGTATATATTTTATAATAAAATGAGAAATAATACATATTTTATAGAAAAATATATTTTTATAGTAAAATATTGTTCACTATTTACATTATTCGGACTATTGTCCTCATCTCGATGTACGAGAAATGAGAAAACTACTCGACAACACGTATACATACACACACACACACACACACACACATATATATATATATATTTCTGTGTCTGCGTTATTGAACTCACAACTCTTTGGGTCCTGTCACTGGATGTAACCAACGCCTTTATCCACTGTGCCATTTCTCCTTAAAGACATTCGTGTATGAATTTCTGGGACTTATAAACTTAATGTCTTCAGTAACCATTTTTACCAGTGCTCATATTGGAATTTTTGCCCCGGCGAGCGAAATAAAGGCTTCAGTTCGACATTCCAACCACCTGAAGAAGGCCGGAGCGTACAACGAACGAAACATTGTCATAAATATTGCAACAAAGATGAGGACAATAGTCCGAATAATGTAAATAGTGAACAGTATTTTACTATAAAGATATATTTTTCTATAAAATATGTATTATTTCTCATTTTATTATAAAATATAGACTCTTGATTTTTGTATTTTTGAGGAACAACAGCAATTAAGAGTCTGTTCCACGCTCCTCTAGAGGTCCACTTTCCCAATCAGAGGCCTTGCTGACGGATGTATATGAACCTGGTCGTAAACTGTAATATTTGCTCCTTCGTAAATATAATCTTTTTATATCCCTGAAGATTTATTTCAATTGATGGTTTTATAACAGTCTAACTAATCTCCTCACAGATGTAAAAAAGAGATGTGTAGCAAAAAATAATGTGGTTCTACAGAAGCCTACTGAGAATACCGTGGATTTAACATGTGAGTAATAAGGAACTTTCAGAGAACATGGAACACAAAAAGAACGCTTATATTTCGAAAGAGACAGTTGAAACTTTGAAAGACGACTTGGAAAATTTGACAATCACGGTACATATTTCTATGATTATTTTTCGGAAAGATTGAAACGGTCAGATGACGAAAGATGTACAGTGCGGATTATATATTAAAGTTGACAATTGTGGCCACATATCTAATAATCACGAAGGGTTGACTCCGTCATAAAACTGGATAGGGATTTAGTAAATGCTGAACATTTCAGACACTTCGGTATATGGATCAACTTTAACAGATAATCTATCGGAGAAAAACAAACTGAACCTTGAAGAACTATTGCCACGAAACCCGAAAATTCGTGTGATTTTCTTAAATAGCCCTGTCAAATTGAGACTATGGTATGGATCCCATGTACGGAGCCAAACCTGTTCATAATAATACGCACTTACATTTAAAATCAGAAAGAGACAGTTGACACTTTTAGGGGTGCAAAAAGAGGAAAGAGGGCTTGAAAAGTTTGACGCTCACAATACGTATTGAAGGCAAGAAGGATAGAGCTATGGGCCCGTTTCTTTCGAGATTCAAATTAGTAAATATAGTTCCGGTTTTACACTCGACGAAAAGTCGACAAAGGTCCATATTAACGGAAGGTTAAAAGTAGCAGATAATGGTCTGGTTCTTATCCTAATTTACATCTTTACAGCCTGAATACAGTCGCCTTTGGGGAGGTGGAGTGTTTTACTCCTCTGCATGGGATATAGATGTCACATCCCAAGTGTTAGCGACACGGAAATATCGAGAACGGTTCTGGAAATTTGATGAGAGATTTTGAAAGTCGATCTCCAGCGATAACCACCAGATATCTGGTGTCAAATTTATGAAATCAGAACGTTTTTTAATCTCGTCAAGTGAAGTGAGAATTCTGGAGATAAGAAGAAGGCAGTTCATGTCAAATCGCAAAGACCCGATACGAAAGGATGATCCCGGGAAAATTCAAAGAAACAGGAAGAAATAGATTAAAACTCCGGATACAAATTAAGGATAGTTTCGACTTTTCTTCTGAGGGAATTTAGCACTACACATTCGGATTACTTCGAAATGAATTATATCAAACAAAATTGCAATAAATTTGAACGGGATTTAAATAGATGTTCAGAAAACTACGTAGCTGCAAAAGAAACCCTATAATCTCATAGGCATTTTTTATTGTAGCCCTTCATAATTTTCCCGAAGAAAAAATCTAAATTTCCCTAGAATTATAGATCAGGCACAGAGAGTGAACTAACATGAATTCCCACAGAAGTTAGTAGATGAAAGCGAGAAGAAAGAAAGAAACTCCAATAGTTAGTTATGGTTGTCAGTATCAGGAAGAGACCGAGATTCGAACTACAAATTTGAGACATTGTAATAAAGCAGGTACAAACATTTCAATATCCAGGAAATTAAGACATTTGTGACGTACGGTGGTCGTTAATAATTAAGTATGACTCAAGACTTCAATGTTAAATAAAACAGTATTTAATTACAACTGCAAATAAATACTTATAACAAGAACGTAAAAGTCAATTAAAGATAATTAACCATTTCAGTGAATACCTTATTAGTAGCGCAGCTCGGCGTAACGCCGGGTCAATCCTAAATCAAAACCGAAATCATCGAGGCACAATAATTCACACTAATTCGACTGGATAGTTCCAATCAATTGTCACTCAATAATCACTCAAGAAGCACTACAGTCAGTAGGCTGACACAGCTATTTGTACGCCTGGCGGAAAACATATATTTATAAGTCCGGAGTGTCACGTTCGAGACTCGTTTTCGGTAGTTACTGTTTTTCTTCCTATATGACAAAGACAATATATGATAATGACACGGAAGTTTTAATCGGATAAACAAGTACAAATTCCAGCTCGGTTCGATATATTCATTAAGCGCAGATACCCTTGGGAAAGTTAAAGGCCAACTTCTTCTACCCCAGCTATGTAATACATGTTTAATGTAGTTTGAATGTAGCAATCCGACGTAGGAAGTAATTTGTCCAATGTAACAGCACCAACGTCTCGTAGCACCTATTCAGGAATTCTTAAGGACTTCCATATCAGAGGTTGGCAGTGGATATTTGGAGAGAGTAGGAAAACGTACTTTTGCAGGTCTCCTCAGCTGACAGATTAGCAGTAGATCTTCGGAAAAATAAAATAAAATGGCCGCCTTTATACACATCGGGTCGAATATTTCTAGTCTTCTGATTGGTTAACCTTCTATGGGTGTACTATAAAATGAGTCAGCTCATTTTGGTTTGCTCACTAGTATATTAGTACAGAAAAATTGTAACAAGCAATGGGTTAATTGTTATGATATGTATCACTAAACAATTATTATCTAAAAAAAAGAAAAAAAAAACGATTTCTATAATCTTTTTCTAGCTTTAAATAATTTGCAAACGGTTGATAAACAGTAGAAAAATCAATCAAACTATTATGTTTTAGAAGCTTTATACAGTTGCTGGGGCTGAAATAATTTGAAAAAAATTAAATATCTGAGAAGTGTTTTAATGGAGGAAGGAAAGTTCAAAGCCAAAATCCGAATGCGCATTGGGATAGCGAAAAATGACTTCCAAAAGCTAAGCAAAGTATTAATAAACAGGAAAAGTTTCGTTGAAAACAAACAAAAAAATTATATAATATCTGTCCTCCTAAATGGCAGTGAATGCTGGACGATCTCCTCACAGATGAGAAAAAGACATTAAGCTGAGGATACCTTGGGCTGAACAAGTGTTCAACGAGGAAGTTTTACGGAAAATGGAAACGAAAAGGGCACCTCTAATTAACACCTGAAAGAGAATGTTGGCATTTTTCGGGGACACAGGAAAGAGTGTGGCAATTCACTATTCAAAGAATCGACCCCACGTTGTGTTTCGTTTTGATTTTGAAGATGACTTGTCGGTGTTGGCCGAAGCCACTAAGATCGGGTATGCCCATAAGGAGATGAAGTCGGGAGAAAGATTCAACTGGACACACCGAAAATAACAACAGCCAGTGTTTGCCTGGAGAATGCACTTTTATTTTTCTAACAGCAGTGAGGTGGCAGTGCATATATCCTTGTGGCTTGAAATGGCTCCGGTGAAAACTCTGTACCAGCCTGGCAACAATTCTGTACAAACAAAGAACACCCCATATTCTCACAAGTCTTTTCTTATATATCTGTAGTCACACTGCTTAACCCAGTGGGTCCTAAACGGTGTGGCGCGCCTCATAGTCGCGGCGGAAGAGGATAGCAGGTGAGTCGGAATGATTTATAGACAATCAAATATTTAGAAACTTCATATGCCAAAAATAAATATGATTTCAAAATATTAAATATTATTACGTATAACTTGTAACTTCATGCGTAAGTCCTAGTATAAATTTAGTTTTATATATTTATTAACTCGTTTTATCACTGATATTTTTGCATTATAACAAGAATTAACAATATACTAACTAGGGTTCGAAAATTGGAGGAGAGAGTTATCAATGATAATTATCTGACTTCCAATCCGCGATTATCTCCCTTTAACACTCTCTTTTTTTTGTATTTTTATCACATAAATTTTTGTGAGGCAAGAGCAAATTTCCATTCAGAAAATGAAGCCCAGAATAAAAAGGCTTTGGAAAGAACTGACCAAAACAATGAATCATTTGATCTTTGTAGCATTTGCGTAAGGGTAGATTAAAAAAAAATAGACAGCACTATTATTTACTCAACTCTAATTAAATAAAATAGGTGACCTAATGAGAATAATTTTAAGCTCAGCCAGCCATCCAGTGTTACAAAGGTAGTGGAGGATTTGACACTCACGGGAGATATTGAAGACAGGGATATGGGTCCGGTTTATACGTGATTCAAATAGATGAATGTGGAGACAAAATAGTTATAATTAGAATAAGAAAGAGATAGTCAAAACTTGAGGTGCGTGTGATAAGGAAAATAGGCTTGGAGAATTGAACACTCACAGAATATATTGAAGATAAGAGAAACAGATGAAA
>OZ038512.1:8818736-8831236 GCA_964036315.1 Acanthosepion esculentum
CTAGAATGAAACAGCCCGCATTGTTAACCCGTAAATTACCTTTTTACTCTCAGCCTTACCTGCATGGCTGATGCTAACCTCCAGGAGAGTGACACGTTGCACGCTCTCGGGTAATATTTTCCGCTGACATGAAGTGCAAAGATTATGTTGAATGCATTGCTAGGTCTGCTGCGATTAAAGTTTGTTCACTGTTTTGTAATAAACAAATTTTCTCGCCTGAATCTATCTTACATATCTACCATTCGTCCATGTTTGAATATTGCTGCTGCCTCTGGTCTGCTGCTACTGCTATATATTTAGTGGTACTTGATAAAATCTGCAATGTCATTGTTCCTGAGCTGGCATCTCGGCTTCAGTCAGCTTCGTAACATAGCTTCTCTGTGCCTTTTCTATAAATATTTTCATGGTAACAGTTCTGTTGAATTTTCCCATATGGTACCTGGAATTTATGAATTTAATGGCCGTACTAGATTGGCGGTAAGGTCTCATTCTTTTATAGTTAAATTGTGGAGGTGTAACCGTAGGTTCCATTTTAACAGTTCTTTGGGAAAAAGTAAACTTTGCTAAGAACTACAAAGATAGGAATATGTGGAGAGCCTTGACTGGCCACGGTTTAAATAATTAAGCATCTAGCACAAAAAAATAAAATATTAATTTCAAATAATTTCGCTCGAGGCATAAGAGATGAAAAAGTAAATATAATGTTAGAAAAAATAATGAATAAGAAAATTAAAAAAATGATAAAAAAATAACGTTTGGATTGCAGAAAGCAACGACATAATATCCACAAACCAGACGATAAAATTATAAGAATCCTATCACAGCGATTAATAAATCCTACTGATAAAAAGATTAAAAACATCCCTTACTACGAAATGGATTCAATCGATTGAGGCTAATCAAAGTGTTTTTGTTTAATTAGATATATACATTTTACTTACATACAAGCATTAATTCAAAATAAAAATGATAATTATTTAAACAAGAAATAAATTAAAAAAAAACAGAATACAGACAAACCTCTCATTAACGGACTAATAGGGAGCTCTTCGTTAAAACCGATTGTCCGTAGATGGAAACGGATATTTTTTGAGTTATAAAGCCATTATAGTAACTGCAGTAGTTATGATCATAATGTAAATACTATAAACATGTTTTTATGACAAAAATAAATATATACTTAATATCAAAATAAGGAAAATAATAGATTTTTCATCTACTTTCTGACGCACGCGCTAATGAATCGTACTTTATAAACTGTACACACGTCTTTATTTACAATTGAAATGGCTGCCACCGCCGCCAAGCGGTCCCTTTGAGAACTAGTAAGACTCGTTCCGCCAAGCTCGTAAATTTTGAAATAAATCGCTGATGATTTTGAATTTTCTTTTCCAGAATATTCTTCTTTTTTAATTTGAATGTAGGTTTTGCCAGTTGCATCCGAAGCCAATTGATGGGTGGGGGTTCCATAGATGAGAGGTTTATCTATACAGCTATATTTTCAATTATCTTTTGTTTTATTTAGAAAACCCCAGAATATTCAATACAAATTGCCCTAAATTATATCGTGACTCTGACACCGGAAATAAAATTTACAGTCACAGATTCAAAAGATATATATATATATATATATATATATATATATATATAAATTGCGTATATTGGACAGGCATGCTGCTGGAAATGCTGTGAGATGTTAGATGCATCATTCAAATGAAAGCTACACATTCGAGATAACTTAGTAGTGGTATAGCCAACATATATTTTTTCTGCTGGAGATATAATCTCACAAGGGACATTTAAATTTATATACAATGTTGGTTTTCTGCAAAACTTTGTTAGTGTGGAGGAGTCATAACGAATGATTAAATTGGATATAGTAAATTCCGTATATCCAATTTAAACATTAAAATATAATTAAATTTTAATTTTTATGAGGATAATTTTAAAATTATTTAGAAATTACAATAACTTAGTTACCTCCCTAGACGTCTGCACGTGTAGCTGCATGATAAAATTTTAAATTGTACAGTTCATAACCTTAGCGTTTTTCACTTCACACGTAAAAAATGTAACTTTCAGTGGAAGAGAAAAATTTTGTCTTAGAAAAATGATAAAGAGAACAATTTTTTGTCTTAGAAAAATGAATATGCATCAACATGGTAATTTTTTTCTTCCTTTAATAAGGATACTAAGAAACACGTCCGTAATTACGAGAGCATCCTATGAAAAATAAGTAGACAAAATTTGGCTAAATTATTTAATGGGGCATGTCTTAAAATATATTAATAAAAATTCTTTAATGGATAGCTACACATAGTTTTGCCTTATCAATTTCGCCTATGAAGATGATCGCAGAAAGAGATGGAAAGTACTTGGCAAATATAAGTGATTCTCACTGTTACAGTGCATTCCTTACCTTATTTAATTATAATACACGGAAAAATATTCATGAATATGAAAGGATTATGATCAAAATAATTAATAATGTTTGCAACTTATTCAATCAGACATGCGTGAAAAAGAATTTGCTGCCTAACTACTAAAATATTAATATATATATATGTGTGTGTGTGTGTGTGTGTGTGTGTGTGTGTGTGTGTGTGTGTGTGTGTGTGTGAATTCGTTTGACAAGGGACTGCGATTAAACATTTTCTTCAATTTTTCTTGTGTTCATGTAAGTGTTGTTTATCATTGCTGACGTTGTTTGGAAAAACATTTCCATCACTATCGATAACTATATATAAAAACATACGTATTGAGTGAAAAAAGAAAACTTCCTTGATAATGCCAAAAAGAATAGCCGAAAACGTTCCGATATCGTCTTTAATTACACTTGCTGCCCAAATATACTATTATACATATTATATTAATATATATATATATATATATATATATATATATATATATATATTTACATATATATATTATATTAATATATATGTATAGATTTATATATATATATATATATATATATATATATATATATATATATATATTGAAAAACAATATATATATATATATTGAAAACAAGATTATGTGGTGTAAAACGAGTATATATATACATATATATATATATATATATATATATATATATATATATATATATATATATATATATATATGAAGACATGATGCTGCGGCGTATGATGAACCTAAAGAGAACTTAAAGGAGTTTGTTATCCAGGATTCTCCAGTTGCCACAGTGAAAGAATGCTTTAGCTAAACTCTTACTTATGTTCGTGGCTGAACCTATCAGGTCCTCGAACCTGATATGGAAACAAGAATTATCGATCGCTACTCGAAATTTATCGAGTACAGTTGGTCAGCTACTTTTGAGTATGTGATTAAGCCCAACTCCACAGCAGATAAACTTTCTCTATTTTTCTCTCCCCCTCGTCTCTCTCTGTCACTTTATCTCTCTCTCTCCCTCTCTCTCTCTCTCTCTCTCTATATATATATATATATATATATATATATATATATATATATATATATATATATATATATAGATATATATATATATATGTGCTTGTGTTTATGTGTGTCTTTGTGTGGCGAGACAGAAAAAAAGAAAGGGGAAAGAGATTGTGAAGTAACGAGCGATTGGCTTTTGAGCTTTAAGGACGTAATTCAGAAAATTTCAGATGTCATTGTTTACCTTTTTACGATACCCAACTCTAAAATATTTTTTCACATAAATCCCGTTTATTTTGGATGCCAAATATATATTTTAATATTAAAAATCTGTAATCCCAGTATAATATATAACTGCACGAATATTGTGATAACCAGATATTTATTAAAATTTAAATTACCTAACGTTCAGTCTCTACATATCACCTGAAGATTGCGTTGTGCATGAAACTTAGAGTCGTGTTATTGGTGAGGGACATTATGTATATTTATTAATATAAATAGTATATATATATATATATATATATATATATATATATATATATATATATATATATATATACTTTGATCTGGAAACCTGGGAAGTCCAAGCATCAAAATGAAAGGAATAGCGTAAGAGATTTTTTATTAAGTCAAAGGGTTTTGAAGACAGTAGACTGAAAAACCATGATCTGTTTCGTCAAGCTCTGAAGCAGAGACTCCATCAAAATCCAGCTACAACAAACTCATCTGTCAGATGGGCTAGTATCGAATTTAAGGAAGCAAAATGAACTATGTCTTTCCCTTACCTGATTTTCTCCACAACAGCCCCTGTGATCATGCATAAGTTTAAAATGCACCATCCCCTGCTGACCCTCATCATTCCCGATAGGAGAGTTCTTTATAAATAAATAAATATATATATATATATGTGTGTGTGTGTGTGTGTGTGTGTGTGTGTGTGTGTGTGTATGTGTGTCTGTGTGTCTGTGTGTGTAAGTATATGGAAAAATAGTAAAAAAACGTCAGTTTAATAATCCAAAGTATCTTAGTAATTTATTTTTTATTTTAAAAAAACAGTGCTCGATACAGTAAAGCCTATATCATAATTATAGTTTTTTAAAAATATGATTCCATCGCTACATAAGAGTTCTCATGTTTCAAAAACAGAAGGTAAAAACTTCAATTTCATTTATAGAAATTAAATTAAATTAAAACAACTAGTTCGGTTTCATCCTCAAGTGAATTTTGGAATAACTATTTTTGAAATTTACGGAGCTTTATAAGCATATACATTCGTAATATTAATTTGTATGGATATGGGGAAAACTAATCATTTTAATAAGAGGCGGTAGGGTATTCATTTTCACTGAGAGCTAGTCAGATAGTTCTCAAGTATATATAATTTTTTTGAATCTAGAAATTCCTCAAAATTAACCTTTTGTTAAATATATCGCTCTGTCTATTTCACAGTATCTTAAATTTATATTCGTAACCGGATGTCGTCTGTGCTGAAGTGTCTAAAAGTTTCAGTTTGTCTAGACATGAAATAATAATCCACCTACCCTAACTACTAACCTCATTTCTCTAATATATCTTTGATCCGTCTTTTGATTGGTTAATCAAGACATACCCATGAATGTGTTTTTTTAGTCTTGAAATCTTGGTTGCTCCCTCCTTTTTCACTCTCAAATAAGCTAGTGAATTTTTTTCTGATTTCCTAAGTGAATCATTTTCATCATAAGTTATCCGGCATCGCCTGATGAGGATTCATTTTTAAGTTCCGAAACAGAAATTTTTGTGAAGCGATATAAAATATCTTATAATGAAAATATATACAGTGTAACCCGGATATAAGAGACGCGGATATAAGAGAGATATTCTCTGCTCCCAAATTAGAGCCTGTGCTAATAAAACAAAAAAGACCAAACCCGGATATAAGATAAACCCGCATATAAGATACTTCTTCTCCGGTCCCGACAACTCTCTTATATCCGGGTTACACTGTATATATATATATATATATATATATATATACAGTGTAACCCGGATATAAGAGCCCCGGATATAAGAGAAACCTGGATATAAGAGAGATTTTCTCTGGTCCCAAATTCGAGCCTGTGTTAATGTATATATAATAGACTAAACCCGGGTTACACTGTATATATATATATATATATATATATATATATATATATATATATATATATATATATACACACACACAGACATGACAGAATTGAATAGACGCTCACAGAAACCGTTTATTTTATTAAACAAGTAATTTATACAAATGAAGTAATTATAAATGGTCATAAATTTAATAACTAATACTTGGTTGACATCCATTTTGCTTTTTTTAATGCAAGGACCCTTATAGGCATGCTAGCGATGAGTTCACGAATATCACCTTGAGGGATTTTTCTTTGACTAAGACCATCTTCATATTAGCCCACGATACGTCCTCGCTGAAATTCTGATAGGTCTGATGCTCCTTTGGTTCGTGGCATGTTCCAATATTGTTATCTGCAATTTTAATCAAATAATCTAAGTTAATTTATCTTGGTTATTAAAAAAAATCAGAAATAAAATTTATCTTGGTGTCTATTCAATTCTGTCATGTCTGTGTATATATATATATATATATATATATATATATATATATATATATATATATATATATATATATATGTGTGTGTGTGTGTATTGCGTATATTTTGGCAGCATGTCTTCATTAAGTCATGTCTCACTAAATAATATGTTTTGTGTATTTATTTTTAATAGGATTTTCTTGCAATTACGGACAATGTTTTTAGTATCCTTATTAAAGGAAAAAAGAAATGTAATAGTTTTAAATATTTTTTTTAATATTTAGGCATTTCAATAACATAATTACCTTCCTTGACGTTTGTCACATGCTTACATCATAAAATATGAAAATTATAGAGTATATAAGTTTATCGTTTTTCACTTCACAAGTAGAAATTTAATTTTCAGATGAACACAACAATTTTTTGTCTTAGAAAAAAAAAACAGACCCTGATGACGACATTGTGCTAATGTCGAAAGAACTCAGAATAAAATGAATATGCATCAGTATGGTAATTTTCTTTCTTCCTTTAATAAGAAACTTGTCCGTAATTGCGTAAGGATCCTGTTAAAAATAAGTAGCCAATAATTGTCTAAATTATTTTATGAGGCATGACTTAATGAAAACAAGCTGCCAAAATATACGCATATATATATATATATATATATATATATATATATATATATATATATATATATATATATATATATATAAGACAATATGTACTCTTGTGGTTGTTTGCTGCTACGGCCGAATATATGGGGAACCAGTGAGGATCGCGTTACATATCCCGTCGTAATTGATCCAGCGAGACAGGCTTGCTAAGCCATTGTACCACGTCGAAGTGTCAAGCTGTATAAGCTTATGGCAGTTTTGTAGGCGTACCTTTGGTGTTGCACAAGTCCGAAAATATGGAGCACCCAGTGAGGATCAAACTCACTACTCAGTTGCAATTGATCTAGTTAGACAAGCTTGCTAGTCGGCACACAACATCGAAGTGCCCCCAAAAACATTAGATGCTGCACAAGGACGAATGTATAGAGCAGCGACGTAAGGAAAGAATTCACTACTTATGCATAACTAATTGAATTTTGACCCAAATCGGAGTTTTACCCCAAATCAGACTTTCGACCCAAATCGGTCTTTTGTCCGGAATTGGACTCATAGACCGAATCAGAGTTAAAGTGATGTTTTGAAGTCCCATAGAGGAAATTGATGAATTCAAAGTTATTTCTTCAAAACTTTGATTTCAGCTCTTTTCTAAGCGGCATCAGAGATCCCTTTAGTTTTGCGCCGATGTTAGCTTAAAAGTCCCGAGATGAGCGGCTTTTAAACTAATTTGTAATATTCTGTTTTTTTATTTACGTTTGTTCAGCTCAATAACTGAAACATCAATATGATGACTTTCAAAGCACAGTTTTATTTGGGCACCCAGTGAGGATTGAACTCACTACACAGTTACAATTGATCTAGTAAGACAAGCTTGCTCGTCGTTACACCACGGCCAAGTGTCCCAAAATGATCTTCTAAACTGCGAAAGGTCGAATATATGGAGCAGCGAGTGAGGAACGAACTCACCACTTATGCATAACTATTTTTATACGACCTGAAATGGACATGTAAATCATGTAAAAAGATCATTTATATGTATACATATGTTTGTGCATGTGCGCGCGTGTGTGTGCGTGCGCGGACGTGTGTGTGCTTTTGTGTGTGTGTGCTTTTGTGTGTGTGCCAGGGATGCGAGAACGTTTTTTGTGTATACATATGTTGTGAGGGCTTAAGACTTCCTCCTAACCCCACGGCTGTATTAAATTAACGAAGACGAAACCATCAGAGGCGTCCAGCATTCACTGTAGAGAAATAAAAAAAAAATAGTGAAAGAAAAAAAATAAATAAATAAAAAAGTAAAAAAAAAAACAAAAAAATACAGAAAATAAAATAAAAGAGTCCAGGGGAAAAAAACAAAACAAAAAAAAACAAAACGAAATACAGCCAGAAAATAATTACTGGTAACTCAATGCATTCCAAGACCTGTGGGAACCGGTCGTGGCTACCCTAGCTGAGTTTTTTTTTAAAGGTTTAAAGAAAAGCATGTACTCGCCTACTGCTCTTTATAAACGACACTGATATATGCGTCGGGATCTCCTTCCTTATATTTTTATATAACTAGGCTTACTTATATCAAAGTTCAGCATATAACCGTGAAGAAATTAGTAATATATCGTATAGACGACGTGGATCATATTGTAATAAAATTCGTGGAAGGGGTTTAGCTATATTTAACCAAATATTATACAAGACAAAACAAAAAAGAAAAAATACTTCTCTCAAAATCACGCACGTCAGAGACTGGTAAAGTAACTGCGTTTTAGAATGAAGGATAAACATGTGCTCAGTACGATTATATATGATGTAAAATACCAAAGTTCACCGTAAGCAAGGCAATAAGTTCACTAAGACGCAAAGAGGGTTACTGAGTGTGAAAGAACAGGATGCAAAGAAAAACATTATTAAGGGGGAAAGAACAATAAAAGAACAGGTATTAAGAAGACAGAAGATAATGAATGACATTGCATTTGAACATTTTGAAGATCAAGATTGTCCTGGGTATAATGAGAAAACTACATCCGACAGCACAATATCTGATGGGGATATTGGAGCTTCTGAGTAGCGCGGAGCCAGGTCAAATATGACCCGGCGTGGTAGCACCTGTTAGGGTCTTAGATATGGGCAAAGAGGGAACTCCACCAAACAAAAATCCACAGGACATTTTATAATAAAATGTGTAACAACAGGATTTTTATAGCAAAATGACAACCACTGAAACACTTAGAAATGTAAAATACATTTTTATAGTAGATTTACCAACAATACATTTTTATGATCAACAAACTATATAACTAAAAAAGAAAAAAAATAATTTTATCGTTAATGTATAAAATTATGTACAGAAATATCTGTAGTTGAAAACATAAAATTACGTAAAGAAATATTTTAATTTTGGCATTAAATAACGCATAGAAGTGTTGATGTGCCGCTAAACAAAATCAACCAGCCAACAGTCCTATTTATCTGTAGTTGAAGACATACAAAAGATTTAGAAATCGGCATTAAATAACCCATAGTTGTGTTGATGTGCCGCTAAACAAAATCAACCAACCAACAATACCTATTTATCATTAGTGGAACACATACAAAATATTTAGATTCCTGTATTAAATAATTAATGTAAGGTTGTGCACGATGGAATAATAGTTTGCGGCTCGGTTAGAGGAATCGGAGAGCCGAGTTCGAATTCTAGTCGAATCCATTACATTCAACTTACGTGCTAATACCCTTGGGAAAGGTATGAATCCTCTTCTCCCCCCAGATATGGGTAAACAGCAGAAGGATGGATGGCAACTGGTCTACCACAGAAAGCAATGGCAAAAAAATGCGGGAAAAAAAATTTGCCTCGTCTGTCATGTATCGAAAGATACATGATCGCCGAAGCATGAGTGAAGGTTGATATGCCGCTGACCAAAATTAACCAACCAACCAAAGTCGACTGTAAATTAAAACCTGGATGAGAATTATGCAAGCATGAAGTGGAAGAGAAGAAAGTGTTGGCTTATATTTTTTGCTGTTGGCAATTTCATCTCTAATAGGATAAGACCTAACTGCCAAACTAGCATTGCGTGCAACATTTCATCACTCTAGCATCAATTCTTCATAGTCAGCCCTTGAACCTTTCAGCCCACCCTCGTACCTGGAAAGAAACAATGCAGTTATTAATAAAATTTGAAGTTAATGCCTCCAAGATTTCACAATCCTGGCATCAATCCTTCATAAGTCAGCCTATGAGGTTTTCAGCCCACCGCCGTTGCTGGAAAGAAAAAAATGGAGTTATTAATAAGAATAATTGACATTAATGGATGCAATATTTCACAGCTCTAGCATCGCTCCTTCATAGTCAGCACATGAACTTTTCAGCCCACACTTGTACCTGGTAAGAAGCAACGATGTTATTAATGAATTGAAATTAATACATTCAAAATTTCACGGCTGTAGCATCACTTCTTCATAATAAACCTATGAACTTTTCAGCCCAACCTCGAAGGTATGTTCTAAATTGTAGAAATCAATAATTGATTTCTCTGTGATTTCACTGTACTTTCGTACACGTAATGATAGGAGTACAAAAAGAAATTCTAGACACATGACATTGCTGTCTGTGCCCTTGAATAAAGACACTAAATGCTCATCTTTCACTTTTCATATGTTGTCTATCAAAGCGCCATACATCAAATAGGTTTCTGACGACAGACGTCAAATGTTGTGTCAAACCCAATCAGCTGGGCTTAATACGAATAACATTTAACAAATACAGTTAAAGCTTGCATTTTTTATATTTCGTCATTTTGTTTTTTCTCACAAGTAAAGTTGTTAAAATCTAGGGCAAGAAATAAGGAAATGGCATCTTCCAATTTAAACAAAAAGAAATCAAATAATAAGGAAAAAAAATGATTCAAATAGAAACATCGAATGACTTAAAAAGTAATTCTATGTTATCATGGAGAAATATTTACGCCGATGATTGACAAATTGACTGACTCTTTTTAACAGCTTTTCCATACTATGCTCTTTTTAAATCTTCTTAACTTAAAAGCCTCCCTATCAGTCTCTTCATTGGACCTTCATCCCAATAGATAAGGAGAAGTAGATGCGATAGGCAACAATAAACTACAGAAGAACTCAAATCTGATCTCTGCATTTAAGTATTGCTTTAATATTTAAGCTTACCTTTTAAAAGTTCAACGATAATTCTCCTGTCTCCATTTAATTTAAAGAAAATTTAATTTACGTAGGTCCTTACTTTTCGTACAAACAATTATTTTTTATTTCATGGATGATTTTAGCTGGATTTCGCAAGACCCTTCCGTCACTTCTGAGTACCGTCCTATCAGTCTCCTATCCCTCTTCGACAAAGTCTTCGAAGCTTTAATCAACGCCGAAGTGGTTAAGCACCATACATCACATGATCTGCTCTCCGACAAGCAATATGGTTTCCGCTTCGCCCGTTCTACAGCTGATGTGCTTACAGCCATAACAAATTGTTTACGATGCTCTTCATAATAACGGAGAAGGTCGTGTCGTGGCTCTAGATATCTCCAAAGCGTTTGATAGGGTTTGGCATGCCGACCTTCTTCGCAAGCTCCACGGTTATGGAATTTCAGGGCGCTTGTTTGACTTAATACAATAATTCCTATCAAACCGTGTATTGAAGGTCGTTCTCAACGGATTCTTCTATCCCACAAACGCAGGTGTTCCCCAAGGCTCTATCCTCGGCCTTACTCTGTTTTTTAACGATCTTCCTGATGTCATAGGTTCCCAAGTAGGCGTCCATGCGGATGACACTACTATTTATTCCTACCTCAAAAACAAATCTTGTGTCGCTGACAAAACTAACCTGGCCGTTTGTCTCACAAAGGACGTCCAATCGGTTGTGGACTGAGGCAGGAATTGGATGGTTAACTTTAACGCCTCAAAAACAAAACTGCTCTCTAGTACTCACCACAGAGAACCATACCTGCCCCCCCATGTGAATATCTGACGCTCAACTTTAGAAGAGCACCTCTTTGCGACTACTCGGCCTCACATTGACTGCCGATCTAAGATGGAACAAATACATTGAGTCAATAGCTTCGTCCACCGCAAGGAAAGCTGGCTCTCTGTGTCGCGCCAGGAGAATTTTCTCGCCGGAGTCACTCCTTCAAATCTACAAATTAACCATTCGCTCTTGCATGGAGTATTGCTGCCATATATGGTCTGGATCCCCTTATTTGTCTCAAAGTCCTTGATAAAATCCAGAGACGGATATGCAATGTAATTGGCCCTGATCTGGCATCTCGTCTGCAGTCACTTTCTCACAGACGTGCAGTCACCTCTCTCTGTCTCTTTTACAAATACTTTCATGGTAACTGCTCCGAGGAGCTGCTTTCGCTCGTTCCCAGACTTCATTTTAAGCGTTCAACTCGGCTGGCATCACGCATCTCACCCTTTCACTGTCGAACTGTTAAATGTATCCGTCTCTTCTACTCTCATTCTCGCATTTCTCGCCTGTGGAACACATCTCCCCATTTCTTGTTTCCCTGAAAGCTATAATCTCCTACTATTCAAATGTAATGCCAATCGACGTCTCCAGATACCTTGATCTATCCCCTACTCTTCTTTCGTCTATCACTCCTCTTTGCTCTCGCTCCAACTCTCTGGAACCGCTTGCGTGCTAGTGGCTTCCCGCTTTGCTTGGGGTGAAACACTTAAAAAAAATTAATTTCGATTATTTCCAAATTTATTTATAAGTTATAAAAAATTGTCTCGTACAAAAAAGTCGTCGCATAAAAAAATCACCGAAAACGGTCGCAGTATTGAAAACTTGTGAAACCAAAATTTTAGGATCCAATCCGGAATTCTTTTTAATTTCCTCACGGAGTCGCACTGATTTCAAAATGTTGATATTTTGGGCTACGGC
>OZ038512.1:8836236-8861236 GCA_964036315.1 Acanthosepion esculentum
ATATATATATATATATATAGCGAGACAGAAATGGAATGAGAGATTGATAAACATAAAAGAATGAGAGATTGATAAACATATAAGAAAATCTTAAGTATACATTTGAAAAGTTACAAGCACCCCTATAAACACCCTCCATATACATATATATATATTTATATATATATATATATATATATATATATATATATATATATATATATATATATATATATATATATATTTATATATATATATATATATATATATATATATATATATATATATATATATAGGCAGCATATCTTCAATTAGAACGTTTGGCTGAATAAGTTGAAATTTGAAAGTACTTTGGAAAAGAAATAAAAAACAAACTACGGCGCCTTCCTTAATGAATTTAATATCAACATTAAGAAGTCGATAAGAGAATTGGAGAGGATTAAAATAAAATAACCATAATATGTCCATATTACTCAACCAAACATGCTTGAATATATATATATATATATATATATATATATATATATATATATATATATATATATATATATATATGTTGTAATGGATATCGGCTCGGATACAGGAATCCGAAAGTCGAGTTCGAATTCCAGTCGAATCCATTACATTCACTTACGTGCTAATACCTTTGGGAAAGGTGTGAATCCTCTTCTTTCACCCCCAGCTATGGGTAAGTAGCAGGACAGAATGGGTTTTATAGCCTTGTGTGGCAACTGGTCTAGGAGAAGGATAACTCTGAATTCAAATCCTGCGGACGGTCGTTTGGGGACATTGTGGCACGTAGTGCACCAGATCTCTATATTCGGGCCTTCAAAAAGTGTGTGTAGTTCGGCACAAGACCATCACCACTATTACCAAATCATATGTGCTTGTCGGTTCCTAGGAACTGAGTTGTTTGACCCTCATACGTAGACTACGGGATTATATATAAATATATATATATATATATATATATATATATATATATTTATATATATATATATATATATATATGTATGTATGTGTGTGTGTGTGTATGTGTGTGTGTGTGGAGAGAGAGAGAGAGAGAGAGCAAGAGATAGAGATAGAGAGAGGCTGAACAGTAAAAGAGATAGATAAATACAAAACACAGTTTGGAATACAATTATTTTGTCATGTTTCGCTGGTCAAACAATGCCGTCAGCAAAACGTATTTTATTCCAAATCTAAATTGACGAGTAATTAACATGACTAGAGTTGTCTCCTTTGTTTCCTGTTTAGGACTGCGCTTCCGGTTCGTTCGAATGTCTACTTCCATTCCATACGGCTAACACCTCCGACTGAACCGCTTGCCCTTCCTCACGCTCATAAAACGTCACAAATTAACCATCTACCTCGAGTGGCTCTTGTATTGGGGGAACATTAGGAAAAAGAATTAAAGAACTCTGATTTATTCATTTAAATGTTTTGTTTTTAATAAATTAGCTGCTTTTATTCATCCATTAATTTTTTTTAAGTAATTCGTATTCCACATGTTTTCGACATCGATTTACTAAGATCAGTTTATATATCTTTTCGCCTGATTAAACGTATTTACTTATACTTAAGGAAGAGGCAAGTGAAATTTCTGGAGTACGTAATAAGGAAGGTGGGCTTGGAAAATCTGATACTCACATGAAAGAAGGAAAGAGGGACAGAGGAAAACAGAGCGTAACATAGGTTATAAGCTCGAGTATATTGATGGTAGAACTGGGTCTGGGAGAATTAACAAAAAGATAAAACATATTAAGAGCAGCAAAATGCAGGAGGGCGTGGAGGGCTATGATAGCCTAAGTCATGAAGGAACACGGCACATAAAAGAGGAAGATAAAATGTTTGAAATAATGGCTTCCCGCCCGTATCCGAATATGCCTGTCTGCTAAGGTAGCTAGCAAATCCCTGTTGCAGACACCTGCTGCGGCACATTTGTGTCTGTTCTGAACCCTGTAGTATTTACGATGCACCTATGCTGAGCGGGGAATAGATAGTTTCAGTGAGAGGGCTTATCATCTATTGAGATCAACAATTTGAATAAAGTCAGTACACTCATACCCTCGGTCACGATGACTTGTATCATCATGTTAGCACAAACATCGACGAGCAATGCCGTCTACACAATTTCGCTCACAATGCGTAGGTGAACTCGTGGTGTCGTTTTCAAACACTTTCAAAAGAGGCCGCACCCTGGGATCGTCACCACAAGCAAATCTAAAGAATCTGCAATGTTATCGGTCCTTACCTGGCATCTTGGCTTCAGTACCTTTCGCAGCGCTGTAACCTAGATTCCCTGTGCATTTTCTATAAATACTTTCATAGTAACTGTTCTGATTAACTTTATTCTATGGTACCTAGAAATTATGAATTTAAATGCAATACTGGATTGGCGGTAAGGTCTTTTAGAGTTTTTGCTTGTGAGACCCTCTTCCAGTTCTTGCTTTCCAATCAACTTTAATCTTTAAAAAGTAAATTACATTATCAATGATCTAGTTTCTTCATAAGTCCTCATATTTCATTGGAGGGGGGTCCCACAAGCGGAAAGTGTGAGAGAAGAAACTGTTAGCACATAACTGACCGGTACATCTAGGCATTTCAGTTATAAAATGGCGAGACCTTGCCGCCAGTATAGTCAACCGGTTACGTGATACACACTTCGGCGACACTGTCTCTTTTGTTTCATTACTAAGTAGGATATATCCTCGCAGATTTCCATCAAGAAATGGAATCATAACTTTCCTGTGCGTAAGTGAATATAACGAGCTCGACTGGGATTCGAAACCGAGTCAACTGATATCGCTACACGGCTTTGGGAAAATAACTGAAGTCGAGATGCCAGGCCAGTACGAATAGCATTGCGTAATTAATTTAATAGCATTAAGAAAGATATAAAAGTGACTAGACCGAGGCAAGCAGGCAAGTAGATAGATAGATAGATAGATAGATAGATAGATAGATAGGGAAGGACTACGGGGCAGATAGATAGATAGATAGATAGATAGATAGATAGATAGATAGATAGATAAAAGGATTAAAATAGATAGATAGATAAATAGATAGATAGATAGATAGATAGATAGATAGATAGATAGATAGATACGAATAGAATGACATAGATAGATAGATAGATAGATAGATAGATAGATAGATAGATAGATAGATAGATAGATAGGGAAGGACTATGGGACAGATAGATAGATAGATAGATAGATAGGGAAGGACTACGGGACAAACAGACAGACAGATAGATAGATAGATAGATAGATAGATAGATAGATAGATAGATAGATAGATAGGGAAGGACTACGAGATAGATAGATAGATAGATAGATAGATAGATAGATAGATAGATAGATAGGGAAGGACTATGGGACAGATAGATAGATAGATAGATAGATAGATAGATAGATAGATAGATAGATAGATAGATAGATAGGGAAGGACTACGGGACAAACAGACAGATAGATAGATAGATAGATAGATAGATAGATAGATAGATAGGGAAGGACTACGAGATAGATAGATAGATAGATAGATAGATAGATAGATAGATAGATAGATAGATAGATAGATTGAGAAAAGATTTTAAAAAAAGAAGAAAAAAGGCGGAGTGTTAGGACAGGAAACATCTTATCCTACGGCCGGAACACTCTCTTCCTGTTACACATGTTCTTCCACATATCACCCACATTTCGTAACTTCTGATGGATCCTTTGATCATCATACGATGTCTGTCTGATTATATAAACAGTGGACCGAAGTTATCGCTTTGCAAATCACACGATGCCAAAGAAGAGGTGCTGGGGCTAAAGCGATTCTCTCGAGAACTTTCGACGGAAAACACTTGTCAGATGACAGGCAGATGGCAGAATGTACGGACCTAGGCAGATGTACACTCAATTATTTTACTTACACGCTGCCTTCTAATTTCTTATGTATTTAGATGGACATTTCCCAAGCAATTTTCTACCCTTCTCACATCTCTGGTAACCATGCGACAGTCAAATAAGTAATATCATTTGATGTCAAATTTTCGGCAATGTCTAACTTTCGTAACTTGCACGACTTACACTATTCGGACTGTTATCTTTATCTTCATTGACATATTCACAACGTCTCGGCCGTTGTACGCTACGGTGATTTGAATTTCGAACCGAACCGTTTTTTTCGTTCAACGGGGTTATATTGTTCCAGTTCCACGTGCCATACCTCTTCCAGATGTCTGGAAGTTTGTTATCATTCGATAACTATTGATAAGTACGAAAAACATGATATGAATTGATGTGACACTATTTAACGTTGGAGATGTTTAACGCTGAAAAAATTGATCATGAATTAGCTACACCGTCAACACTATCACCAGCCGAAATGATGTTTGCTAGGAAGATCACATCTTACTGGGAGCAAGGCACAATTGAGAAAAGAATTGGCAAGATGGTTTACATAGTTTAGGGACAAAAAATCTCACACAGAAGACACGTGAACCAAATAAGGAAAAGACTGTTACAGGACGCTAACAGCCCACCTCAAGAAGAGGTAATGGACACGATTTTCGATACGTTTGATTTAAAAAGACCGCAAACAATGCCAGAACGAAGAAAATCGTCTCGAGAAAGAAAATTTATAGAACCGTTAGAAATAGATCCAAAGAAGAAAAGATATTAAAAAACACTGCTACGCAAAACCTTCGGAAGGGGGGTGTTAAGGAAACTTACCCATTATATAAATAGACTATTTCATACCACACAAATACTGCGACTCATTTAACGTTGGAGATGTTTAACGCTGGAAAAAAGGGTTAAAAGATATAATGAAGAATAGACTGTTCAGATAAATTGAAGAAAATTAAAGACAAAGGTTGCGACTGAACAGGTTACTTAGCTAACTTACTGCGGCATCATACATCCTAGTCGAGCCTGAGGGTTTCGAGCGCTAACATATTCGGATCTGACCAAAGACCTTAGAACCCCAAAAGTGGTACGTTATTGGTCGCGTGACCGAAGGCGAACGAAGGCGACAGAAGGCGGCCGAAAGTACCACAATGATATGTAAATAATAAAAACGGAATTAAAAGAAAACGTACATAAAAACTTGGTTTGGTTTGTTGTGTTTTACGGCATATCAACCTCAATGGGTTATTTAATGCCGACAACTTTTTTTCCTGGTAATATTTTGTTTTGTCAAAACTCTGGTAATATTTTTTCCTCAAAAATGTATAGCTGTCAATATTTGTTTTTGAAAAATATATTGCTGGTAACATTTTTAAAAAAAAATATATTGCTAGTAATAGTTTTTTTTTTAAATATATCGCTGGAATATTTTTTTTTCTTCAAAAATTTAATGCTGATAATGTTTTACAAAGTATTTCTGGTATTAAAACCCATTTTTATACTTTCATAGTGTTTTTACCCCAGTTTTGGGGGTAACTATTTGCCCATAGCTGGGACCCTAACAGGTGCTACCACCCCGGATCAGGGTGGGCCTGTGAACACCAGCAGTTAAGAGGTGGTTCCATACTCCTCAAAGCCTCCTGAGGAGAGGCCTTGCTGTTGGACGTAGTTTATCGTCTTACACTGGTCGGTAAATGTTTTGGATTTAAAATAAATAAATGAGAAAAGAGGATGTGTAGATTTGGAATAAACGATGCAAGGCAGTGTTTCACGAAGCAGAAGAAACAGAAATAAGTAAGGAAGGAAAACTAATTGAAGGCAAGGGCACAATAAGATAAAAACGAACCGAAGAAACCGTATTAGTAAACAAAAAAAAAAGAAAGAAAACATATATCAGAAAATAAAACAAAAATATATAAACCCATAAAGCGCAGATGAAATAATAAAAAAAAAGAAACCTCAAGAGAACTGAATGCAAAAGAATGCACAAAAAACGATTCGGTTTCAAAATGGCAGATCAGACTAACAAATGTTATCGCCACTGACATTCTGAATATCTATATCTGCTCCCTTTTCTCCATCAACCCTTCCACGGTTTTGGACGATAGGAAACATGTCCGATCCGGTGTTGAAAGATTGAAGATAAGAGAGACTAACTCGGTTAAGTTTATTTTACTTCTTAAGACTTCTATTTTATTTTGGTTATACATGGCTACTACCGCGCTACTGCGCAGACTCAAGCGCATGCGTGCCTATACATTAAAAAAAAGCTCTTATTTAAAAAAACAAAATATGCATATAACTTTATGGAATACCCGGATTTCAAAACAATGTCTACTCATGGCGCCCGTCTTGGGTATGACAATAAACCACTCCAGCAACAAGGCCGTTAAGCAAGAGATTGGACGTTTCACGGGTGTCGAACCACATCTTAACCCTTTGAGTTCTGCGTTTCTGCACAATTTTAACCCTTCTGCGTGAGTTTAAATTCGCAAATAGGTGGTATGTAATGGTTCACGTTAGATATAAAAAAAATAGTTACAAGTGTTTACCCACCGTTCAACCAATGGCTCGGAATTAAGTCATTTTTCTTTACCACTGTTCAAACGGTGGTTGGGCATGACGCCATTTTTCTCTACCACCAGTAAAGCGATGGCGTGAGCTCAAAGGATTAATTGCCATTGTTCTCAGGTTCATTCTGAGGTAGCACTTGTTATACTCCCAAATATGGGCAAATATTCAATCGCTAAACAAAATGGAAATCAATACAACACTAAAAATATAACAAAACATTTCTGTAATGAAATTACCAGCAATAAATATATATTTAAATTACCAACAATAAGTTAAGCAACGTCGAGTCTGATCAGTACCTAGATGAGTGTCAGCCTTAGAATACCAGGTGATGTAAGCTTGGATGTGCGCTTGTGGTTTGAATTGTTAATCGGCGAGCCTAGCTCAAATTCTTGTGGGGCTTGTTATATTCAGTTACGTGCAAATAGACTTGGGAATGTGTTAATTAATAAGAGTTGTATCTCTCAATTCATTGTTATCGCCCAAACATTCTTACAATGTAAAAATATTTTCTGGCTCTAAATAGGACTACCATGTAACCAACTAAGTGATATTTGAGGAAATGGACCTTTCTAATTAAAGCTTTTGTCTACGACATGCTGTGAACGACAAAGGTAAAAAAAAATGCAGAACGACCTTCATAGAACCAACCAAATTTGGGAATACGACAATTGAAAAATAAATAAAAAATATGTCATATTTCTTTCTGTTATGAAACGTCTGGAAAGATTTGCAACCGTAACCAATGGAATGTTAATTTGTCTCATATGCCTGGGACGCAGCACGGTAGCATAATTCTGCTTAATGAGACGTTAAAACAGGCAATCTTGCAAGGAAAATATCGAAAAACATTTCTCATCTGCTCTGGGTTATTCATACGCCATTTCTCACAGGTAGGATATAAAAACACATCTCGAGATTCTTTACTAAATACACAAATCTGCAATACAATCGATCCTGACCAGGCATCTCGTCTACAGTCACTTTCTCACCGACGTGGCATAGGTTCTCTTAGTCTTTTTACAAATATTTTCATGTCATCTGCTCCGATGAGCTTTTTTCCCAGGTGCCCTTGCTACATGAATAAGTGTGCGACTAGATTGGCAACTATTTTACTTTAGTTAGTTTTGCATACTAACCTCAATAGGTTATTTAATGCCGACAATATTTTTATTGCTAGTAATGTTTTTTGTTTTTTTTTCAAAAAATTTATTGCTGGTAATATTTTTTTTCAAAATAGGTATTGCTGGTAATATTTTTTCCAAAACGTGTATTGCTGGTAATATTTTTTCTAAAAGGTGGATTGGTGGTAATATTTTTTCTAAAAGGTGGATTGGTGGTAATATTTTTTTTCAAAAATATGTATTGTTTGTAATATTCTTTTTTTGTTTTTCAAAAAATATTGCATGTAATTAATTACAGATTCGGACTATTGTCCTCATCTTCGTCGCCGTGTTTATTACAACGTTTCGGCCATTGTACGTTGGAATGTCGAATTGAACCCTTTATTTCGCTCACTGGGCTAGACTGTTCTAGTTCCACGTGCCATGTTTAATGGATGTCAGTTATCAGTTATCTCCTGTTAATTTCCCTCTGAAAGTTCTCCACTGCCTTAACCGGGTATTGAACTCACACTCTTTCGGTCTTTTCACTGGATCTAACCAGTCCACTGTGCCATGTGTCCTTGAAGACATCTGTATATACATTTCTGGGTATTATAAACCTAATGTCTTCAGCAAATATTTTTTTACCATTGCTCATATTGCAATTTTTGCTGTTATCATAACATATTTTTACCAGAGCTCATATTGCAACTTTTGTTTTTAACGCTTTTCTCTGGAAACTCCTTATTACTGGTTCGCATATTGTATTTATTTTTATGCTTGGTCAGCTCAGGAGATTTTTGTGGCCTAGCATATGTGCTGATTCCTTAAGTTTACGAATTTTCCAATGGTGTTCCTTGTCTATGATCTCAATCTGATCCCACAGAGGGCGGTGATCTCCCTTCTCTCTCCATATGTGGTCAGCCATGCCTGATTTTTCCACTTCCGCTCGTGTTACAGATTTCTGGTGTTCTTGAAGCCTCACCTTAAGGGGGCGGCCTGTTTCTCCTTTATATTTCTTTCCGCAGCTGCACGGGATAGCGTACACACAGTCTTTAGTCATGTTCTCCTTTATGGGGGGTCTTACTCGGGAGAGATATCTGCGAAGTGTCGTCAAGCTTTTGAAGGTTGTCCTGATGTTATATGGACCGCAGATCCTTTGTATTTTCTCTGATAACCCCTTCCCCTTAAGGCAGACAGACTGTCTTTTGAGTGTTGTTGTCCTCCTCTTCTTGTACCCGCCTATCCCAGTTTTTGGGTTGCTGCCATGTACCCAGAGTAGTTGTTACGTTGTAGGGTACTACTTATACTGACCAATTCTTTATCTAATATCTCTGGGTCGCCACTTATGACTTTTGCTCGGTGTTGTAAGCAGCGGACGATCACTTTCTTCACGTTGTATGGATGGTGGGAGTTGAAATTGACGTATAGTCCGGTGAAAAAAACTGGGATAGGCCAAAAACATGTAATAAACATGGCGACAAGAATGAGGACAATAGTCCGATTAATGTAAATAATGTACATAATACATCATCTCAGAGATATAGACAGATATTGCAGGTAATATTTTTTTCCAAAAATGTATTGCTGGCAATAGTTTTTTTTTTTTTTTTAAAAAATGTATTGCTGATAATTTTTTTTTTCAAAAATATATTACTGGTAATAATTTTCTTCTTCAATAATGTACTTCGAGTAATAATTTTTCCAAAAAGTATTGCTGTTATGAAAACCTATATTTATATTTTCGTAGTGTTTTGACCTCTTTTGAGGGGTTAATATTTGCCCATAGATGAGACACTGACAGGTGCTACAATCCCGGGTCCATCCAGACCCGGGAACACCAGCAATTAAGCGGTGGTTCCATGCTCCTCAAAACCTCCTGATCAGAGGCCTTGCTATTGGACGTAGTTTATCGTCATACCCAGGACGCGGATGTAGTTTATCGACATACCCAGGAAAGGGCAACTAGGTCTCACCGTTTTACTGTTGAACTACTAGTTGCAACCGCCATTTCTGATCGAATATTTTTCTCGCACTTCCAACCTGTGGAACTTAATTCCAATTTCCTGCTTCCTTGATAATTACAATCTTCAAAAATGTTAATACAAGGTCAATCGCCATTTTCTTGAACCTTCTTCCGTTTCTTGCCTTTCCTCAATCTTCCTTATTTTTAATAATGTCATTCTCTTTCACTTTCACTCCCTGTAATTCCCGCTTTCTAGTGGGATTGTTGCCTAGCTCAAAGTGAGATGATTCAAAATTTACTGAAATATTAGTGTGTGCGGACATCGATTACTATTTACGCTTTAGCATCCTAAACAGCCCAGTGAATTTAAGTTTTGGTTTGTGAATTTGGTGATATAGAAAATGTGTGTTCAAACCCTGGGCCAGGTATTGTGTACTTCATCCAGGTCGAGCAATAACTGAGTTAAAAATACGAAAAATAATATCCAGACAAGACATACCTATATATGGACAGTGAAATTAGAACAGTCTAACCATATAGATAAAATAAAGGTTTCAGTGACCGGTTCACACTCCTCTCCGCTCTTTTGAACATACACCCTTGTGCAAATTAATTGAAAGAATACGATTAATTCTGTTATTATTTATTTTTTAATATTTTTCCAGTGAAACGTGATCTAGTGCACATGTTAATACTTCCTATGTCCATTGCAGGAAGTCGTTCCTTTCAGATTGACCACAGATTCTCGAGTGTGTTTAAATCAGTAGATTTTCCAGGCCAGTCTATAGTACTTTAATTTTCCCACTGCCATTGTTTTTGTGCAGCGGTACAATTTTCGTACGCTTCCTTGGAGTAACCTCCATCGCAGACAATGACCATAGGACAAGTAATCGACAGTCGAGACAGTAGTGTCAGGACGTGATAAAAATCTGATGCAGTCACGGATGACGCAATACGTTTCGAGGCCAAACAAATTTCATCAAACACCCCGAAAATAGATACATATTACTACACACCACTGCAAATGAGAAAAAAACATATTACCACTGCTAATCTGAGGAAAAAATGAAAAATCGATTACAACCTGTTACTCCAGTGGGTCTAAAACTCACTGTATAATTAAAGGAAGGAAACTAAAGTAGTTGTTTCAAATAATTTTCACAAGTGTGTAAGTAGAGGTTTGACTCTAGTTTCCTATTTAGGAGTGGCTTTCCCGGTCTCGCCTTAAATTTTTCTCATTCTCTTTTACTTACAATACCTCCTGCGATTTAGTGGCATTATGACCTGGCTTGAGGTGAATTGATTTTAAAAAATGTTCAGAAACCCTTGTAAGTTTCCAGGATGAACATACACCTGATGAAGGCCGGAGAGTACAAACAGCCAAGCACTGTGATACAACAACAAAGATTAGGAAATAGTTCACAAGTTAATAATGTAAATAAACACATGTTAGATTTATTTATTTATTTAGATTTATTTATTTATTTATAATTTATTTATTTAGATTTATCTATTTATAATTTATTTATTAATAATTTATTTATTTATAATTTATTTAATTATTTATTTAGATTTATTTATTTATTTATAATTTATTTATTTTGATTTATTTAATTATTTATTTATTTAGATTTATTTATTCATTTATTTATAATTTATTTATTTATTATTTATTCATTTAGATTTATTTATTAATTTATTTATTTATAATTAATTTATTTAGATTTATTTATTTATTCATAATTTATTTTTTTATAATTTATTTATTTAGATTTATTTATTTATTTAGAATTTATTTATTTAGATTTATTTATTGAGATTTATCTATTTACTAGCCGAATTACCCGCGCCTTTCTGCGGGTCACAGATTTTTTTTTTATAAGAAAATGATGATTGATTTTAAATCATTGTTATAATTTGTAGAGAAAAATTATGCATTTCAGTTTTACTCAATGTTCTTGCCGATGTGACCTTCATTTTCTGGCATTCTCCTATATTTTGGATAGGAGTCATTCCTTGTTCAAATTTAAATTTAATTGAAATCAAAGGGAAAAAATTCCTGGGGAGTTTTTGTTAAAAAGATTGATCTGACCCCTTTGATATTTATTTGATGCTTAATTGAATGAATTGATGAGTATTCACCATTGATATGTCAGTTGCCGCAACAAATATGCACCGTGAGGCACTACACACTGTTTGGTAATTTGTTACTCAACTTGACGTCCATATTGACTCATTTTTATCTCGCCGATGTGACCTCCTTCTATATTTTGGATAGGAGTCATTCCTTTGATCAAATTTAAATTTTATTTAAATCAAAGGTTGAAAAATATTTTTTAGTGGGGGTGTGTGTCCTCGGCGACCCCCTTTGATTAAAATGCAATATACTTATCCAAGTACCCTAAGTAATGTAGTTCCAGAATATATATGATTATGGGGGTTTATCTCCAAAACCCTAGGATGACACAATAACAGAAGGACAGAAGGACAGAAGCTACAACATAATATATATAGATTTATTTTTTACAGTTTACTTCACCCTTTACAAAGCCTGGGGGTCACTTGAGATAGAGGATTACGTTAGGAAGCCATTTGTTTGCAAGATTAACTCTAGACTTGAACAGGTTAAGATTGTAGTGATCGGGGGAAAAACCTGGTGGGAGTCGGTTCTACAGGCAATGGTTGGCGACAAAGAAACAGCTTGAGCGGAGCTTACTTCTCACCGATGGAATACGGAGGGAATATGGTTGGGTTCATACTAGGCATGGCGTGTATATGGCGTGAAGGTTTGACTTGGCGGGACCTTGGCATATATTTCATCCGAGCACTTTCTGAGGAAGTAGCGGCAAAGAAGCGAGAGGTTTGCCACATCACGTCTGTGGGAGAAGGGCTAAAGAGCGGAAAATAACTCGTCACCCACAAGGAGTCGGAGAAGCTTCTGGACCCTATCAAGGTTTGAAATATTAGTTTATTCTGAAAGTATTTAAATGTTAGTAGAAAAGATATAATAATGTATATTAAATGAAATGAAGCATTATTTATCAAAATAGAATCAGTTTTGCTTCCAACGAAGAGAAATGCATATTTTGGATTCCAAGTATAAAAAGCTGCGTTTTTCACTGAAATAAAGTTGAAAGAAGCAAAGCAATTGAGAAAGAGAAATAGAGAAAAGTAATGAAGAAAAAAAAAAGAGAAGAAACTAAAAACATAGAAGGAAATTGAAAGAAGAAAAAATAAACTAAAAGGGAAAAGAAAATAACGATTGAAGAAAGAATGAATAAATGAAAGAAAGAATGAATGAAAGAAAGAATTTAATAAAAAAGAAAGGATGAAAGAAAGAATGAATGAAAGAATGAATGAAAGAATGAATGTATGAAAGAAATAATTAAATAAAAAAAGAAAGGATGAATGAGAGAAAGAATGAAAGAAAGAAAGAATGAATGAAAGAATGAATGAAAGAAAGAATGAATGAAAGAATGAATGAAAGAAATAATTAAATAAAAAAGAAAGGATGAAAGAAAGAATGAATGAAAGAAAGAATAAATGAAAGAATGAATGAAAGAAAGAATGAATGAAAGAATGAATGAAAGAATGAATGAAAGAATGAATAAAAGAAAGAATGAAAGAAAGAATGAATGAAAGAAATAATTAAATAAAAAAGAAAGGATGAAAGAAAGAATGAATGAAAGAAAGAATAAATGAAAGAATTAAATAAAAAAGAAAGGATGAAAGAATGAATGAAAATAGAAAGAATGAATGAAAGAAAGAAAGAATGAAAGACAGAATTAAAGAAAAAGTATGAAAGAAGGAATGAAACAAACAAAGAAACAAATGAAAAAAAGAAATGTTACAAGACGAAACAGTTGAACCTTGAAATAAGAATGAAATAAATAAACAAAGAAATAAATGAACAAAAAAATATAGGAAGAAAGTAAGAACAAAGACATTCAAAATGATAGATAGATAGATAGATAGATAGATAGATAGATAACAAAGAAATAAAGAAAAAAAATTAAAATTCAAACCAGAAAGTGGAACATTGCAATATTAGAAAGAAAGAAAGAAAGAAAAGAGAAAGTGAGAAACATATAAACAAAGAAATAAATGTAGGAAGAAAGTAAAAAGAAAGTCATGGATATATATATATATATATATATATATATATATATATATATATATATATATATATATATATATATGTCATTCACAGACAGTACTGTTTCGCCGTATCACAGCTCCTCAGTGTGACTAGACTTCCGAATGCCTCAAGCCAGGATTGAAGTGTCAACCAACAAAGAAATTTAGGAAGAAGGTAAAAAGAGACACACACACACACACACACACACACATGCATACATATATATATATATATATATATATATATATATATATATATATATTTACACAGAGACACACATACACATATGTATATATATATATATATATATATATATATATATATATATATATAGAGAGAGAGAGAGAGAGAGAGAGATTGACAGAGAGGGAAAAAGTCGTAATAGAGAGGAAGAAACAAGAAAGAATGAAAGAAAAACTGTAATATAAACAAAATAAATAAATAAATAAATAATAATAATAATAATAATAATAATAATAAGGCATGACAGAGTGGGCCAATATCTGCACTGGAAAATTTGCAACTCCTATGGGAAGGAAACTGGAAGAAATTGGTACGAACACCACCCTGACCCGGTTACGGAGATAGGACCTGTTACAATTCTATGGGACTACACAATACACAGACAGAACAATCAAAGCCAACCGCCCAGACATTGTTATTAAAGACCACAAACAAAATAAGTGCCTCCTTATTGATATGGCAGTCCCTGCAGACTGCAATGTATCTTTGAAGATATTCGAAAAACTGTCAAAATACAAGGACCTTGAAATAGAAATCTCAAAAATGTGGCACATGGGAACATCAACAATTCCTGTTGTAATTGGAGTCCTTGGACTGGTTGGAAAAGATTCCAGTAGGCTGATTGAAGGGATCCTTGGAAGTCCATGCCTCAAAGAGATTCAAAAAATTGTTCTGACAAGTACAGCCCACACTTTACGAAGGGCTTTATCTATGTAATTATTATTTTTTTTTTGAAGTGGAAAGTGTCATGATGCCATTTCTAACCTTAGGTCCCTGGGCGGGACCTGGAAAGAAATGTGTAAACGCCAGATATCAAAGGAAATAAAAATAATAATAATAATATATATGGAAAAAGAAATATAGTAAAAAAAGAAAAATACTGAAAAAAATGTTGTCCAAAACATTAAGAACGAAAACATGTTGAATGTAATTGTGGGAAAGGTGAAGAAATTTAGGGGCAGTATATATTAACTTTATTAATTATTAGGCGATTGTCAATGGCTATGGTTCTCTACAGATTCCTCTACGTATTATTTCTAATTTGCTATTCTTTCTTGGGAAAGACAACTGTGAGTTTGCCTCCTGAATTCAAATTCTATTCCCAGACAGGTTGCCACTCAAGGCTAGAGATAACACTCTACTCTGTTATTTAACCCATAGGTGGAGGAGAAGAACTGGATTTGTACCTTCCTTAAGCCCGAATGTGGTCTCTGTTTTCCGATTCCACTACCAGCTGATCCCTGGGTAGATATTAAAAAGTAGTAAATTGAAAAATATGTGTGTAAAATAAAAAAACAAAAAACAAAAAGAAAAATGAACATGAAATAGCAATATTAAAGAAAAAAATCGTAAAGAAATTAGAAAAAAAATGCATGGTTTGAAAAGATATTAGAAAAAAAGAAAAAGGCGCGAAAAAAAAGAAAGAAAAAGGCGCGAAAGAAAAGAAAGAAAAAGGCGCGAAAGAAAAGAAAGAAAAAGGCGCGAAAGAACAGAAAAAATGAAAGAATATGCTTTTTTTTTTGTCGTTTAGAAATACCCAACAAATGCAGATGTGAGTGAAAAGTAAATCAGGATTCTCTTAGAAGAAACAGAAGTTGATGATTTGACGCAAAAATAAATAAAAAGTAACGAAGAGAGAAAAAAAATGAGAGAAAAAATCCTGAAGGGTGTTGGTTTACGGCGAAGGTCTGATTAAGGTCTTTTCAGATTATGCGATGCTCAACCCTTACCCTGAAGTCCACGACCACACCCTGCCATATTTCCTACCCAGTATCCTACCCTGAATTTACCCACCAGGCCTTTCGTTGCCTACTGTCCCAACAGTCACTCATAGCCAGCCCTCTCGTTTGGTGCTCTCTTCCTCTTCTCTCTGTTTATCTCCCGTTCCCTTCTGTATCTGATTTTAGACACTATAAACGCTTTCTCCACGTCCATACCCCCAAAACCAAAAATACCATTAACGGTAGTAACATCACTAGCAATAGCAACCGCTGTGCAACGACTCTCTCTTGCTCGTTTTCTCATTCCTCTTGGAATTTTTATTTCGAATGTTGATTTTCAAGTATGGCATCGTTGGCACAATGGTTCTTATTATTTGGTCCCGTAACGCATGAGTCTAACTTTCTTAAATATCAAATTTTCGCTGCCGTCTTTCAAAACGATGTCCAGTTTGATTTTAACAGCAGACTCATCAAGAAACTTAGTGTCACGCGTAGCGGAAAAATAAGTTCAAAAGACGACCCTTGCAATATGGGTGCCAAATTGGTTTGGCTAATTTTTTTAGCGGCATATCACGTGTTATTTAATGCCAAAATCTAAATAATTTAAATATGATTTTATCTCTTTAACTAAATTTATTTTGAACGAAATTCTCTGCTAACAACTACAGATAAAATGTATTGCTTGTCATATGTATTTTTCTTTCATTTTTTTTCATCAGCCATGCATGTTAAACGCTTAGGCAATCATGTATTTTTCAATATATGACTGATGAGGCAGATTTTTTCCCGCAGTAGGTTGCCATTTTTTCTGCATCAAATGTCATAGAACTTGGTCTGTCCTGGCATTTACCCATAGGTCGGACGAGGGAGAAGAGGATCCATACCTTTCCTAAGGGTATTAGCACGTAAGTGAATGTAATGGATTCGACTGGAATTCGAACTCGGCTCTCTGATTCCTCAAGCCGAGCTCCTACCCATTAATCCAATGTGATTATTGCCATTTTTGCTATAAATGTATATTGTTGGGTTTTTATTTTAATAAATGATATTATCGGTATTTCTGAGATTAGTTATTGTAACTATTTACACTATTTACATCATTATGACAGTTATCCTCAAACCTATTGCCATATTTTCGATGTACCAGCCGTTGTACGTTCCGACCATCTTCAGACATTTTGGCCGAGCCTACAGCCTTGGATACGCCACATTAAATTCGGCCTTGTGGTACATCTGACCGCGTGAGGCGTTTGGTAGATATCCTGCAGTTGGAGATTCCGCTCCAGCTGTGCTGGTCGACATCTTTTCCTCCAAGCAGAGAGGATCCCCAGACAAGGCTATGTCGAAGGTTAGAGTCTCGTCTCAGGAAACAGCTACCATTTTATACGGGGTCTACAGGGAATTTCTGGCCGAGCCTACGGGCTCGGATACCCCACATTAAATTCGGCCTTATGCCACATTTGACCGCGATGTTGGTTGGTAGATGGCCTGCAGATGGAGATTCATTGTGGAATTCACTTGACTCATTTCTAGAGTTAAGTACTTCTCCACGCCGCTGGCGAATCTTATATGTGTTGTTCTTGTTCTCAATATCATCGTTCATTATCAGCCTTCGTGTCATTATTCTATTCAGTAACCTTCTCTAGGTTACAACACGGAATTATTATGATAATGCAAGATCCCTGGTTTAAAATGAGAAGCGTTTGAAATAATAATAATAATAATAATAATAATAATAATAATAATAATAATAATAATAATGATAGTAGTAGTAGTAGTAGTAGTAGTAGTAGTAGTAGTAGTAAGCCAACAAATTTAAATTGAAGTTTCCCGTTCGTGAAGAAATGCAAGTAAAGCTTAAAAAATGAAACAAAGGCAAATGCAGTCGACAAGATAGAGAAACGATGACAGGATAATGCATTTCACAGTCAATATTGATGTAGACAAACGCCGTACCCATCAGTGGCTACCTAGTTTGTGCTTAAAAGCTGAAAAAGAAGGTTTTATCGTTGCTGCAAAGGACCAATGATTGTTAATTAGAAATTACAAAGCACATATACTAAAAAAACATATTAGTCCGAAATTCAGATTCTGTGTTCAATATCCAGAAACAATTGATCATCTTGTATCAGGTTGCACGGTAATTGGCACCAACTGAATATTAAACCCGGCATGACAGAGCGAGACAATATCTGCATTGTAAAATATGCAACTTTTACGGAAAGGTAACTGCAAGAAATTGGTATGAACTGCACCCAGACCCGGCCACATAGATAGGAACTGTATCAATTTTATTGGATTTTGTAGAACAATCAAAGCTAATCACCAAGCCATCCTGATCAGAGACCACAAAGAAAAATGTGCCTTTTCATTGACATGGTAGTCCATGAAGAAGGTAATGTCTTTTTGAAGATCTTCAAAAACCTATCAAAATACAAGTACTTTGAAATCAAAATGTAAAAATTGTGGCACATGAGGACATCAATAATTCCAGTTGTAGGTTGACCCCTAGCATTGATTGGAAAAGATTCCAATACTTTACGAAGGGCTTTATCTATGTAAAATATGTGAGAACTTTGCTCCTTCTTTCCCAGTGCTTAGTGGAAAATGACAGATCTTAGGTCTCTAGTTGGGACCCGGAACGTAATGAGTATACACCAGATATTATAGGAAATAATAATAATAATAATAATAATAATAATAATAATAATAATAATAAAAATAATAATAATAATAATAATAATAATTAAAGACCACAAACAAAATAAGTGCCTCCTTATTGATATGGCAGTCCTTGCAGACTGCAATGTGTCTTTGAAGATATTCGAAAAACTGTCAAAATACAAGGACCTTGAAATAGAAATCTCAAAAATGTGGCACATGGGAACATCAACAATTCCTGTTGTAATTGGAGCCCTTGGACTGGTTGGAAAAGATTCCAGTAGGCTGATTGAAGGGATCCCTGGAAGTCCATGCCTCAAAGAGATACAAAAAATTGTTCTGACAAGTACAGCCCACACTTTACGAAGGGCTTTATCTATGTAATTATTATTTTTTTTTTTGCAGTGGAAAGTGTCATGATGCCATTTCTAACCTTAGGTCCCTGGGCGGGACCCGGAAAGAAATGTGTAAACGCCAGATATCAAAGGAAATAAAAAAAAAATAATAATAATAATAATAATAATAATAATAATAATAATAATAATGCTTGCTAACTAGAAATTACACAGCACATAAAATGTGTTAACCCGAAATGCAGATTCTGTGATAAATATATAGAAACAATTAACCATCTTGGATCAGGTTGCACGCTATTGGCACCTACTGAATATAAACCTAGACATGATAAAGTGGACCAATAACTGCACTGGAAAATATGCAACTTTTACGCGAAGGAAACTACAATAAACTGGTCTAAACATCACCGGAAAGAAATGAGTACACGTCAGAAATAAAAGAAATAATAATAATAAAAATAATAATAATAATAATAAAAATTACATTAAATCTGGACCTGCAAATCGGAGTAACACAAAGGTAAAATAACAAATCAGGATCCCCAACACAAACTGTGACAATAAAAACTACTATTATCCCTGTTGTGATAGCGAATTTGGCTATGATAAAGAAGAGTACATCACGAGAGTAAAATTCCTGGACATATCACATCTCAGTAATGACCTGAAATCGAAGAAACAAAATTTTGGAAAATTGCGACTAGCATTATCCCTGCTGTGATAGCGACATTGCCGATGATAAAGAAGAGTACATCACGAGAGTAAAATTCCTGGACATATCACATCTCAGTAATGACCTGAAATCGAAGAAACAAAATTTTGGAAAATTACGACTAGCATTATCCCTGCTGTGATAGCGGCATTGGCTATGATAAAGAAGAGTACATCACGAGAGTAAAATTCCTGGACATATCACATCTCAGTAATGACCTGAAATCGAAGAAACAAAATTTTGGAAAATTACGACTAGCATTATCCCTGCTGTGATAGCGGCATTGGCTATGATAAAGAAGAGTACATCACGAGAGTAAAATTCCTGGACATATCACATCTCAGTAATGACCTGAAATCGAAGAAACAAAATTTTGGAAAATTACGACTAGCATTATCCCTGCTGTGATAGCGGCATTGGCTATGATAAAGAAGAGTACATCACGAGAGTAAAATTCCTGGACATATCAGTATCTCAGTAATGACCTGAAATCGAAGAAACAAAATTTTGGAAAATTACGACTAGCATTATCCCTGCTGTGATAGCGACATTGGCTATGATAAAGAAGAGTACATCACGAGAGTAAAATTCCTGGACACATTGACAATTCAGATCTCCAAAAGTTTAATTTGTACGGAACTTCACATAATGCAAACCCTCCCCATCTAAAGGAAACTTGTCAAGTGTTCATTGATACTTCTACATGTAGTCCCCTTTTGAATCATAGGCCCTCGATGTGTCTTGGTAATTAGGCACCTAAAATTAGTCTCTGGCAAGAAGATACGACATACAGTGATATTACGATATCAGGTTAATGATATTTAGCTTTTTACATAGAATCATAGTTACAATTAAAAGAAGATTTTTGTGATATAACTGTAACAGAAGGTGAGATTGAAACAGATACATACAAATAAAATAATTATGTGCATCAGTTAACTTTCTAATATGCGGGTAACCAACTGTAAACCTCTTGACGGGTCTTAGAATTCACCGAACATATCGGCAACCTTTGTGAGTGAGAAAAGAGAGAAAGTTGTCACCTCCCAATATCTACCGAGACATGGTATGCTAGCAGGTAGATAGATATATTGATAGGTAGATATGAACGGACGGTGATAGATAGATAGATAGATAGATAAGTAGATAGATAGATAGATAGATAGACTTGAAGGGACTAGGGGATCATATTCTATATTTATGGGGACAGGTGCACAATATTGAGGATAGAGCGTGTGTAAATATAAACGTGGGCACGGAGGTCGAAAGTGATTGGCCACTGTCGTTTTTTGTTTAAACGCAATCTTCAGGTCATATACCCATGGCTGCAGAAGAGGATTAATACCTTTTTCCCGAGGAAACGTAAGACGTCTGGATAAGCATGTGGTTGTGTAACATCGGTTACACAACCACGTGCTTATCCAGACGTCTTACGTTACACCTATCCGATCACAGCTCCATTAGAACCCATTTAAACACAGACAAAAATTTACCAGACTCCATTAGAAATATACTAGTAGAAAACACAAATATATTAATTGCTTCCACCTGTAAAAAAAGGTTAAAAATAATGGAGGCTTTAATAATAAAAAAGAAAAAGCCTACCCTTAACAATATTAACTACGAACAAAGCCACAACGTGCTAACCTTATTCGGAAATTAAAACACCACTACTACACACTAAGACATATACATAATGCACACACTCAGACATATACATAATGCACACACTCAATTAAGCTGAAAAATCAAATCATCCTTGATAATGGCTAAAGATATAGCCGAAAGCGCTCGGAAAAATAAAACATTTGGACAGTTCTTACACACCCTTTCTCCTGTAAAGAAAGCTCTTGTTCGTACACAAGAAAAATTAAATAAAAAAATTAACCGTAGTACCTTGTCTGTCGTTTTTAATGAAACTTGCATATACAGTGTAACCCGGATATAAGAGAGTTGTCAGGACCGGAGAAGTCTCTTATATCCGGGTTTGGTCTATTATATATACATTAACACAGGCTCTAATTTGGGACCAGATAAAATCTCTCTTGTATCCGGGTTTCTCTTATATCAGGGTCTCTTATATCAGGGTTACACTATATATATATATATATATATATATATATATATATATAATGGTGAATATATAAGTGATATTGAAGATTTAATTTAAGTGTTCAACATTATTTGCTATGACTTGTTAGTCATTGCAAATAACGATTAATATATAATTGAATAAAATATAATTATACTTAATTTTTATGGGGGGTAATATATTGATAAACAAAAATGGATTTATTTATAACTCAGCATAATAAAAGCAAATCAGCGAAAGACATGCATTCGCACCCACATAAAAAAGTGTGCCCGTATATTTATAGGCAATTCCCTCTCATACACCCGAATGTCTGTTTCTTTAATATAAAGTTATCCGTATTACGCCAACGCACACATACATAACATTTTTTTTTTTACTGGTTCAGTCCTCTTGATAATGTGTGGGCTATTTCAGACTCTCATTACTGAAGAGTGCTACAGCTGGTGAGCTTCCTCGCGACTTTTTGCTCAATTCCTCTTCCTGGGAACTGATAGCGCTTGCTGTAACACAACATACCTAAAAATGCGTTGGCAGGCTCGGATTACACGGGTCGTTATTTGCTCGGCTACGGCCAACCACACAGACTGAATCAGATAGGCGGGTAGGCAGCGAGACAGACTGACAGACAAGCAATCAGTGGCAGAATGAAGGGATTGCGGTGATGGCAAAATCAGAATGAAAGAGATTGACTCGTTTCGCAATGACGTAACCTACTTTTACGGCTCTCTTCAACGAAGTGTACTTTTTTTTTTTCTTCTCGGGGAAACTTTTCTTAGCTTGTTTCTTTGTTGTATGTTTTGTTTGTTTTCATTCTAACTTTCTCCTTCTCTTCCTCTTCCTGTTCTTGTTTTATTTCTCCTTTTCTCTTTTTCTTTCTATCTTTTGTCCGCTTTTTTTTTTCTTCTTGAAATTGTCAGGTTTATCGTCTGCTTTTTCTTTTTACAACTTTGGATTCTTCGCTTCGGTGAATTTTAATGTTTTCTTCTTTTTCCTTTCATTCGTTCCTGTTTTTTTTTCAATTCTTTCTTTGTTCCTTTTTAATTATTTTATTTAAAAGCCTGTTTGTCGTATTTTTTTCTTTCTCCATCTTTGACTCCTCTTTTCCCTCCCACTGTCACTCACATTTTATCTTCTTTTTCCATCATTTAAATTATATTTCTCTTTTCCCCTTTCTTTATAACTTCATTAATTTTTTTAATCCCTCCTCCCGTTTCCAGCTTTCATTCTCTCATCGGATTTCTCTGTCTTTAATTTCTCTTCCTTTTATAACTTCTCTCTTTTCTCACTCTTAACTCGCTTCTTTTTCATCTGTCAATACCTCTCTATCATTTCACCTCTCATTTCTGTCTTATCCTCTTTTTCGTTTCCCTCATTTCTCATTCCGTTTCTATCTTTAATTCTATTTTCTCTCGCTCCTTTACACACATTTATCCTCTCTTTTTACTCTCTCATTCTCATTTTACTATTTTTCTCTCTCTTATTTCTCTTCATCTGGTTAGAATCTATTCTCTTTTCTTTCCCCTCTATCTTGTTTTACGTCGCGTTTCTTTTTTCACACCCTCTCTTTTACCTCCTCTTTTCTTCTTTTTCATCACTTTTCGTTTCCCGCCCTATCTTTTTGCCGTCTCTTTGCCGTCTTTTTTCTCACTTTTCCTTTCCCTCTATTTCTTTTCCCTTCATTTCCTTTTCTCTCTCTTTTCCCCTCTTTTCCCTCCCCCTTCTTTTCACTCCCATTTCCTTCTTTTTTCTCATTTTCTTTTCGCCTCCCTTTCCTTTTCCCTTACATTCTTGTTCTTTCCCATTTCTTTTTTTCTCACCTTTCTTTTTCCTGTCCTTTTCCTTCGTTTTACTCACTTTTCTTTTCCCTCCCTTTTCTTTTGCTTCCATTTCTTATCCCCACTCCCTAAATTTTTACCCCCTTTCCATTTTTCCTCCCTCTCATTTCTCATCCGTTTTCATTCTTTCCGTCTCTCTCTTTTTTGTCTGTCTCCCATATTTCCTCTTTTCCATCTTTCATTCTCTCTTCCCTTTTTTATCTATCTCATTCCCCTTCCCTTTTCCCTCTCTGTTTTTTTTTTCTCTATTTCACTCATTTTTCTTCTTTTTCCAACTTTCGTTTTCCCTTCTAAGTTCTATCTCTCTTATTCATTCTCCCTTTATAACTTCACTCTATCTCTCTCTCCATCTTTCATTCTTCCCCCTCTCTCTCTTTCCCCCCTCTCTTCTCTCTTTCATTTTCTTTTTCTTTTTTGATAATTACTAATTTTTCTTTGTCTTTCGCCTGCAATTTTCCTTTCTATATATGTGTCTCCCTCTATTGCTCATTCTTTCCCACTTACTTTCTCTATCTCTCTCTCTCTCGTTTACTCACTCTCTCTATCGCTTGCTAACCCCTTCTCTCTCTTGCTAACCTCTTCTCTCTCGCTTACTCTCTCTCTTTTTTTGCTTACTCACTCACTCTAGCTTGTTCTCTAACTTGATTTCTGACTCTCGTTCTTGTTTACTTACTCTCATTCTCTCACCTGCAATCTCTCTCTCTATCTCTTCCTCAATCTCACTCATTCATTTTCTTTCTATCTATATCTCACTTACTCCCACTGCTTATTCACTCTCTCTCTCTCTTTCCTACTTACTCATTCTTGTTCTTACTTACTTACACACACACACACACACACACTCTCTCTCTCTCTCTCTCTTGGTTAATCACTCTCTCTCGATTACTCACTCACTCTCTCTCACTTATTCCCCTCTCTCTTGTTTACTCACTCTCTCGCTTGCTTACTGACTCTCGCACTGGCTTACTTACTCTCATTCTCTCGCTTACGCTCTCTCTCGCTTGCTAAATCTCTCGCTTAATCACTCTCTCGCTTACTCTTACAAGTTTGTCTCTCACTTCCTCCCACTCTCTCTTCTTTACTCTTTCACTATTACTTGCTCTCTCACTTACTTCCTCACTCTCGCTTACTCTCTCACATTCTCTCACTGTCTCTTGCTTACCCACTCACTCTCTCTCATTCTCTCTCTCTCTCTCATACACACACATACACACACTGGATTACTCACTCTCTTTCTCGCTTATTCTCCCTCTCTCTTGCTTCCTCACTATCACTCTGGCTTTCATTCTCTCGCTTACGCTCTCTCTCACTTGCTTAATCACCCTCTTGCGCTTTCTCGCTCTATCTCTCTTCCTTACTCTCTCACTATCGCGCTATCTCTCTTCCTTACTCTCTCACTATCGCTCTATCTCTCTTCCTTACTCTCTCACTATCCATCTATCTCTCTTCCTTACTCTCTCACTATCGCTCTCTCTCTCTACCACACTCTCGTTCAATTTCGCGCTAACTCACTCGCTCGTTTGCTCTTTCTCTTTCAGTCTCTTTCTCACTTACTCCCACTCTCGCTTGCTTACTCACTCGTTCTTTCTCTTTCTCACTTGCTCACTCTCTGCCCCTCTCTTTCTATCTGTATCTGTCTGTCTATATCCTCAGTCATTTTGTATTTCACTTTGGTATGTTCTACATTCTAGATGTCTGCCTCTTTTCCTATTTCTGA
>OZ038512.1:8868736-8916236 GCA_964036315.1 Acanthosepion esculentum
TCTCTCCTTGGCGAACACTGCCAGCGGATCGGCCATGTTTATACTGTAGCAGTAGTAAGAAAATTGGGAGGAAATAAGACTTCCGTCACGTGGCCACATCAGTATCAACTAGAAGCACGCATGAGCAGTAAACAGTAAGACAAACCTAAAGATATGTTATGGCAAATGTGTTGGAGAAAAAACACATTGCATATATATATATATATATATATATATATATATATATATATATATATATATATATATATATATATGATAGAAATTGTTAGGAGGATTTGATAATTATAATTAAGTAATTCATTGAGTCTGAAAGAAACCTCAAGAGAATGCAGAAAGCACTGGACGGCCGTTTCGTCCTATATTTGGGACTCATCAGCAAGAGACGAAACTATTGAAACAGAATTTACGGTAACATCTAGTAACGTAAATTGTAAAATGATATGAGAGCTAGCTGCCAATGTAGTACTGGGTTTAAACTCGTTGCCAGTTTTGGAAAATATCATGAGCTTTCATAATACCAAGAAAATATTTCAAACCCAAAGGTGATATATCTGACGCATATGAAATAATGCTGAAAATCCAAATAATGATAAAACCGCATGAGACAAATGATTTCACAAAATTTAAACGAATCCGAACGTATAATCAAGAGATGTGTTGTTACTTGATCTCCAGTGAAAGCCACAGCACATCTGAGTCGAAGTTAGTATAATTTTGGTTAATTAAAAAAATATGAGAAGGGGAGCTTTCTTTGCAACTGTGTCTTTCAAATCTCGTGTGGACGAGATCTCGTTATGCGCAATCCCATTAGTCCATCCGACTCCGGTCATAGGAATGAGCGAAAATAAATTAAGAAACAAATTCATATAGTGCGAACGCGAATGGGTTAAGGAAGTAAATTAGCCCGGAAAATGTCAAAAGGACATTTGCCTTTGGCATTACATTTTTCCACACATATTAGAGTGACAAAAAAAGTGCTGATGTTTTGCGATTGCCTCCACTGGTTTTCCGCCATACTGCCTTCGGTGATTCACGCCTTAAATTTTAGCTATTTTTTTAGGTCTGTCCACAGAAGCAAGCAAGATGGCTTCCATAAATTAGGATCATCATACCGAGAGTGACTATATTTATGGTTGCAAGCAATACAATATACGCAAGATGGTGTATACATATATATATATATATATATATATATATATATATATATATATATATATATATATATATGTGTGTGTGTGTGTGTGTGTGTGTGTATGGTGTGTATATATATATACACACTCACATATATATATCTGTATGTATTTATGTATGTATATATACACACCATATGTATGTATGTATATATGTCCTCACACACACACATGTATATATATATATATATATATATATATATATATATAGGTGTAACTATTTAAACCCGTTTACCATATATATATATATATATATATATATATATATATATATGTATATGTGTATATATGGTGTGTATATATATATACACACATATATATGTGTATATATGGTGTGTATATATATATACACACACACACATATATATATGTGTATGTATGTATGTATGTATATATACACACCATATGTATGTATGCATATATTTGCACACACATACACACACACACACACACACATATATATATATATATATATATATATATATATATATATATATATATATATAGCCGTAACTATTTAAACCCGTTTACCATATATATATATATATATATATATATATATATATATATATATATATATATGAGATAACAATATATATTTTCTATATATGAAGAAAATTATGGGGAAAATGTTTAATTTTAATTAATTTATTTGTTTTGCATATAATTTATGCGATTATATTTAAATTCTTTTTTTTTCTTTTTCTTTCCTGGGTCCAAAACGAAAAAGTATCTGAATGAAATCGGCCAGATTATATACACAAAAAATGAAAGCAAAACTTCAAATTCTCAACATCCCAACGTCATGCGCATGCGTAGTAAAGCACTAAAGTATCAAATTTCGTCCGATGAAGTCCTAAAGTACGAAACACGTCACACGAAAACCTTTCTTCCTTTTCGTAATAAATATATATATATATATATATATATATATATATATGTCTGTGTGTGTGTGTGTGTGTGTGTGTGTGTGTGTGTGTGTGTGTGTGTGTGTGTGTGTCTGTGTGAGTGTGTGTATAATTTTATATAATCATGTAATCTGGCAGCAATCCTACTTTTATACATGTTTTATTAAAGACAACTGTCATCGTACTGCGGTTAAGCTTTTATTTAATTTTTCTTTAGTTTGTATATATTTTCTTTCGTGGACATAAATTGTGTAAAAAATGTCCATGTTCTGTTTATCCGAAGGCTTTCGGCTATTCTATTAGCAATTACCAAAGATGTTTTTTTTTTCTTTTCTTTTAACTGAATGTGTAGATTTTTATATATGCTTTTACTGTGACAGTAAGAAATTTATTTTTCAAACACGGCCAGCACATTGAACCCGTGTTCATAGATGATGTTATTGAGCGTTGTTTTTTTTTCTTTTTTATTATTACTGTTTTATTTATTTTTAGTCTATATTTGCAATTGGCTGAAGGTATTATATTTGTATTTTCTTCAATATGATGGAGTTTGGATGTGTTTCCGCGTGTATTTAAATGAGTCTTAAGCTATGCCCAGAAAGATGTAAAGTGAGTCTTCTTCATAGGCATGTAGTGGTATATCCAATATAAATATTCACGATATTGGTTTGATCACGAACGCGTTCTTTAAGAGGCTTATGAATTATCTCCAACCTCCCAAATGAAAATTGTGCCACTGAGGTTTGGTCAAAACCGGCATGAACGCTTTCATTCCTTCTGGGAAATACTAGGTGAAACCGTAATCCTCTCCATGGTTCATACCACCATACTTGGCAGCCATAACACACAGGGGTCACTATTTCCGGCTATACCAGCGTAACAGCTCTACTTATAACAGATTACTATTTGTTACTGCTCGTAACAAATGTAAGCGAGTCTTCGAAGGGAGTAAGTCCCTCTTTGCTGAGAGAATGACGCACCGCATAGCCTCTAAAAACTTTGGCTCTCGTGATTACTAGCGTCTCTGTAACAAGTGCAAGGTCTCTTTTCCCCCTCTTCAATCGATTTGAGGTGTTATCATCCCCTGCTGATAAAGCTGAATGCTTTTCCCATAAATTTTCCCCAGACTGTACTCTTGATTCATCTGGAGTATCCCTGCATAACTTTCCACTTAAAACTCATTCTCTGTTGAGTTATATGCATATAACCCCTTCCATGGTGTCTGTTATCATCTCTAACCTTGATACCCACAAAACATGTAGACGCCGATGGTACCCTGTAATAGTTATTAAGGTGTGTGATCCCGAACTGGCTCCTGTTCTCACTAAACTGTATAATAAATACCTCCTGCTTTCCTCCCTGGTGTAAATCATCGTCTTTTGTTCCAGTTTTTAACAACTGTGATGAACCGTCCGACCCGGCTATCGGCCTATTAGCATTCTACCTACTTTTTTAGACAGTCCTAGAGGCTTTAATCAATCACAAATTGGTTCATCATCTCTCATTGCAGTGCCGTTTCTCAATACGGTTTTCGTTTCTCCATGTCAAATTCTGATGTACAAACGATAATTGTGGAAAGGGTCTATCGTGCTCTAGATGAAAGCGGTGTATCCCTGGCTGTAGCTTTGGAGATTTCGAAAGCTTTTGAGAGAGTTGGCATTCGGGTCTTTTTCCACAAGCTGAAAACTACGGTATCTTCGGGCACATTTTTGAGCTGATCCATGAAATGAATTTCATCCTGAACGGAAACTCGTCTAGATTTTTATTTACTAATGCGGGTATCACACAGGGCTCCATCCTTGGTCCTACACTGTTTTAATTAACGTCCTTCCCGATGACACCAGCTCTCAACTTGACATCTACGCTGGCGACTCTATCATTTACAACTGCATAGGCTGATTAGTGCGACAAGGTCAAAATGACAGCTGATGTCCGAAACGACCTCAAAATCATCGTTAACTGGGACAAAAGATGGCTCATCAATTTTAATGCCCCCAAAACTAAACCTGTCTCTATTAATCATCTGAGATATTCCTCTCTGCCTTCCATCAGCATGGCTGATGCTATCCTCCTGGAAATTGACCCTTTCGCATGAACGGGTTAACATTCTCAGCTGACATGAAGTAGAAATTCTATATTGTATCCATTGCTAGGTGAGCTGCTAAGAAAATCGGTTCGCTGTGTCGGGCGAGACATTTTTCTCTCCTGAATATATCTTATAATATTATATATTATAATATCTATAAGGCAACCATTGGTCCATGCTAAGAATATTGCAGCTATATATGGTCCGGGGCCCCTGCTATTTACCTGGAGCTCCTTGATACGATTCAAAGAAGAATCAGCAATGTCCTGATCAGCAAGGTCTTGATCTGGCGACTCAGCTTCCGTCACTTGCGCACCACAATAAAGGTTGCCTCTTTGTGCCACTTTTAATAAATACATTCAGGGTAACCGTTCGGATGAGGTCGTTGCTATGGTATCAAGACTCTGAATTTAAGCGCAATACTGGACTGGCGTCCATATCTCATCAATTTACAGTTGCGCTAGCTAGATGTACCCGTAACTTCTATGTTAACAGTTTCTTTTCATACACCTCTCGCTTGTGGAACTCCCTTCCGACTCCATTTTTTCCAGCCAACTTTAATGTTCAAGAATTTAAATGCAATGCCAATCGCGATCTACTGTCCTGATTACTCTTTTCTCTTCACGCTCTTTACTAATGTTTCTGTTCTTAATTCCTCAACACGCTGTAACCCCTTTCGTGCTAATAGCTCTACTGCCTTAATTGGAGTAACCCTGATTAAATTTTAGATCTTCTAGCTGAGCTGTTGTTGATGATAAGAGTTTATAGTATATAATCAATTTAATTTTCTTGTTTTGGTGGACTTGGACTGTGCATTTCATTATAATGTTTTTAAGATTGAATTCATCTTGCTTAGAATTAAACGTCTATATAAATAGTGTGAAAGAAAAGTAATTTCCCATTTTAAAATACTTATAATTTCTTTATCAAATATAATTTTTGCAAGAAATGAGAGGAAAGCGTTTAGCGTGAGATTTTATTTCAAATTCGATATGGGCACCAGATTTCGTTACCAAATTCTCGAGCTGCCCAGGAATCGCGTCAACTGATTTCACCGGGAACTCTTGTGGTACGGAAGACATAAGATATTGTATTCGACCTTCAAGTTCTTCCAAAATTTTGGTTTGATTATAGTAGACTGGCTTCTTTAAACAACCAAAAGAAAAAAAGTCACAGGGTGTTAAGTGCGGAGTCCTGGCTGACCACTCATGCATAAAATACGGAGATAGTTACATTTCAATCACCATGAAATATAGGCATAAAAACAAATTCAAATTTTCATACTATATTAACTTAATTAGCTACTAAATTTCCATAATGTTTACTTCCCTCTAACGCTTCATATGTCGAAAGTATAAGTAATTCTAAGTTCAATAACCCACTCTATAACCTCTTTATATTAATTATAATTTATAAACTCTCCCCTCCTCTAAGATCTCCCCAACTTTCTTTCCATTAATCCTTTACATTCTTTTATCTACATATTTTTAAGTTATTTTGAAACCTCTTTTTTCTCCTCTTTTAATTTTAAATTAATATCTCATTCTTCATATAAACCCAAATTAATGTCATAAGGTTAATATTCGGGTTTAATTTTATACAACTTATTTCCTTTAAGACAACTACCTTTCAGTCTCCTCTGATCTTTGACTCGTGCCTTTCGTCTGATTGAAACATTAAAATGGAAAAATTGTGTATTAGTTTTCTGACTGTATTTTTTTTTGTTAGCTTTCACAGTTAAAATACTATTTCTGCCATGAACGCAGTCCACATCAGCGTTGATAAGACAGACGGCCGATATCTTTGTCTGTCTAAATAGACTATTTCCCATATGATGTGATTTGGGATTTTATTCTTTATTAATTATTTGCTCTGTAATAATAAATACATTGATCTCTTTTTGTGGACCAGTTTTAATATTTTATATTATTAGGATCCACCTGAATTATATACCAACGGATGTGTTACCTTTACTATATATATATAACTATATATATAACTATATATATATATATATATATATATATATATATATATATATATATATATATATATATATATTTACATTACAAAGAGTCAATCATACCTTGAATCAATCAGCAATATATATATATATATATATATATATATAGAGAGAGAGAGATAGAGATAGATAGATAGATAAATAGATAGATAGATAGATAGATAGATAGATAGATAGATTACGACTCGTAGTATATCAAAGAATGCTTGAGAATCTCTTCGAATATGAAGAAGAGATTTGAAACATCCGAAATATTGTTCTGCAGAGTATACAATGGACACGTGAGCACTTATGAAGTTTTAGGGAATTTGGAAACAAACATTAAAATTACACTTAACATTAGAAAGATGCAGTTGAAAATTCTAGGGCTTGTGACGAGGAAAGTGGGCTCGTAAAATCTGCCACTCACAGGACAGATTGAATGCAAGGGGGACAGTAAATTTCCTTTCTCCAATTTGGACGGTAATCAAAATGCTGTTACAAGTTATTTTTTTTTAAAGTTAGGAATATATCCCAACCCCACCCAAAAAAACACTGGGAAGATGGATAACAACTACGAGACTTTGTTTTTAACAGAAGTATTTTATAAATTTCAAACGAGAATAGCACTAGCCGCTCGTTCAATAAATGCCGTATTTTTCCTTATAATGAAACAGTTGATATAAGCATTAGCATTACAGATGAGAACAGATACTACACGTTGATCCCAATCCGACTGCCAAGGAGTGAAGAAAAGTGTAACTCGAGTAGCACTCTCGGCTCGGTCGATAAATGTTTCTTTATAAGGAAACAGCTAATAGTACCATTACTGTTAGAAATGAGAGAAAAATATACTACATTTGGATTCCAGACAGATGACCAGGAAATGAAGAAAAGCCTGACTCGAGTAGCACTAGTTTTCAAGTCAATGAATGCTGAATGTTTCCTTATAAGGAAACAGTTAATATAACTATTACCATTACGTACGAGAACAGATACTACATTTGATATCTACTTGACCCCACTGAGTCAGGTTGTGACACAAGGTCGGTTTTTAACGTGGGGCGAGAAGGGGTATGACCCGAGTGTTTCCACTCGGACCGGTGAACTTTGCTGGTCTTAGGTTGTCCAAGCTGGTCAGAGCTGGTCATAGCTTTTCTTGGCTGGTCTTAGCTGGTCCTAGCTTGTCCAAGCTGGGCGAAGCTGGTCATAGCTAGACGTAGCCGCGATACTACCAGAGCAGGGGCGAATCACTGTGCCAGGCATGTATCAGTGATCGAATCTCAGCCAAAAGGCGATCATTAAGCGAGCTATCCGTGAACACATACTACACTTTGATCTCAATGCGATTACCAGGGAGTGAAGAAAAGTGTAACTCGAGTAGCAATGACGGCACAGTCAAAGCGCTAACTCAAAATTTTGAGCTAAAAATCTTGAGGCCGATTTGTACGCCACAATTTACGGTAAATGAATTAACGAATGATTTGTTAAAGTCAATAATGTATAGAAAGAAAAATGAATGAAAGAATAAACGAAAATACAATGGACACAAAGTAAGAAAGAAAGAAAGAGAAAAATAAAGAAAGATATAAATATATATTTTGAAATAAAAAAAAAAAACCCAAAATAAGTCATAATATAAAAGAAATAGATTTCCCAAGAGAATGATTTGAACGAAAGAAATAATTAAAGCCATTTCAAGAAATAAGTAAGAACTTGATCTGAAAATGGAAGGTCCAAAACACAATGAGTTCTTTTATAATACAAGAGTTCTTCCAGTCTCAGTTGAAACATCAATAACAACATTAGTGCAAAACATAACAACAACATTCGGACTATGATTTGCAACAAATAATTGAAATTGCGCATGCGTGCGAACAAGCGTATGATTGTGTCCTTGCAGAGTTTTAGCATGCGTGAGATTCTATTTCAGGGAAAACTCCATAGATTGCTTCAGGCTAAAGTAAAATACAAAAAAAAAAAAAATAAATAAATAAAATTATGTATAATTATATCCCCACCCCCTAAAAAGCAAAAACAACAACAACAACAAAACAAAGATATCAACTAACAGCATGTGACCAGATTGTCTGAAAAAGTGGATTTGTAATGGACGGAGATCTTAATACTTTGCGTCTTCGCTGTTATCGGGAAACCCATCCCGTATGTTTTCTAGGCAAATATGCCTGCAACTTGCTTACATTCCCAGCGGCTATTGACAATTTCGAGAAATGTAGTAGCAGGAGGAATAAAAGAAGAGGAAAGCAAATAAAACCAACCAAAGAGAAAGGGTAAACGAGAGAAAGAGGAAACGAGAGAAAGAATTTCGTGCAACATTAAGAATAATTGAATCAGAAAAATAAATTTAATTAGAAAATATATATATATAAATTAAAGATAGGAAACAAAAGTCGATTCCTTCTTCTTTTCTTTTTTTGTTACGTTCTCCTTCAGAACGTTGAAGATCACGGCTCTCCCCAACTTCTCCTTTGTAGCTATTTTGCAAAATGTATCTGCTCATTATCTTTTTCATTGTCTTTTCTGTTAACCATTTATACAAATCTGTTAGGTAGCTGACTCGCTGTTTCTCTCCTTTCCAGTGAGTGTCAAATTCTCCCAGCCTTCTTTCCTCCTTATGTTATTTTCGCTCCCCTTATTTTTAAAATATCCTCGTTAGCATCGTCCTTTAGAACCACTTGTCTATTGTGTAAAATATCTTCTTCATCCGCGAGGAGATTTTTTAAAATCAATTCACTCCATACAAGGCGATAAAGCCTCTAAGAACACAGAGCTGACTTAGTGCGAAAGAGAATTAAAAAAAACATTAATGAAGAGTAAGGACAATAAAAGAACAGTTTTCGGGAAAGCAGAAGATATCGATGGAAGTTGAATTTTAATTGTTTGAAGAATGTAGATGGCATTGAAGCAAAAAATAAATAAATAAATAAATAAAACTGTAGTGCGAGAAGAGAAACTTTCAAATATAACTTAGGGTTGTATCTCGCTATTTCGACAGTAAAACGATGAGACCGAATAGCCAATCTAGTAATAAGCTTAAAATCATACAGTCGTCGTACCATGAAGGAGAGTTGATTAGAACAACGGTCATTAAAATATTTATCGAAAAGTCACAGGGTAGCCACACCATGAGTGAAAGAAATCACTGAAGTCGAGATGCCAGGTAATCATAAACACTTTGGATTTTGTCGAGAACCTCACGATAAAGAGCAGGAGCACCGGATCAGGTGTGAGAGCAATATTCAATCCACAGACGAACGGTAGATTTATAAATTGTGCAAGATGTATCATATCGGGAAAACTTGTCTAGTACGAGAGAGTAAACCAACTTTCCTAGCAGTTGATTTGTTGTGGAGTAGCTGAACACCCCTACAAGATGGACTGGTCTAAGACTATATAAACACCACTCTCTCTCTCTTACTGAGAGAGAGAGGAATTAAAGATTATAGTTAACACTGCTTGTCGACTCTCTGCCTTCGGGCGGAGAGGAACCCAGATGAGGCTATGCCTAAGGACAGAGTCTAGTCTGGGGAGGTAGAGAGCGACCCGATCCCGTATATACGGCATCTACGGGAATTTTTTGCCCGAACCTACGGGATCGCAATGCCCCAAGTTAAAACCGGCCTTATGCCACATCCCACCTTGTGGGGTAGTCTCTGGTAAATACCGAGGAGTTAACGATTATAGTTAACTTTGCTTGTCGACTCTCTGCCTTCGGGTGGAGAGGAACTCAGATAAGGATATGCCGAAGGACAGAGTCTAGTCCAGTGAGGTCGATAGCTACCCGACCGGTATATACTGCGTCTACGGGTAATTATTGTCCGAGCCTACGGGTCGAAACGCTCCACGTAAAAAAAAAAAACAGGCTTTGTGAAATATCCTGGTGTAGTCTCGGGTAAATACCGAGGAGTTAGCGATTATAGTTAACTTTACTTGTCGACTCTCTGCCTTCGGGTGGAGAGGAACTCAAATGAGGCTATGCTAAGGATAGAGTTTCGTCTGGGGAGGTAGACAGTTACTCGACGCCGTGTATACAGAGTCTACGGTCAATTTTTACCCGAGCCCACGGGCTCGGAAGGCCCCACTAAAAAAGCGGCCTTGTACCACATCCCGCCTTGTGGGCAGGTCTCGGATAAATACCGATGATTTAACGATTAACTGTTTAATACATTATTTTGTGTTGTCAACCGTGTAACATTATTCTCCGGTATAAGTACTTCTTATTATGTGTCAACCTTTCGTATTTACTATATAACACAAACGTACATACATATATACATACGAAAAGACAGACAAGATAAATTAACAGAGAGATAAAGCGATAAGAAAGGACTCAGATAGATGTATAGATAAAGAAGACGAGTAAGTTAGATAGATAAGAAAGGACTGCGATAGACATACATACATACATGCATACATACTGTTGTGGAGTAGCTGAAGACCCCCACAAGATGGACTGGGCTAAGAATATTCAAATAGCGCTCTTTCTTACTGAGCAAGAGGAGTTAACGATTGTCGACTCTCTGCTTTTAGGCAGAAAAGATCCCCAGACAAGGCTCTGCCAAAGGGTAGATTTTCGTCTGGGGACGTATACAACTACCTGATCCCGTGTGTACGGGATCTACAGGCAATTTTGCCCGAGCCTACGGGATTGGAACGCCCGACATTAAAAAAACTCGGCCCTGTGGCACATCGTATCTTGTGGGGAGATCGCGGACGTGTGGGCAGTAGGACTGGGCTAAGACTATTTAAACATCACTCATTCTTACTGAGCAAGAGGTGCTAACGATTAATCATTCGATGTCGATTCTCGGGAGGAATGGAACTCAGACGATGCTATGCCTACGAGCGGAGTCTCGTATAAGAAGGTAGACAGCCATCCAACCCCGTGTATGCGGTGTCTAAGGAGAATTATTCTTGGTAGGTCTCGTGTAAATGCCTACGAGTTAACGATTAGCTGTTTATTACATTTGTCTGTGTTCTCAACCGTATACCATAATATTCTACGCAATAAGCTATTTCTTCTTTCCTATATATGTGTCAATTTACCAAACAACATGGTCAATCTTAGCAATTTGTTGCTATCTTAGATGTTAGCATCAGCTATACTGATGGAAAGCCAAAAATAGCGCCCCATGATTAATAAAAGTTAGCCAATGTGGCGATTTTTGAAGAGGAGACATTCCAATATATTTTTTCACGGGATGTTTTGCCTTCGTTTACCATATGTCCTTTCAACATTGCCAGTAAAATATAAAAACTAAAAAAAAACTAATGCAGCAATTATCGGTTTTCGTTCTGTTTACATTTATATTAGAGGTATACACATCTGATCAAAAATTTAAGACCACTTGAAAAATTTTTATAAGAGACAGTTTGTCATGGATACATTATAATCTTTTTCTTACTTAAGGTTACTAATTCTATAATCTAAAAGGTTATGTAGACAAAAAGTTATAATCCAATCAATTTATTCTGAAATGGACATTTTTATAAAATGAGGTGTTTTACACTTGATCAAAATTTTAAGACCAGGGGGTATAAATTGTTAGATCTAGGGTTTCCAATGTTTTTAGTTCAGTTAGAGATTAGCAATCACTGCGTAAAGGTGTCACCATGCCTAAAGCAAGCAAACTTACCGAAGTTGAGCATGCTCGAATTCTAGATTTCCATAATCAACGTTTGTCACAGTGGGCGATCGCAGCTAACGTAATTCGCAGTAAAACTGTGATTTGCAACTTTCTAAAGGACAGTGCGAATTATGGAAACGCAAAGTCTACTGATAGGCCCCCCAAAATTTCTCCGGCATTGAGTAGGAGAATAAGACTGGTTGTTGTGACAAACAATATTCAACAAAAATGAAGTTTGTGAAGTTATCTTCAGAAGCTGGAATAATATTCTCGCAGCTTAATGGAAACACTAATTTTTAGCATGTCCCAAAGAATTTTTGAAGTCATCAAAACCAGCGGTGATAAAACTCATTATTAAATTTGGTTGTTAAATGTTTCTCTGGTCTTATAATATTGATCAAGTGTAAAACGTCTCATTTTATAAAAATGTCAATTTCTCAATAAAATGTTCAGATTATAAATTTTTGTTTACATAACCTTTTAGATTAAAAATTAGTAACCTTAAGTAAGAAATGTTTAAAATTTTTCCCTGAAAAACAGTCTTTTTAAAAAAAATTTCAAGTGGTCTTAAATTTTTGATCAGGAGTGTAATTACATATTCCCATGTTATATATATATATATATATATATATATATATATATATATATATAAGACATTTATATTATGTTTAACGTTCTTTTTATAGATACAAAAATCAATACAAAGATATCTATAAAAAGAACGTTAAACATAATATAAATGTCTTTAAATAAATTGTCGGACTATGTCCAATTCTGAAATATATATATATATATATATATATATATATATATATATATATATATATGTATATGTGTGTGTGTGTGTGTGTGTGTGTTTATATTTATATTTATATATTTACGGTAGATAGGGAGGTCAATGGTTCATTGACTTTCCTAGACGTTTTGGTTCACAGAACTCCTTCCGTGTTTATTACTTCCGTTTATAGGAAGCCTACTTTTACAGGTCTTTATACCCGATGGGACTCTTTTTGTCCTAGGCGACAAAAGATCAATTTGATTAGGTCTTTGACCCATAGGGCGTTAATGATCTGCTCGGATAGCACCTTTAAAGATGAAATTAGTTGTCTAACTGGTATCTTTGTGGACAATGGTTATCCGTTGGACATTGTTCAATCGGTTATTCGGGATAAGATTGCCATGTTTAATGAAATCAAGCCTGCTACGGTTGGCAAATGTCCGGTCTATCTCCGTTTACCGTGGTTGGGTAGGATTAGTGAGTCCTTTGCCAAGCAGATTTCATGTAGTTCACGTGAATGTTATTTTGCAGCGAACGTCCGTGTTGTTTTTCAAACTAGGTCTGTCCTTTCATCTGTGTGTAAAGATGTTCTACCCCCCCACCACCACCATATTAATTCAGTTATTTATCGTTTCAAATGTAGTTGTGGATGTGACTACATAGGTAGAACGACACAGCGCTTGGACGTTAGAATAAAACACGTACCTACAAAAATATTAAATAATAATTTTTCGTTGGGCGAATCCATTCGGAATACGTATGGGTCGTCGATTGCGGATCATCTAATAAATAATCCTACTTGTGCGTTGGATTTCAGTGTGACCTGGTTTTGGTGAACTTGTTCGGAGTGAAAATTACTGTTTTTTGGCTCGGAATACCCCCGGGCGGTTGTTATTTTTCAGACCTTTTTTTTGACGGGTGAACGTGTTATTGACTTTTGGTCTTTTAAGTTAAGTTATTTTTTAAGTTTTTATTTTCATTTGTTTCATTTGAATATATTTTTCTTTCTTGGCTTCGGCCAACATTTTTTGATTTTTTAGTTCGGTAAGACAAAGTCTTACCGGCTTTTTTATTTTCTGTTGTTGTTACATTTGAAGAAAAGAAAAAAGAAAAAGTTTTGTTTTAATTTATCCTCCTTTTCGTTTTTACCCTCCCCCGTTTTATTTAGCGACTTCGGTCGCAATCCTTTAATTTTTTAAGTTTCAGCTTTTGGTTTTAATTTATTTCTTTAGCGGCTTCGGCCGCAAACCTTTATTTTTTAGTTTGGTTTGACTAGTGTCAAACCAGACATTTTTATTTCTTTTCTTTTTCTGTTGTTTAATTGGGGAAAAAAAAGTAGGAGTTTATTTATTGTTTTTTCTTTTATTTCGGCTGCCTTCGGGCGCCATTTTTATTTTATTTTTTTAAAGTCTTACGAGACTATTTAGTTTATAGTTTTTCTTTTCTTTTTCTAGAACTTTTAGTTTTCCAAGTTTATTTATTTTATAGCCTTTGATTTAAAGTTTATTGTTAATTTGTTTTAATTTACTTTTGTGGTACTTTAACTTTAACTACTTTTGTTTTGCCTTTTATTTTTTTTTCATTTTTTCTTTCTCCCTATCTCAACTCCTCACAATTGGGCAAGTGTTTCTGCCTGAACTTTTAAATGGCCGACGAAATGAGTCGGTCAGGGGTCAAGAAAGACCTCTTTGGGGCGGCTGCTAAAGCCGACCCCCCGGATAAAGATAAATCCAAATCTAAAAAACGGGGTAAGGTTTCCCCAATCAAACCTGACAAGGCAAACGCAAATGACAAGGAGGAGGCCATGCAGGTCTCCAACTCAAATGAAAAGGTGCCGAAAGTGGCTCAGTCCAAGTCTACAGCCGAGGAATCGCCCTCTTGCTGGAAGTCCCCCCCGAGTTGTATTGTGAACATCGCGGAGTTCCTGGAAAAGGCAAAGGATTTTGCCCATCTTGTAAATAAAGATGGCATCCTTAAGGACGTCCAGGAACTTCAGAAGTTCGAACAAAGAATGGTGACCGTCTTCGCGGTTGACAGGCGTACGCGCAAAATCTGTCGATCCACGAAAGACACAGTGATCAAATCACTTATGTCCCTGGGGATAAAACCCCAAAGAGTAATCAAGGGAGTGAAATTCTTCATGTGGGACGTACTGCTGCCCACGCCAGAGGATTGCCTGGAAATGGCAAAAAGGGAGTTGATAACAAAGGACCTGATTCTCCGTACCGAATACATGGGTAGGCGAAGGACCAGGGTGGCAGTGTTTGAGGTTCCTCCTCAAATTTCCGGAGAGCTCCTGGCTGCATTCTTTATGCAGTACGGCCAAATTTTAGGGGCTCTCTCGGACAATTTGAACGGGGGGTGGACTTTTGACATCATGATTGATGAGGCGGCCTTCAAGTCCATCCCCAACTGTCTGGATTTTGGCAACCGGAGATTGCCAGTCATTGTGACTGGCAGAAAACCAGTATGCTGGAGGTGTGGAGTGACTGGTCATCTCTCCTCCTCCTGCCCAGGGAAGAAGGCCCCTGGAGCTCCGGTTGCTGGCGACCCAAATCCCCCTTTGGCCGACACTGATAAAACCGCGGCGCCTGTAATGGGCCTACCTACTAAGCGGACCGGTGTGGAAAATCCCTCGGTTGGGTCTTTGCCCCCATTGCCCCTCAAACCAACGCCTTCCACAAGTGTGGATAAGGAGAAGGATGAGGGGGGATGGCGTGTAGTAGGTAGGGCCAAAGGGAAGGTCCAGACAGCGGGACCTCTGTCTCAGCATGACTCCGGGGACAAAACCACCTACAGCCCCATTCCCTCTACTAGCTCGGAGGGCGACGCCTCGGCCTCTTATGAGGAGACTGCGACTCCTGCTCAGAAACTTAATGAGCCAAGCTGGCAGAAGATCTTAGACCTCAAAAAGTTGAAGCAGAAGCTGGAGGACAAAAAGGCAAAGAAACAGAAGCCGCTGGGGGTTCCCTGCCCCTCATCCTCTGCCCCGTCTTCCCCTCCATCATTTGCTAAACCTCCAGCGCCAAAATCCTTATCAAATTCTCCTGCGAAACATAAAAAACCTATTTCAAACAAGCCTTCCCCCATCAAGACCCCATCTGGAATGACTCCATCACACACACCAGCTTGTACACCTACCCCAACACCTACACAGACACCACATAAAAAACGCAACAGAAGTCCAGACGCTCAGGTCGTGGGGGAAAAGGGGAAGAAAAAGCTGAAGCCTCCATATAACTTAGGGGAAGACGTCTGCCGCGTATCCCGGGTCCATGTGGAGAATGTGTTGGGGATAACCAAGAACCCCAGGCCCTTGAAAGTCCTATTCAACTTTCAAAAGTTGAGTGGACTGGACATTGAGGACCCGAAAAATTTTGAAAAAGCAAAAAGACTCCTAACAGTTGTGCGATCGGGCCCGGGTACGCGGGAGATTTGGGGCATGATTGAGGAGGCAAACTCATCTTTGAAATTAGTGCCCCCAGCGGCGGTATTTGAGCCCAATTTGGATCCTTCTAAAACGTGCAGAGGGAGGGTCCCTGTTTTTGTTCACCCTTCCCTGTATAGGGCGCTTAAATTAACATTTCCAGCGGACATCGGTGGCCTGTCTCATGGTGATACCGTCGAAAATGAGATGGCGTCAGGTTCAATGGGACAGGCTGTCGGTGTCCTCACCCCAGCAATGTTCTACTCGGATGGGCGACCCTAGTCGATTTGATAATGGCACTCTGGTTAGCTAGTGTGAATGTCCGAGGCCTGAGGTCGGAGTCTCGAAGGGTGAGACTCGTTCGCGACCTTCAGAGCCTCGGTGTGAATATATGTTGTGTACAAGAGACCCGTTTTTCTTCTCGCGATCATGAAGACATTCTGTCTAGGGAGTTTACTCTTTATTCAGCATGTTTTGATGGACACTCGAGGGGTGTCTCTTGGCTGGTGAGCAAGACTTTGAAGGCTGCGTGTGCTCTTGTCTTCGCAGATCCGGCGGGCAGGCTTTGCGTGCTGGATGCTACCATAAAGGATAAGGCTTTGCGTCTCATTGGGGTTTATGGGCCCAATACCCAGGCTGAGCGACCTGCTTTGTTTCGGCAGATCGAGCCGTTTATGACGACATCACGTCGGTTAATTTTAGCGGGGGATTGGAATGCCGTCCTTGACCCCGATATAGATCGTATAGGGTCAAAATATAAAGCGGGTACTAAAAACTGGGGAGTGGAACATTTTCGGGGCTTTGTCGATGGGTTTGATCTCATCGACAAGTACCGGAATGAACACCCTCAGCGGGTAGTATGGACTTGGACAAATAGTGGCAGCTCGGCTGTAGGTGTGCTTGCGAGCTACCTCGACCGAGTTTTAGTTAGGAGAGTCGATGTAGGACTCTTAGGGTGTCCAAGTTTTCATTATATAGTTTATTCGGATCATAGGCTTGTCCGGGTCCGTGTAAACTTAGATAAGCCTAATGTTAGGATAACTGGCTACTGGAAATTCAACTGCTCGTTATTTGGCGAGCAGCATTTCCGGGACCAGTTTTTACTAACCTTACAAAGGGAGCTGACGGGGGCTGTGGTGGGAAATGCCTGGTGGGACAAACTTAAATCTAAAATTCGAACGTTTGCTGCCGATTTTAGTCGTCGACTCAATGTAGATAGATTAGCGGCGCAAACGGCTCTAGAACAAAGAGTTGATCGGGCTGTGAAATCCCGTGATAGTGGGGAAGTAGTCTTAGCTAAGGCAGAGTTGTCCTCCTTGCTTATCAAGAAGGATCAAGCTCTGGTAGTTAGGGCTAGGTTAAAAAGAATGTCCTCTGAGGCGACGAATATGGCCGCGGAACTGCGTGCAGAGGAAAGTAGGAATGCTTCAAGACGGCATATCGCGAGCGTCACATTGCCGGATGGGCGGACAGTGACTACAAACTCGGGCATATGCGAGGCTTTTCGGGATTACTTTCGGGAGCTTTTTACCAGGGAGCCCGGTCTGAGCTCTGCTCGGTTCGACACCTATTTAGCTGACTTTCCCTGCCTTGAGGCAGCTGAAGCGGCTGGGTGCGAGGGTCCCATCACTGAGTCGGAAATCTGGGAAGCGCTGAAACAGGTTGGCCTGGATAAGTCTCCGGGATTAGATGGTCTTCCTTACGAAGTTTACTTGAGGCAGTCGCCCGTTTTTGTTCCTTTGCTGGAGCTGGTCTTTAACAACTGGATGAAGCAGGGGTCTATACCTCAACGCTTCACCAGGGGTGTGATCAAGCTGCTGCGTAAGGACAAAAGCGGTGGGGATGGGATAGGTAACTTTCGCCCTTTAACTATGTTAAATACAGAGTTAAAGATTTTGGCTAAGGTCTTGGCTAACCGTTTGCAGCTTGTCCTGTCTAGTCTGATTGGCTCCGAGCAGACTTGTTCTGTGAAGGGCCGGACTATTCAGGACAACCTTCACATGGTGCGCCTGATCATCGAGAAAGTCGACAGTGAAGCCGCGCTGATCAATTTAGATCAGTCCAAGGCCTTTGATAGGGTTGACCATCGATTCTTGGAGGCTGTTCTTTCGGCTGCCGGTTTCGGGCTGTACTTTCGCTCCTGGATCCGGCTTATGTATGCGACCCCCGGTGCGCTGGTGGAAGTGAACGGGGTAAGATCGGAACCTTTCGTATTGTCTCGATCTATTCGTCAGGGTTGTCCGCTTTCGCCTATGCTTTACGTTCTTGCGTTGGAACCCTTCCTTCGCAAGTTAAAGGCGAATCCGGTCCTACGCGGAATCTCTTTACCTGGTGCTACCACCTCGGCCAGGTATTCTGCCTATGCTGACGACGTTTCGGTTCTTGTGTCGAGCAGAGCCGAGATTAACGAAGTCAGCAGAGAAATCGGTGGGTATGAGATGGTGACAGGGGCCAAGATCAACCGCGATAAGTCTGTTGGCTTGCGGTTGGGTGCGTGGAAGGGGGTTTCTCTTCCCGGACCATTCAGCTGGACGGATGGGCCGATCAAGATACTCGGCGTCTGGTTCGGTCCTGATATCCAGTTGGATATGAATTGGTCGGAGGTACGAGAGAAGGCCGAGAGCGCAATTAATTTGTGGTCTCGGAGGAGGCTTTCCTTGAAGGGGAGGGCGGAGGTATGTGTTTCACATATCTACCCGATTCTCCTTTACCGACTCTCGGTACTTCCACTTCCGTCTACCACAGTGCTTTCATTAGTACAGCTCTTGTTCTCTTTCTTGTGGAGAGGCAGAGCTCCTAGGGTATGTCGGGAGATCTGTTGCCTTCATCCTGCTGAAGGCGGTCTAGGTATGCCTAGCATTGAGATTCGTCTCGATATGCTTCGCATCGGGTTCCTGGATCGTTTGTGTCGCGATTCGGATGACGGGGGCGCCTTCTGGAAGGAAGACGCCCGTAGATCCTTCCCATCCTTGAGAAGTGTGCACTCGGGCGAGGAGGAGGCTGGCCGTTTGCCTCGTGCCGAGTGCTCCTTCTACCGTGAATGTCGTCTGGCTCTGAAACACCTCTTACGGGCGACGGTTGGCCTCCACAACGTCCAGGCGTTGTCTCGTAGGGCATTATATCGGGTGGTAGTCAGGGGGTCCGTTCATGATGATTTGATTGACGAGCTCGGTCTTACGAAGCGGGAGGCTCGCTCAATCTGGCCTTGGGCTTCCGGGTTGAAATGTCTCAACAACGATGAGGCATCCCTCACCTGGCTGGTGATACGTGGGGCCCTCTGGGTCGGCAAAAAACTTTGCGCAGCGGGTTTGGAGAAATATCCAAACTGCCGACGTTGTGAGGGGGAAGTCGAGACCCTTGGTCACGTCTTCTTTCATTGCAAGTCGGTAGCACCATTGTGTAAGTTTGTTGAAGGTCTCATGGTTCGCATGTTGCAGGGAAAGTTTTTCGTCCTTGAGGCCGCTTCTGTTTGTAGCAATGTGGCCCCGCCGCTAACGGAGTCTGAACTTTATGTGTTCCACTGCTTGCTAGGAGTTATGAGAGTCGTGATTTGGGTGACGCGTCAGAAGGGATTCTATGAAGGTGAGAAGTTCACTTCTTCCCTACTAATCTTGTACTTTAAGCATCAGCTTAAAGTCAAGATTAGGACGGAAAGGCGGCGACTCCCTTCATCAGAATTCGGCAAAAGGTGGGTAAATCTTGCGCGAATGTGTAGAGTGAGAGGAGCTGACTTGGAGTGGCACTTGGACCTCGGTTAGGTGCAGGATTTCGTCCCTCATGGGTTCAACAGAAGCAACCCGTCCCGATATTAGACTAGTATAGGTTTATTTTGAATTTTTAGTTTCTCGTTTCTGGTTAACTTAGCTAGAGTATGTATGCTCATTAGCCCCCCTTTTATTTCTGTCCCTATTTTTCTTTAGTTTAATTCCCCATCCCCTCCCGCGTTAGGTGGCCAGTGACGTCAGTTCTCTGGTAGTTGCGGGATGGCTTTCGTTTCGTGTGTGTGGTTTTTCGTATTTGTTATTGTGTCTGAATGAGTGTGTGTCTGTGTGAGTGATTTTGGAAGGATGACTGTTTTTCATACTTTATATTCCCGCAATTTTTTCGTCCAGTTAACTGATGTTACTGCCACATTTAGGTACTGTGGGGGGTTTTATTACTAATCTTATTTTGTTTTGTTTTCTTGTAAATAGTTCATTTGTTTTTGTAAATATACATTGGGGTTTTTTAAATTGTTATCCCCCCCCCCACTGACTTTGTATTGTACATATGGGGACTAGTTAGATTTTCATAGAGAATTTGAGGAATTATGGTGGATGTAGTAAGAAAGGTATGGAAGAATGTGTTGTTTTGGTGCTCGGACCGTTGTTGGTATGTTTGGGTCAGTGGTTGCGACTAGCTAAGTTTTTAGTTTAAGACAGATGATGACCGTCCTTCCCCATCCCCCTTTTTAGGCCTTGTGCCACATTTTGTATATGTTTTTTTAATATATGCAAATAAATATTAGTGTGACCTGGTTTTGGTGAACTTGTTCGGAGTGAAAATTACTGTTTTTTGGCTCGGAATACCCCCGGGCGGTTGTTATTTTTCAGACCTTTTTTTTGACGGGTGAACGTGTTATTGACTTTTGGTCTTTTAAGTTAAGTTATTTTTTAAGTTTTTATTTTCATTTGTTTCATTTGAATATATTTTTCTTTCTTGGCTTCGGCCAACATTTTTTGATTTTTTAGTTCGGTAAGACAAAGTCTTACCGGCTTTTTTATTTTCTGTTGTTGTTACATTTGAAGAAAAGAAAAAAGAAAAAGTTTTGTTTTAATTTATCCTCCTTTTCGTTTTTACCCTCCCCCGTTTTATTTAGCGACTTCGGTCGCAATCCTTTAATTTTTTAAGTTTCAGCTTTTGGTTTTAATTTATTTCTTTAGCGGCTTCGGCCGCAAACCTTTATTTTTTAGTTTGGTTTGACTAGTGTCAAACCAGACATTTTTATTTCTTTTCTTTTTCTGTTGTTTAATTGGGGAAAAAAAAGTAGGAGTTTATTTATTGTTTTTTCTTTTATTTCGGCTGCCTTCGGGCGCCATTTTTATTTTATTTTTTTAAAGTCTTACGAGACTATTTAGTTTATAGTTTTTCTTTTCTTTTTCTAGAACTTTTAGTTTTCCAAGTTTATTTATTTTATAGCCTTTGATTTAAAGTTTATTGTTAATTTGTTTTAATTTACTTTTGTGGTACTTTAACTTTAACTACTTTTGTTTTGCCTTTTATTTTTTTTTCATTTTTTCTTTCTCCCTATCTCAACTCCTCACAATTGGGCAAGTGTTTCTGCCTGAACTTTTAAATGGCCGACCAAATGAGTCGGTCAGGGGTCAAGAAAGACCTCTTTGGGGCGGCTGCTAAAGCCGACCCCCCGGATAAAGATAAATCCAAATCTAAAAAACGGGGTAAGGTTTCCCCAATCAAACCTGACAAGGCAAACGCAAATGACAAGGAGGAGGCCATGCAGGTCTCCAACACAAATGAAAAGGTGCCGAAAGTGGCTCAGTCCAAGTCTACAGCCGAGGAATCGCCCTCTTGCTGGAAGTCCCCCCCGAGTTGTATTGTGAACATCGCGGAGTTCCTGGAAAAGGCAAAGGATTTTGCCCATCTTGTAAATAAAGATGGCATCCTTAAAGACGTCCAGGAACTTCAGAAGTTCGAACAAAGAATGGTGACCGTCTTCGCGGTTGACAGGCGTACGCGCAAAATCTGTCGATCCACGAAAGACACAGTGATCAAATCACTTATGTCCCTGGGGATAAAACCCCAAAGAGTAATCAAGGGAGTGAAATTCTTCATGTGGGACGTACTGCTGCCCACGCCAGAGGATTGCCTGGAAATGGCAAAAAGGGAGTTGATAACAAAGGACCTGATTCTCCGTACCGAATACATGGGTAGGCGAAGGACCAGGGTGGCAGTGTTTGAGGTTCCTCCTCAAATTTCCGGAGAGCTCCTGGCTGCATTCTTTATGCAGTACGGCCAAATTTTAGGGGCTCTCTCGGACAATTTGAACGGGGGGTGGACTTTTGACATCATGATTGATGAGGCGGCCTTCAAGTCCATCCCCAACTGTCTGGATTTTGGCAACCGGAGATTGCCAGTCATTGTGACTGGCAGAAAACCAGTATGCTGGAGGTGTGGAGTGACTGGTCATCTCTCCTCCTCCTGCCCAGGGAAGAAGGCCCCTGGAGCTCCGGTTGCTGGCGACCCAAATCCCCCTTTGGCCGACACTGATAAAACCGCGGCGCCTGTAATGGGCCTACCTACTAAGCGGACCGGTGTGGAAAATCCCTCGGTTGGGTCTTTGCCCCCATTGCCCCTCAAACCAACGCCTTCCACAAGTGTGGATAAGGAGAAGGATGAGGGGGGATGGCGTGTAGTAGGTAGGGCCAAAGGGAAGGTCCAGACAGCGGGACCTCTGTCTCAGCATGACTCCGGGGACAAAACCACCTACAGCCCCATTCCCTCTACTAGCTCGGAGGGCGACGCCTCGGCCTCTTATGAGGAGACTGCGACTCCTGCTCAGAAACTTAATGAGCCAAGCTGGCAGAAGATCTTAGACCTCAAAAAGTTGAAGCAGAAGCTGGAGGACAAAAAGGCAAAGAAACAGAAGCCGCTGGGGGTTCCCTGCCCCTCATCCTCTGCCCCGTCTTCCCCTCCATCATTTGCTAAACCTCCAGCGCCAAAATCCTTATCAAATTCTCCTGCGAAACATAAAAAACCTATTTCAAACAAGCCTTCCCCCATCAAGACCCCATCTGGAATGACTCCATCACACACACCAGCTTGTACACCTACCCCAACACCTACACAGACACCACATAAAAAACGCAACAGAAGTCCAGACGCTCAGGTCGTGGGGGAAAAGGGGAAGAAAAAGCTGAAGCCTCCATATAACTTAGGGGAAGACGTCTGCCGCGTATCCCGGGTCCATGTGGAGAATGTGTTGGGGATAACCAAGAACCCCAGGCCCTTGAAAGTCCTATTCAACTTTCAAAAGTTGAGTGGACTGGACATTGAGGACCCGAAAAATTTTGAAAAAGCAAAAAGACTCCTAACAGTTGTGCGATCGGGCCCGGGTACGCGGGAGATTTGGGGCATGATTGAGGAGGCAAACTCATCTTTGAAATTAGTGCCCCCAGCGGCGGTATTTGAGCCCAATTTGGATCCTTCTAAAACGTGCAGAGGGAGGGTCCCTGTTTTTGTTCACCCTTCCCTGTATAGGGCGCTTAAATTAACATTTCCAGCGGACATCGGTGGCCTGTCTCATGGTGATACCGTCGAAAATGAGATGGCGTCAGGTTCAATGGGACAGGCTGTCGGTGTCCTCACCCCAGCAATGTTCTACTCGGATGGGCGACCCTAGTCGATTTGATAATGGCACTCTGGTTAGCTAGTGTGAATGTCCGAGGCCTGAGGTCGGAGTCTCGAAGGGTGAGACTCGTTCGCGACCTTCAGAGCCTCGGTGTGAATATATGTTGTGTACAAGAGACCCGTTTTTCTTCTCGCGATCATGAAGACATTCTGTCTAGGGAGTTTACTCTTTATTCAGCATGTTTTGATGGACACTCGAGGGGTGTCTCTTGGCTGGTGAGCAAGACTTTGAAGGCTGCGTGTGCTCTTGTCTTCGCAGATCCGGCGGGCAGGCTTTGCGTGCTGGATGCTACCATAAAGGATAAGGCTTTGCGTCTCATTGGGGTTTATGGGCCCAATACCCAGGCTGAGCGACCTGCTTTGTTTCGGCAGATCGAGCCGTTTATGACGACATCACGTCGGTTAATTTTAGCGGGGGATTGGAATGCCGTCCTTGACCCCGATATAGATCGTATAGGGTCCAAATATAAAGCGGGTACTAAAAACTGGGGAGTGGAACATTTTCGGGGCTTTGTCGATGGGTTTGATCTCATCGACAAGTACCGGAATGAACACCCTCAGCGGGTAGTGTGGACTTGGACAAATAGTGGCAGCTCGGCTGTAGGTGTGCTTGCGAGCTACCTCGACCGAGTTTTAGTTAGGAGAGTCGATGTAGGACTCTTAGGGTGTCCAAGTTTTCATTATATAGTTTATTCGGATCATAGGCTTGTCCGGGTCCGTGTAAACTTAGATAAGCCTAATGTTAGGATGACTGGCTACTGGAAATTCAACTGCTCGTTATTTGGCGAGCAGCATTTCCGGGACCAGTTTTTACTAACCTTACAAAGGGAACTGACGGGGGCTGTGGTGGGAAATGCCTGGTGGGACAAACTTAAATCTAAAATTCGAACGTTTGCTGCCGATTTTAGTCGTCGACTCAATGTAGATAGATTAGCGGCGCAAACGGCTTTAGAACAAAGAGTTGATCGGGCTGTGAAATCCCGTGATAGTGGGGAAGTAGTCCTAGCTAAGGCAGAGTTGTCCTCCTTGCTTAGCAAGAAGGATCAAGCTCTGGTAGTTAGGGCTAGGTTAAAAAGAATGTCCTCTGAGGCGACGAATATGGCCGCGGAACTGCGTGCAGAGGAAAGTAGGAATGCTTCAAGAAGGCATATCGCGAGCGTCACATTGCCGGACGGGCGGACAGTGACTACAAACTCGGGCATATGCGAGGCTTTTCGGGATTACTTTCGGGAGCTTTTTACCAGGGAGCCCGGTCTGAGCTCTGCTCGGTTCGACACCTATTTAGCTGACTTTCCCTGCCTTGAGGCAGCTGAAGCGGCTGGGTGCGAGGGTCCCATCACTGAGTCGGAAATCTGGGAAGCGCTGAAACAGGTTGGCCTGGATAAGTCTCCGGGATTAGATGGTCTTCCTTACGAAGTGTACTTGAGGCAGTCGCCCGTTTTTGTTCCTTTGCTGGAGCTGGTCTTTAACAACTGGATGAAGCAGGGGTCTATACCTCAACGCTTCACCAGGGGTGTGATCAAGCTGCTGCGTAAGGACAAAAGCGGTGGGGATGGGATAGGTAACTTTCGCCCTTTAACTATGTTAAATACAGAGTTAAAGATTTTGGCTAAGGTCTTGGCTAACCGTTTGCAGCTTGTCCTGTCTAGTCTGATTGGCTCCGAGCAGACTTGTTCTGTGAAGGGCCGGACTATTCAGGACAACCTTCACATGGTGCGCCTGATCATCGAGAAAGTCGACAGTGAAGCCGCGCTGATCAATTTAGATCAGTCCAAGGCCTTTGATAGGGTTGACCATCGATTCTTGGAGGCTGTTCTTTCGGCTGCCGGTTTCGGGCCGTACTTTCGCTCCTGGATCCGGCTTATGTATGCGACCCCCGGTGCGCTGGTGGAAGTGAACGGGGTAAGATCGGAACCTTTCGTATTGTCTCGATCTATTCGTCAGGGTTGTCCGCTTTCGCCTATGCTTTACGTTCTTGCGTTGGAACCCTTCCTTCGCAAGTTAAAGGCGAATCCGGTCCTACGCGGAATCTCTTTACCTGGTGCTACCACCTCGGCCAGGTATTCTGCCTATGCTGACGACGTTTCGGTTCTTGTGTCGAGCAGAGCCGAGATTAACGAAGTCAGCAGAGAAATCGGTGGGTATGAGATGGTGACAGGGGCCAAGATCAACCGCGATAAGTCTGTTGGCTTGCGGTTGGGTGCGTGGAAGGGGGTTTCTCTTCCCGGACCATTCAGCTGGACGGATGGGCCGATCAAGATACTCGGCGTCTGGTTCGGTCCTGATATCCAGTTGGATATGAATTGGTCGGAGGTACGAGAGAAGGCCGAGAGCGCAATTAATTTGTGGTCTCGGAGGAGGCTTTCCTTGAAGGGGAGGGCGGAGGTATGTGTTTCACATATCTACCCGATTCTCCTTTACCGACTCTCGGTACTTCCACTTCCGTCTACCACAGTGCTTTCATTAGTACAGCTCTTGTTCTCTTTCTTGTGGAGAGGCAGAGCTCCTAGGGTATGTCGGGAGATCTGTTGCCTTCATCCTACTGAAGGCGGTCTAGGTATGCCTAGCATTGAGATTCGTCTCGATATGCTTCGCATCGGGTTCCTGGATCGTTTGTGTCGCGATTCGGATGACGGGGGCGCCTTCTGGAAGGAAGACGCCCGTAGATCCTTCCCATCCTTGAGAAGTGTGCACTCGGGCGAGGAGGAGGCTGGCCGTTTGCCTCGTGCCGAGTGCTCCTTCTACCGTGAATGTCGTCTGGCTCTGAAACACCTCTTACGGGCGACGGTTGGCCTCCACAACGTCCAGGCGTTGTCTCGTAGGGCATTATATCGGGTGGTAGTCAGGGGGTCCGTTCATGATGATTTGATTGACGAGCTCGGTCTTACGAAGCAGGAGGCTCGCTCAATCTGGCCTTGGGCTTCCGGGTTGAAATGTCTCAACAACGATGAGGCATCCCTCACCTGGCTGGTGATACGTGGGGCCCTCTGGGTCGGCAAAAAACTTTGCGCAGCGGGTTTGGAGAAATATCCAAACTGCCGACGTTGTGAGGGGGAAGTCGAGACCCTTGGTCACGTCTTCTTTCATTGCAAGTCGGTAGCACCATTGTGTAAGTTTGTTGAAGGTCTCATGGTTCGCATGTTGCAGGGAAAGTTTTTCGTCCTTGAGGCCGCTTCTGTTTGTAGCAATGTGGCCCCGCCGCTAACGGAGTCTGAACTTTATGTGTTCCACTGCTTGCTAGGAGTTATGAGAGTCGTGATTTGGGTGACGCGTCAGAAGGGATTCTATGAAGGTGAGAAGTTCACTTCTTCCCTACTAATCTTGTACTTTAAGCATCAGCTTAAAGTCAAGATTAGGACGGAAAGGCGGCGACTCCCTTCATCAGAATTCGGCAAAAGGTGGGTAAATCTTGCGCGAATGTGTAGAGTGAGAGGAGCTGACTTGGAGTGGCACTTGGACCTCGGTTAGGTGCAGGATTTCGTCCCTCATGGGTTCAACAGAAGCAACCCGTCCCGATATTAGACTAGTATAGGTTTATTTTGAATTTTTAGTTTCTCGTTTCTGGTTAACTTAGCTAGAGTATGTATGCTCATTAGCCCCCCTTTTATTTCTGTCCCTATTTTTCTTTAGTTTAATTCCCCATCCCCTCCCGCGTTAGGTGGCCAGTGACGTCAGTTCTCTGGTAGTTGCGGGATGGCTTTCGTTTCGTGTGTGTGGTTTTTCGTATTTGTTATTGTGTCTGAATGAGTGTGTGTCTGTGTGAGTGATTTTGGAAGGATGACTGTTTTTCAAACTTTTATAATCCCGCAATTTTTTCGTCTAGTTAACTGATGTTACTGCCACATTTTAGGTACTGTGGGGGGGTTTATTACTAATCTTATTTTGTTTTGTTTTCTTGTAAATAGTTCATTTGTTTTGTAAATATACATTGGGGTTTTTAAAGTTGTTATCTCCCCCCCCCCCACTGACTTTGTATTGTACATATGGGGACTAGTTAGATTTTCATAGAGAATTTGAGGAATTATGGTGGATGTAGTAAGAAAGGTATGGAAGAATGTGTTGTTTTGGTGCTCGGACCGTTGTTGGTATGTTTGGGTCAGTGGTTGCGACTAGCTAAGTTTTTAGTTTAAGACAGATGATGACCGTCCTTCCCCACCCCCCTTTTTAGGCCTTGTGCCACATTTTGTATATGTTTTTTTAATATATGCAAATAAATATTAGTGTGACCTGGTTTTCCGTTTTGGCCAGGGCACACTCAGTATTCCATCTCAGGGTGTTGGAGACTTTCTACATCAGGTCCAGGCGACCGTCTGTTTGCAAACAAAGGTACTGTTTGCTTGGGCTTGCTGTGCTGGGTCTCTAGCATCTTGTGTGGTATTACTGTAATTATATACACTTGTATTTATCTTTCTCTTCCCTGCCCTTCATTCATGTCATTTATATATTTATATATTCTATGTTATATATATATATATATATATATATATATATATATATATATATATATATATATATACATATACATATATATATATATATATATGTTTATATTTATATTTATATATTTATATGTTATACATATATATATATATATGTTTATATTTATATTTATATTTTTATATATTTCTATGTTATATATATATATATGTGTGTTTATATTTATATTTATATATTTCTATGTTATATATATATATATGTTTATATTTATATTTATATATTTCTATGTTATATATATATATGTTTATATTTATATTTATATATTTCTATGTTATATATATATATGTTTATACTTATATTTATATATTTCTATGTTATATATATATATATGTTTATATTTATATTTCTATATTTCTATGTTATATATATGTATATATATATATATATATATATATATATATATATATATATATATATATATATATGTTTATATTTATATTTATATATTTCTTTGATATTCGTAACGTATGTTTTTTTTACGTTTGAGTTAGGAATTTGTTGTGAATGAAAACTCCTTGGTGAAGTATTATAAGAAACAGTATAAATTTTATATAGCTTTACCTAAAAGTTTGACAAAGAAGTATTAATTATTCCTTAAACCAGTTATTCAAAAATATATACTATGATATTTACCACGTGAACTACGATGGAACTAAAGAAAGAAATGGCATATAATTTTGCTTTTGCGCAGGGGTTCCTTGAGACATTAATTTATTTTAAGGGTTACACAAGGGTAAAAAGGCTGAGAAATGCTACACGAGATATTGCAACCCTTTGCCCTTACCTTACTACACCGTTGCATAGCGAGTAAGCATTTTAGTCTGCATTTAGTTCGTTTTTACTTTCTTTCAATTGATTTTTTATTTTCACAATAAAATCCTCATGTTCCGTTTTATCATTTATTTCTTCCAGGGTAACTGGTAACTTCCGTACTACGATGGACAAAAGGTTTTTATTTCCATTTCGCTTTTTAGTGTTGTGAGGGGGAAGTCGAGACCCTTGGTCACGTCTTCTTTCATTGCAAGTCGGTAGCACCATTGTGTAAGTTTGTTGAAGGTCTCATGGTTCGCATGTTGCAGGGAAAGTTTTTCGTCCTTGAGGCCGCTTCTGTTTGTAGCAATGTGGCCCCGCCGCTAACGGAGTCTGAACTCTATGTGTTCCACTGCTTGCTAGGAGTTATGAGAGTCGTGATTTGGGTGACGCGTCAGAAGGGATTCTATGAAGGTGAGAAGTTCACTTCTTCCCTACTAATCTTGTACTTTAAGCATCAGCTTAAAGTCAAGATTAGGACGGAAAGGCGGCGACTCCCTTCATCAGAATTCGCCAAAAGGTGGGTAAATCTTGCGCGAATGTGTAGAGTGAGAGGAGCTGACTTGGAGTGGCACTTGGACCTCGGCTAGGTGCAGGATTTCGTCCCTCTTGGGTTCAACAGACGCAACCCGTCCCGATATTGGACTAGTATGGGTTTATTTTGAATTTTTAGTTTCTCGTTTCTGGTTGACTTGGCTAGAGTATGTATGCTCATTGGCCCCCCTTTTATTTCTGTCCCTAATTTTTCTTTAGTTTAATTCCCCATCCCCTCCCGCGTTGGGTGGCCGTTGGTAGCTAAGTTTTTAGTTTAAGACAGATGATGACCGTCCTTCCCCATCCCCCTTTTTAGGCCTTGTGCCACATTTTGTATATGTTTTTTTAATATATGCAAATAAATATTAGTGTGACCTGGTTTTGGTGAACTTGTTCGGAGTGAAAATTACTGTTTTTTGGCTCGGAATACCCCCGGGCGGTTGTTATTTTTCAGACCTTTTTTTTGACGGGTGAACGTGTTATTGACTTTTGGTCTTTTAAGTTAAGTTATTTTTTAAGTTTTTATTTTCATTTGTTTCATTTGAATATATTTTTCTTTCTTGGCTTCGGCCAACATTTTTTGATTTTTTAGTTCGGTAAGACAAAGTCTTACCGGCTTTTTTATTTTCTGTTGTTGTTACATTTGAAGAAAAGAAAAAAGAAAAAGTTTTGTTTTAATTTATCCTCCTTTTCGTTTTTACCCTCCCCCGTTTTATTTAGCGACTTCGGTCGCAATCCTTTAATTTTTTAAGTTTCAGCTTTTGGTTTTAATTTATTTCTTTAGCGGCTTCGGCCGCAAACCTTTATTTTTTAGTTTGGTTTGACTAGTGTCAAACCAGACATTTTTATTTCTTTTCTTTTTCTGTTGTTTAATTGGGGAAAAAAAAGTAGGAGTTTATTTATTGTTTTTTCTTTTATTTCGGCTGCCTTCGGGCGCCATTTTCATTTTATTTTTTATTTTTTTTTTTTTTAAAGTCTTACGAGACTATTTAGTTTATAGTTTTTTCTTTTCTTTTTCTAGAACTTTTAGTTTTCCAAGTTTATTTATTTTATAGCCTTTGATTTAAAGTTTATTGTTAATTTGTTTTAATTTATTTTGTGGTACTTTAACTTTAACTACTTTTGTTTTTGCCTTTTATTTTTTATTTTTTCTTTCTCCATATCTCAACTCCTCACAATTGGGCAAGTGTTTCTGCCTTAACTTTTAAATGGCCGACGAAATGAGTCGGTCAGGGGTCAAGAAAGACCTCTTTGGGGCGGCTGCTAAAGCCGACCCCCCGGATAAAGATAAATCCAAATCTAAAAAACGGGGTAAGGTTTCCCCAATCAAACCTGACAAGGCAAACGCAAATGACAAGGAGGAGGCCATGCAGGTCTCCAACTCAAATGAAAAGGTGCCGAAAGTGGCTCAGTCCAAGTCTACAGCCGAGGAATCGCCCTCTTGCTGGAAGTCCCCCCCGAGTTGTATTGTGAACATCGCGGAGTTCCTGGAAAAGGCAAAGGATTTTGCCCATCTTGTAAATAAAGATGGCATCCTTAAAGACGTCCAGGAACTTCAGAAGTTCGAACAAAGAATGGTGACCGTCTTCGCGGTTGACAGGCGTACGCGCAAAATCTGTCGATCCACGAAAGACACAGTGATCAAATCACTTATGTCCCTGGGGATAAAACCCCAAAGAGTAATCAAGGGAGTGAAATTCTTCATGTGGGACGTACTGCTGCCCACGCCAGAGGATTGCCTGGAAATGGCAAAAAGGGAGTTGATAACAAAGGACCTGATTCTCCGTACCGAATACATGGGTAGGCGAAGGACCAGGGTGGCAGTGTTTGAGGTTCCTCCTCAAATTTCCGGAGAGCTCCTGGCTGCATTCTTTATGCAGTACGGCCAAATTTTAGGGGCTCTCTCGGACAATTTGAACGGGGGGTGGACTTTTGACATCATGATTGATGAGGCGGCCTTCAAGTCCATCCCCAACTGTCTGGATTTTGGCAACCGGAGATTGCCAGTCATTGTGACTGGCAGAAAACCAGTATGCTGGAGGTGTGGAGTGACTGGTCATCTCTCCTCCTCCTGCCCAGGGAAGAAGGCCCCTGGAGCTCCGGTTGCTGGCGACCCAAATCCCCCTTTGGCCGACACTGATAAAACCGCGGCGCCTGTAATGGGCCTACCTACTAAGCGGACCGGTGTGGAAAATCCCTCGTTTGGGTCTTTGTCCCCATTGCCCCTCAAACCAACGCCTTCCACAAGTGTGGATAAGGAGAAGGATGAGGGGGGATGGCGTGTAGTAGGTAGGGCCAAAGGGAAGGTCCAGACAGCGGGACCTCTGTCTAAGCATGACTCCGGGGACAAAACCACCTACAGCCCCATTCCCTCTACTAGCTCGGAGGGCGACGCCTCGGCCTCTTATGAGGAGACTGCGACTCCTGCTCAGAAACTTAATGAGCCAAGCTGGCAGAAGATCTTAGACCTCAAAAAGTTGAAGCAGAAGCTGGAGGACAAAAAGGCAAAGAAACAGAAGCCGCTGGGGGTTCCCTGCCCCTCATCCTCTGCCCCGTCTTCCCCTCCATCATTTGCTAAACCTCCAGCACCTAAATCCTTATCAAATTCTCCTGCGAAACATAAAAAACCTGTTTCAAACAAGCCTTCCCCCATCAAGACCCCATCTGGAATGACTCCATCACACACACCAGCAAGTACACCTACCCCAACACCTACACAGACACCACATAAAAAACGCAACAGAAGTCCAGACGCTCAGGTCGTGGGGGAAAAGGGGAAGAAAAAGCTGAAGCCTCCATATAACTTAGGGGAAGACGTCTGCCGCGTATCCCGGGTCCATGTGGAGAATGTGTTGGGGATAACCAAGAACCCCAGGCCCTTGAAAGTCCTATTCAACTTTCAAAAGTTGAGTGGACTGGACATTGAGGACCCGACAAATTTCAAAAAAGCAAAAAGACTCCTAACAGTTGTGCGATCGGGCCCGGGTACGCGGGAGATTTGGGGCATGATTGAGGAGGCAAACTCATCTTTGAAATTAGTGCCCCCAGCGGCGGTATTTGAGCCCAATTTGGATTCTTCTAAAACGTGCAGAGGGAGGGTCCCTGTTTTTGTTCACCCTTCCCTGTATAGGGCGCTTAAATTAACATTTCCAGCGGACATCGGTGGCCTGTCTCATGGTGATACCGTCGAAAATGAGATGGCGTCAGGTTCAATGGGACAGGCTGTCGGTGTCCTCACCCCAGCAATGTTCTACTCGGATGGGCGACCCTAGTCGATTTGATAATGGCACTCTGGTTAGCTAGTGTGAATGTCCGAGGCCTGAGGTCGGAGTCTCGAAGGGTGAGACTCGTTCGCGACCTTCAGAGCCTCGGTGTGAATATATGTTGTGTACAAGAGACCCGTTTTTCTTCTCGCGATCATGAAGACATTCTGTCTAGGGAGTTTACTCTTTATTCAGCATGTTTTGATGGACACTCGAGGGGTGTCTCTTGGCTGGTGAGCAAGACTTTGAAGGCTGCGTGTGCTCTTGTCTTCGCAGATCCGGCGGGCAGGCTTTGCGTGCTGGATGCTACCATAAAGGATAAGGCTTTGCGTCTCATTGGGGTTTATGGGCCCAATACCCAGGCTGAGCGACCTGCTTTGTTTCGGCAGATCGAGCCGTTTATGACGACATCACGTCGGTTAATTTTAGCGGGGGATTGGAATGCCGTCCTTGACCCCGATATAGATCGTATAGGGTCAAAATATAAAGCGGGTACTAAAAACTGGGGAGTGGAACATTTTCGGGGCTTTGTCGATGGGTTTGATCTCATCGACAAGTACCGGAATGAACACCCTCAGCGGGTAGTATGGACTTGGACAAATAGTGGCAGCTCGGCTGTAGGTGTGCTTGCGAGCTACCTCGACCGAGTTTTAGTTAGGAGAGTCGATGTAGGACTCTTAGGGTGTCCAAGTTTTCATTATATAGTTTATTCGGATCATAGGCTTGTCCGGGTCCGTGTAAACTTAGATAAGCCTAAAGTTAGGATAACTGGCTACTGGAAATTCAACTGCTCGTTATTTGGCGAGCAGCATTTCCGGGACCAGTTTTTACTAACCTTACAAAGGGAGCTGACGGGGGCTGTGGTGGGAAATGCCTGGTGGGACAAACTTAAATCTAAAATTCGAACGTTTGCTGCCGATTTTAGTCGTCGACTCAATGTAGATAGATTAGCGGCGCAAACGGCTCTAGAACAAAGAGTTGATCGGGCTGTGAAATCCCGTGATAGTGGGGAAGTAGTCTTAGCTAAGGCAGAGTTGTCCTCCTTGCTTATCAAGAAGGATCAAGCTCTGGTAGTTAGGGCTAGGTTAAAAAGAATGTCCTCTGAGGCGACGAATATGGCCGCGGAACTGCGTGCAGAGCAAAGTAGGAATGCTTCAAGACGGCATATCGCGAGCGTCACATTGCCGGATGGGCGGACAGTGACTACAAACTCGGGCATATGCGAGGCTTTTCGGGATTACTTTCGGGAGCTTTTTACCAGGGAGCCCGGTCTGAGCTCTGCTCGGTTCGACACCTATTTAGCTGACTTTCCCTGCCTTGAGGCAGCTGAAGCGGCTGGGTGCGAGGGTCCCATCACTGAGTCGGAAATCTGGGAAGCGCTGAAACAGGTTGGCCTGGATAAGTCTCCGGGATTAGATGGTCTTCCTTACGAAGTTTACTTGAGGCAGTCGCCCGTTTTTGTTCCTTTGCTGGAGCTGGTCTTTAACAACTGGATGAAGCAGGGGTCTATACCTCAACGCTTCACCAGGGGTGTGATCAAGCTGCTGCGTAAGGACAAAAGTGGTGGGGATGGGATAGGTAACTTTCGCCCTTTAACTATGTTAAATACAGAGTTAAAGATTTTGGCTAAGGTCTTGGCTAACCGTTTGCAGCTTGTCCTGTCTAGTCTGATTGGCTCCGAGCAGACTTGTTCTGTGAAGGGCCGGACTATTCAGGACAACCTTCACATGGTGCGCCTGATCATCGAGAAAGTCGACAGTGAAGCCGCGCTGATCAATTTAGATCAGTCCAAGGCCTTTGATAGGGTTGACCATCGATTCTTGGAGGCTGTTCTTTCGGCTGCCGGTTTCGGGCCGTACTTTCGCTCCTGGATCCGGCTTATGTATGCGACCCCCGGTGCGCTGGTGGAAGTGAACGGGGTAAGATCGGAACCTTTCGTATTGTCTCGATCTATTCGTCAGGGTTGTCCGCTTTCGCCTATGCTTTACGTTCTTGCGTTGGAACCCTTCCTTCGCAAGTTAAAGGCGAATCCGGTCCTACGCGGAATCTCTTTACCTGGTGCTACCACCTCGGCCAGGTATTCTGCCTATGCTGACGACGTTTCGGTTCTTGTGTCGAGCAGAGCCGAGATTAACGAAGTCAGCAGAGAAATCGGTGGGTATGAGATGGTGACAGGGGCCAAGATCAACCGCGATAAGTCTGTTGGCTTGCGGTTGGGTGCGTGGAAGGGGGTTTCTCTTCCCGGACCATTCAGCTGGACGGATGGGCCGATCAAGATACTCGGCGTCTGGTTCGGTCCTGATATCCAGTTGGATATGAATTGGTCGGAGGTACGAGAGAAGGCCGAGAGCGCAATTAATTTGTGGTCTCGGAGGAGGCTTTCCTTGAAGGGGAGGGCGGAGGTATGTGTTTCACATATCTACCCGATTCTCCTTTACCGACTCTCGGTACTTCCACTTCCGTCTACCACAGTGCTTTCATTAGTACAGCTCTTGTTCTCTTTCTTGTGGAGAGGCAGAGCTCCTAGGGTATGTCGGGAGATCTGTTGCCTTCATCCTACTGAAGGCGGTCTAGGTATGCCTAGCATTGAGATTCGTCTCGATATGCTTCGCATCGGGTTCCTGGATCGTTTGTGTCGCGATTCGGATGACGGGGGCGCCTTCTGGAAGGAAGACGCCCGTAGATCCTTCCCATCCTTGAGAAGTGTGCACTCGGGCGAGGAGGAGGCTGGCCGTTTGCCTCGTGCCGAGTGCTCCTTCTACCGTGAATGTCGTCTGGCTCTGAAACACCTCTTACGGGCGACGGTTGGCCTCCACAACGTCCAGGCGTTGTCTCGTAGGGCATTATATCGGGTGGTAGTCAGGGGGTCCGTTCATGATGATTTGATTGACGAGCTCGGTCTTACGAAGCAGGAGGCTCGCTCAATCTGGCCTTGGGCTTCCGGGTTGAAATGTCTCAACAACGATGAGGCATCCCTCACCTGGCTGGTGATACGTGGGGCCCTCTGGGTCGGCAAAAAACTTTGCGCAGCGGGTTTGGAGAAATATCCAAACTGCCGACGTTGTGAGGGGGAAGTCGAGACCCTTGGTCACGTCTTCTTTCATTGCAAGTCGGTAGCACCATTGTGTAAGTTTGTTGAAGGTCTCATGGTTCGCATGTTGCAGGGAAAGTTTTTCGTCCTTGAGGCCGCTTCTGTTTGTAGCAATGTGGCCCCGCCGCTAACGGAGTCTGAACTTTATGTGTTCCACTGCTTGCTAGGAGTTATGAGAGTCGTGATTTGGGTGACGCGTCAGAAGGGATTCTATGAAGGTGAGAAGTTCACTTCTTCCCTACTAATCTTGTACTTTAAGCATCAGCTTAAAGTCAAGATTAGGACGGAAAGGCGGCGACTCCCTTCATCAGAATTCGGCAAAAGGTGGGTAAATCTTGCGCGAATGTGTAGAGTGAGAGGAGCTGACTTGGAGTGGCACTTGGACCTCGGTTAGGTGCAGGATTTCGTCCCTCATGGGTTCAACAGAAGCAACCCGTCCCGATATTAGACTAGTATAGGTTTATTTTGAATTTTTAGTTTCTCGTTTCTGGTTAACTTAGCTAGAGTATGTATGCTCATTAGCCCCCCTTTTATTTCTGTCCCTATTTTTCTTTAGTTTAATTCCCCATCCCCTCCCGCGTTAGGTGGCCAGTGACGTCAGTTCTCTGGTAGTTGCGGGATGGCTTTCGTTTCGTGTGTGTGGTTTTTCGTATTTGTTATTGTGTCTGAATGAGTGTGTGTCTGTGTGAGTGATTTTGGAAGGATGACTGTTTTTCAAACTTTTATAATCCCGCAATTTTTTCGTCTAGTTAACTGATGTTACTGCCACATTTTAGGTACTGTGGGGGGGTTTATTACTAATCTTATTTTGTTTTGTTTTCTTGTAAATAGTTCATTTGTTTTGTAAATATACATTGGGGTTTTTAAAGTTGTTATCTCCCCCCCCCCCACTGACTTTGTATTGTACATATGGGGACTAGTTAGATTTTCATAGAGAATTTGAGGAATTATGGTGGATGTAGTAAGAAAGGTATGGAAGAATGTGTTGTTTTGGTGCTCGGACCGTTGTTGGTATGTTTGGGTCAGTGGTTGCGACTAGCTAAGTTTTTAGTTTAAGACAGATGATGACCGTCCTTCCCCACCCCCCTTTTTAGGCCTTGTGCCACATTTTGTATATGTTTTTTTAATATATGCAAATAAATATTAGTGTGACCTGGTTTTCCGTTTTGGCCAGGGCACACTCAGTATTCCATCTCAGGGTGTTGGAGACTTTCTACATCAGGTCCAGGCGACCGTCTGTTTGCAAACAAAGGTACTGTTTGCTTGGGCTTGCTGTGCTGGGTCTCTAGCATCTTGTGTGGTATTACTGTAATTATATACACTTGTATTTATCTTTCTCTTCCCTGCCCTTCATTCATGTCATTTATATATTTATATATTCTATGTTATATATATATATATATATATATATATATATATATATATATATATATACATATACATATATATATATATATATATGTTTATATTTATATTTATATATTTATATGTTATACATATATATATATATATGTTTATATTTATATTTATATTTTTATATATTTCTATGTTATATATATATATATGTGTGTTTATATTTATATTTATATATTTCTATGTTATATATATATATATGTTTATATTTATATTTATATATTTCTATGTTATATATATATATGTTTATATTTATATTTATATATTTCTATGTTATATATATATATGTTTATACTTATATTTATATATTTCTATGTTATATATATATATATGTTTATATTTATATTTCTATATTTCTATGTTATATATATGTATATATATATATATATATATATATATATATATATATATATATATATATATATGTTTATATTTATATTTATATATTTCTTTGATATTCGTAACGTATGTTTTTTTTACGTTTGAGTTAGGAATTTGTTGTGAATGAAAACTCCTTGGTGAAGTATTATAAGAAACAGTATAAATTTTATATAGCTTTACCTAAAAGTTTGACAAAGAAGTATTAATTATTCCTTAAACCAGTTATTCAAAAATATATACTATGATATTTACCACGTGAACTACGATGGAACTAAAGAAAGAAATGGCATATAATTTTGCTTTTGCGCAGGGGTTCCTTGAGACATTAATTTATTTTAAGGGTTACACAAGGGTAAAAAGGCTGAGAAATGCTACACGAGATATTGCAACCCTTTGCCCTTACCTTACTACACCGTTGCATAGCGAGTAAGCATTTTAGTCTGCATTTAGTTCGTTTTTACTTTCTTTCAATTGATTTTTTATTTTCACAATAAAATCCTCATGTTCCGTTTTATCATTTATTTCTTCCAGGGTAACTGGTAACTTCCGTACTACGATGGACAAAAGGTTTTTATTTCCATTTCGCTTTTTAGTGTTGCAATGATCGTGTCCTCAAATGGTTCCGCGTTTTTAGGTATTAATCTTGATAATCCATCCGCATGTCCTAAGTTTTAGACAGTTGGTACTCCATCGTCAAATCATAGTTTAATAAGATGGTACCCCAGTGTTTATTCTATTAGCTGTATGCAAAGATATTCCTTTTTTGAACCATATATTAATTTATATATGTGGTCTTTTTACAACGGAAAATTTCTTCCATGAATAAATTTACGAAATTTCTTCCTAGCAGATGTAAATGCTAGGGCTTCATTCTCAATCTGGCTGTAATTTTTTTCTGTTGGTAGAAGCGAGCGTGGAGCATGAGCGAAGGTTTTCATTTTACAGGCATCGTATTTGTGTAAAATTAAGAAGAAAAACGAATAAGAGGTGGTAGATAAGAAGATGATGAAGGAAGAAGATAATGAAGGAAGAAGAGGAAGAAGATGGTGAAGGAAGAAGAGGAAAGATGATGATGAAGGAAGAGGAGGAAGATGATAATGAAGGAAGAGGAGGAAGAAGATGGTGAAGGAAGAAGAGGAAAGAAGATGATGAAGGAAGAGGAGGAAGTTGATAATGAAGGAAGAGGAGAAAGAAGATGGTGAAGGAAGAAGAGGAAAGAAGACGATGAAGGAAGAGGAGGAAGATGATAATGAAGTAAGAGGAGAAAGAAGATGGTGAAGGAAGAGGAGGAAGAAGATGGGGAAGGAAGAAGAGGAAAGAAGATGATGAAGGAAGAGGAGGAAGATGATAATGAAGGAAGATGAGGTAGAAGATGGTGAAGGATGGTGAAGGAAGAAGAGGAAAGAAGATGATGAAGGAAGAAGAAGATGATGAAGGAAGAAGATGGTGAAGGAAGAAGAGGAAGAAGAGGATGAAGGAAGAAGAGGAAGAAGATGAGGTAGGAAGAAGATGAAGAAGTTGATGAAGGAATAAGAGGTAGAAGATGATGAAGGTAGAAGAGAAAGAATATCGTGAAGGAAGAAGAAATTCAATTCGAAACAAAAAGCCCAGAAAATTTTCCAAAACAAAATATATTATACTGCGTACTAATTTTGTCACATCTACAATCGAAACTCAACAGAAAGGTCGTTACTACTGCATTACAGACAATAACAAATAAATACTAAACGAAACAATGTTAAATCGTGAAGGTGCTGATTACTCCATCGCCTGTAATAATTGTTTCACAAAAATGTATTGAAGGAACTCCATGGAATCTAAATAATAGATTATATGAACGCAAAAGTGACATTTTACGAAATAATAGATCAAATGCATTGGTTGCCTATCGTAACGAGACTGACCACAATTTTGACATAATAAATGTTACTCTGATCAAAGGAGTAAATAATTCACTACGACGTAAATATCTAGAAAGTACCTTAATCGCAAGGTCAAGTAAATTTGCACCCTGGCTCTAGCAATATTTTACCATTCCTGGCAGATCTTCTAATATCACAGTATGGAATATCTACTTACAATATTGATGGAAAGAAAAGAAAAGAAAAACTCTAAATGAAGTCGGCTGCAAATAAAAATAATTCTAAAATGTTGTGCGCATGTGTAGTCCTAGCAACATAACAATTTTAATCCAAATGAAATCCTAAAGGACGAAACGCATCACAAGTATATTTTTTACACTTTGTCAAAATGTGCATAATCATATATATATATATATATATATATATATATATATATATATATATATATATATATATATATATATATATATATATATGAGGGTCATTCAATAAGTAAGGTGAATTTTTCGGTATAAGGACTTCTAATACAGATAGAAGCTTACTCTTTTTTATTTTTTTTTGTTTTGGCGATTAACAAAGATGGCCGACCAAGAAGCATGCTCCAGGATTGAACAGCGGTCAGTTATCAAGTTTTTGGTTGCTGAAGGATGCAAACCAGTTGAAATTCATACGAGAATATCAACTGTGTATGGTGCCACATGTTTCAGCCAAAAAATGTCTACAAGTGGGCTAAATTGTTTAAAGAAGGACGGAGCAGTGTTGAGGATGAAGACAGGCCTGGGATGCCTACAGAAGTGAAGTCTCCTGAGGTGATCCAATCAGTCAATGACCTCATTCACTCTGACAGAAGGGTGACAGTGGATGACATTGCAAGGACTTTGAGCTTATCTGTTGGGACATCACACAAGGTCAGCTGCCTGTGGGTGCCAAAGATGCTTACTGCAGAGCACAAACAGCACAGCAGCCCAAACGGTGCAGACCATCAACGAGCTGGGCTGGGAACTGCTCTCTCATCCCCCTAACAGCGCAGATCTTGCCACTTCAGACTTTGACCTGTTTGGTCTCTTGAAAGCGTTCACGAGAGGCACGAAGTTTAAAAGTGACGATGAAATCAAAAGTGTTGTGAGCGACTGGCTGAGACATCAGTCCAAAGATTTTTACGCTGAGGGAATACGGAAGCTTGAGCACAGATGGAAAAAGTGTGTGACAGTGCTGGGAGACTACGTTGGAAAAAAAAGTAAGCTTCTATCTGTATTAGAAGTCCTTATACCGAAAAATTCACCTTATTGATTGAATGACCCTCGTATATATATATATATATATATATATATATATATATATATATGTTTGTGTGTGCGTGTGTGTGTATGTGTGTGAGTGTATACAAAGGGTGGAAACAAATATACGTACTTCGTACACAAACAAATTTTTAATTTATTGTATTGCGAACACCTGAATAAACATAATTTGCATATAATTAACTTTACACTGATGAATAATAACTACATATGCATAGAAAACAAAAAAAAATTAATTTAACAGAAATAAATTTAATGTGTGAAAAAGTTATTCGTACAATGCAAAATGCAGATTATAAAATATTTAAATTGCTTTAATACTCTAGATTATGCAAGTGGAATATTCGAGAATGTTCTAATAATGTTATCAGTTGTTATATATATATATATATATATATATATATATATATATATATATATATATATACATATTTGTGTGTGTGTAGTGTGTGTGTAGCGTGTGTGTTAGATAAGATATCTACTCATACATTTGCTAACTCGCAAGATAGATAAGATTCATATGAATTGTCATAGATTGATAGATAGATAGATAGATAGATAGATAGATAGATAGATAGAAAGGTAGATGCTTACGTAGATAGATAAATAAGTAATAGAGAAAGTTGATGGCAATATATGCTCATTTAATACCAATTTTGACTTTTAAAATATTTTATATAGATACATATATACAGGATGCGATGGATAAATTGTCGTATAAACGAGGCAAAAATTAAAATAACACTGACATCTCAGTTTAAGAGAAATATTTACCAAAATTGCACAAACATATCTTCAAATACTAAAGAGTATATTTATTAAATAAAATTGCTATTGGCTTTAACCACGGACTCCAGGCGACTTCGGAATGTCCTGCAACTATTCTGGACGGTCTCCTTGTTTCGAATGGTGAATGCTGCCATAATACGTGTCTTCTGTTCATCTTTGATGTTAAAAGGAGTTTTGTTGGTCTCTCGCTCAACTGCGCCCTACACATAATAAGACTAGGGAGTTAGATGTTCAAATGTAAGTGGTGATGTTGTTTCAAAAATTGTCTGACAGTATTCACTGTCTTCTTCTGCTTGTGAGGCATGGTGCAGAGTCCTGTTGCCAGACATATGGTATTTCAGCAGCCACCCGCTTCACCCAGGGTAGCACCAACTTGTAGTATATATGAATAGGCTTTGATAGATTGATAGACAGACACAGTGGAATAGAGAATTCTGATGCGAATGTATATAATACCACTATATATTATATATATATATATATATATATATATATATATATATATATATATATATATAACTATTTTGTATACATATATTTCAATGAAATGTGCATACACACACACACACACACACACAATAATTTCATTATAATAATTTCAGACGGTGTCGAATTGTTTCGCAGACCCCATGACACCGTTGATGAAGCATCTCTACATTATTAATGTCTGTTGCAAAAACCATTATTTTTAGCTGTCTCCCCAGATAAAAATCCAAAGGAAGTAGACCAGGGTAAGCTGCAGGACATGGAACCGGTCCTACCCTATCTCTCTAACTTTCATGATAAATGTCAGCTAGCGTATCGCGAAAAATTTGCTTAAATTTGCTGGAGCCCCATAATACATGAACCACATGACTATTCGTATGAGCAGGGGTGCATATTCTAGCAGGTCTGGAAGTGTGTTCGAAATAAAGCCCTTGAAGACAGTTCCTGTAAGCGTTGCTGGTGGAACATATGGACCTACCAGACAGTCACCTACAACTCTAGCCAACATATTACTCGTAAACTGATGCTGATGTCTAGCCTGTATTGCACCATGGAGATTTCGATCCATCTATCAATGGTGGTTGGGTAAGTTTGTTTTTTTATCTTTTCCAAATGTTGCTTCATCCGTAAACAAGAATGAATTGACAAACATCGTATCGACAAAAGTTGTCTCGTGATGAGTAATTATATTGCGAAAGACCCTGCCCACGTTATAAATGATACGGTTACAGAAGTTGCTATTGAAATCCCCTTCATGCCGTATTTATGAGATGTACACAATGCTAGGGCCACTGGACGTGTGTTGATACCTGGATCGTTTCCGACAGCCTGTAGAATGTGCCCTTCGTGGTCAGGAGTATGATCGGATCTTGGTCTTCCTCGATTTATAGTTTGTGGTGTCACGGATCCTGTCTCATCGAGTCAACGATAGACAGCAGCAAAAGATGGATGACTTGGCTGGAAACGCAATCTGATACCGCCGTGTAGCCTCTAGACCATTACTATTCAAGCGGCTGTATGTAAAAATCCTGAAGAAGGCCGCAGCGTACCAGGACCAAAACGTTGTGAAAATTGATTTTTACATACAGCCGCTTAAATAGTAATGGTCTATATTTCTGAGATGAGATATTTTAATTATTTACACTATATATATAAAATTTTTGCCCTTATCACAATAAAAAATCCTTACATTTGCCTTGATAAAGTCCCTCAGAGGACGAAAAACATTGGCTACAATATGTTTTCTTTTTGTCTTCATTCACACACACACACACACACACACACACCATATATATATATATTCAACATCATGACTTGATAAAACACCGGAGGTGTTGAAACAAAATGGCTATTTTTGTAGTGATTTTATAACATATTTATGTTATAATTTTTAAATAATAAATAATTATATCTACTCTAATCTGTATTGAGAACTCTTTTAAGAATAGTAATTGTTGGTTATTGGAATTTATTCCGTATACACCAATCCCATACTTGGATATATATATATATATATATATATATATATATATATATATATATATATCAGTAAAAATATCTCTGGGTAAGTTATCGTAGTAGATCGTTTTAATATTAAATATTAAAACTGATCCACAAAAGAGAACTTAATATAATTTTTATTATAGAGTATACAAATGAATTGCAATTAATGAGATCTAAACGATTTACCTCATACAGATGATCATTTCGTCCATAAGTAGGTAGTTTTTCCCTGGACATATCAATGCAAATACATTTGCTAAAATCAATAAATCGTTTCTTCACAGGAAATTGGAAAGGCAAAGGAAGGAAAGAAGGAAAAAAGAAAAAGGAAAGAATATATATATATATATATATATATATATATTTATTTATACGCACACACACACACACACACCCATATATATATATATATATATATATATATATATATATATATATATATATATATATATTATAAATTAATAGATTTAAAATATGCTTTTAGGCGGTAAAACCATATTTTAAATCTATTAATTTATAATATTAATGCTCTGTAAATTTAAATTTACATTGAGCACTATTGTGTAAAAATAAAAATATCTATAAGAACACCGGATTTTATATCTTACTGTTCTTTCCTTTTTATTTATATATACATATATATATATATATATATATATATATATATATATATATATATATATATATATATATTAAACATGTTACATTCAATAATTTCGATATCACGTCATTTTATTTTATAAGAATCCTTTCAAGTATCTGTCTATATTTGTCAGATGAGATATTATGCACACTATTTAGATTATTCGGACTATTGTCCTCATCTTTGTCGCCATATTTATTACAAATTTTCGGCCGTTGTACGCTCCGGCCTTCTTCAGGTGGTTGGAATGTCGAACTGAACCCTTTATTTCGCTCACTGGGGTAGACTGTTCTAGTTCCACGTGCCATGTTCTACTGGACCATGTGAACTAAATAAGACCTTCGATTCAGTTCACGAAGGAGAAAGAAAGTAACAACACACTCCCATTGCTGGATGTTCAAATGTCTCGAATAGAGCATGGGTCCAAGACATCCGTATACCGTAAACCGACATTCACCGGACAGTACCTCAATTTCAACTCCCACCATCCATACAGCTTAAAGAAAGGGATCGTCCGCTGCTTACAACACCGAGCAAAAGGCATAAGTGGCGACCCAGAGACATTAGATAGACAGTCTGCCTGCCTTATGTGAAGGGGTTATCAGAGAAAATACAAAGGATCTGCGGTCCATATGACATCAGGACAACCTTCAAAAGCTTGACGACACTTCGCAGATGAGGACAATAGTCCAAATATGTAAATAATTACCTGCAATATTTTTTGAAAAAAAAAAAAGAATATTACAAACAATACATATTTTGGAAAAAAAATATTACCAGCAATATATATTTTTGGAAAAAAATATTACCACCGACCCATTTTTTAGAAAAAAATATTACCAGCAATATACGTTTTGGAAAAAAAATATTACCAGCAATACCTATTTTGAAAAAAAATTTTACCAGCAATAAATTAAAAAAAAAACCCCCAAAAAACATTACTAGCAATAAAAATATTGTCGGCATTAAATAACCTATTGAGGTTAGTATGCAAAACAAACTAAAGTAAAATAGTTGCCATTCTAGTCGCACACTTATATTCATGTAGCAAGGGCACCTGGGAAAAAGCTCATCGGAGCAGATGACATGAAAATATTTGTAAAAAGACTAAGAGAACCTATGCCACGTCGGTGAGAAAGTGACTGTAGACGAGATGCCTGGTCAGGATCGATTGTATTGCAGATTTGTGTATTTAGTCAAGAATACAAAGGATCTCCGGTCGATATAACATCAGGACAATCTTCAAAAGCTGGACGACATTTCGCAGATATTTCACCCGAGTAAGACCCCACCATAGAGGATAATATGACTAAAGACTGCGTGTACGCTGTCCCGTGCAGCTGTGGATGTGTATGTGTGTGTGTGTGTGAGAGAGAGAAGGCCGGAAAAATAACCGTGCCAAAATATACGTACATATAAAAAGGTGCTAAATATATTGCTCAGAAAAACGACCATGAACAGAAAGACAATATATATATATATATATATATATATATATATATATTTGTGTATTTAGGCAGCAATCCTTCTTTCAAGCACATTTCATTAAAAACGACTGACAAGGTGCTTTTATTTAGTTTTATTAGATCGCACAAGAAATTATATAAAAAACTAAATAAAAGTACCTTGTCAGTCGTTTTTAATATATATATATATATATATATATATATATATATATATATATATATATATATATATATATATGTATATATATACACGGTCAAAGATCGGATGGTACCGTGAGAGCTTGAACCCCAGCTCACGCATAATATATATATATATATATATATATATATATATATATATATATATATATATCTGATATACGTAAAATACGTATAGAAAATACTAAAATTATAGATAAACATACAGACATTAGACGCCTTAAAATCTTAGAGGCATTACATATTAAAAGCAAAAGACCTCTTATTAATCGTATAGATTACAATATTTCTGGTAACATATTACAATGTTTATAATATATTTAAATTTTATAACGTATTCTTCGATCTTTTGGCTTGTGTTGTGGAAATCTTTTTCACGCTGTCACATGATAAAAATCTTCGCCCTGCACGTGATAACATCATCGCGTCTTTTGAATTTAAAAGGATTTTAACGTTTATTTAGTTTGTAAAAAAGTAGCAGCATGATTACGCTACAAGATAATTGGCAAATGTTTGTTTAAAAAAAAAATTCTGACTAAAAATATTGACCCTGAAGATGAACAATGATGTTCGAAAGCGCTAGGTCATCGTATGGACAATACATATTTCGAAATCATTTTCAAATAAAAAGTCTCATTAGAGAATATGAGAAAATTCAAAAGAAAATATGCAAGACTATGTTGTCTTTAACATTCAATACTACATGTTTAAAAGAAAAGTTGCTGCCAAATTACACACACACACACACACACATACATATATATATATATATATATATATATATATATATATAAAATAAGGCAAGAATATCCTTAAAATCCATCTCGGTCATAATTTATTTCATGAAGATGTTTATATATTCATCTATTCAGATAAAAAAAATACCTTTCTGAAAAGATGAATATATAAATATGTTCATTAAATAAATTTTAAACGAGATGGATTTTTAAGGATTTTCTTGACTTTTAACTACAATTACAAACTGGTATTATATATATATATATATATATATATATATATATATATATATATATATATATATATATGTGTGTGTGTGTGTGTGTATGTATGTATGTATGTATGTATGTATTGTGTTCTTATTGAGGCTAGCAGATGTTTGCGAGAAATCGATTGAGATAGACAATGTAGGAAACTGGAAAAAAACTGCGATAGGGAGATAAGAATAATGTCTATAATGTTTTGAAAACAAAGCCTCACTTGTTTAGAAGATCGAGCGACCGACTGACTTAGTTTAAAGTAGGAAATCAACAAAAATCATGACATCGAAATATTCTTAAGGAGCCAAGAGTATCTTTAAAACAAAGAAGCGTCGAGACTCTTCAGTTTGGTAATTAACGACCTAAAACGCTCCCAATTACAAATACTTACATTCAAGTAGCCTTTTCGGCCTTCTTTTTTCAAATCGCTTCGAACGCGCTTGTTTTCGTAACGAAATACTGGTTCAGATATTCATATATGTTTCTTTCTGTCTTCTTTTTTTCAGTGTAATTACTATAATTAATGAGAAGCTAATGAACTATAAGATGCGTTAATTGATTCAATTACTTACGTGAATATTTAGTTTTTATTCAAGTTTTTACTATTTTCAAAAATGTATGACGATTTTTCTCAAGTAGTGACGTGTGCATACGAATTTTCTGTTTTCTCTCGTCTCTTCCATTTTTGCGTACGATTTCAGCCTTTTAAAAGTTTGCTTAGCTAGCAAAATGAAATACACTCGAAAAATAAATCTTAAAATATATATATTGACTTTTTTTTTTAATTAAACTTTTACATTGTTAAGATCAAAAATACAATTT
>OZ038512.1:8921236-8981236 GCA_964036315.1 Acanthosepion esculentum
ACGCCCAAGAGCCACTCGAGCTAGAACCTTACAGATTGAGAGGCTTCACCCCCACCCCCAAGCAGGGCGATAATGCCACAAAGACACAAGTGGCCAGCGATAGTGAAAGATAAACCTATACCCCTGTTCAGAAGACCTGGGTGGAGTGCGAACTGGTCGATAGGCGAACCTATCTACTCCGGTTGAGTATTTGATTCTTAAGAAGAAGAATCTTCACTGCAATGAATCCTCAACTAGCTGGTCGAATATATCATTTTACCGCTGGTTTTTGGAGTAGATGCGATGTATGGACACTTTGTAGTATAAAGAGACGTCCCATTTTCAATTATTAAACAGAGATATACATCTATCGGACTGCGTATTCGAGAAACCTTAGCAACAAAAATATGTTATCCGACAGGGATTGAACATTTTTTTTAACATTTCGCCCAAAGTCAGATGGGAGTGCCACTAGCACGCAAGATTGTGGGAGCAAGAGTAAAAAGACGTGATTTAGGAATTGATAAAGGGAGTTCCACAGACGGGAAGTGCGAGACATGAATCTATTGCAGGGGAAAAGACGGTTACATTTAACCGTTTCGACACTGAACGAGTGGGACTGAGATGCATTTTAACAGTTACATTTACCACAATCACACAATAATATCTTGAAATATGAAAGAGTAACTGTCTATATTTCTGAGATGAGGTATTATGTACACTATTTACATTATTCGGACGATTGTCCTCATCTTTGTCGACATATTTATTACAACGTTTCGGCCTTTCAGTATCTGTCTATATTTCTGAGATGAGGTATTATGTACACTATTTACATTATTCGGACTATTGTCCTCATTTTTATTGCCATGTTTATCACAACGTTTCGGCCACTGTACGCTCAGGCCTTCCTAGTATACTGTGCAGCGCCAAATTCAAAACCAAACAATGTGACTACACAACGCGACAATTTACCCATCGCTCGCTTTATATATATATATATATATATATATATATATATATATATATATATATATATATATATATATATATATATATATATATGTGTGTGTGTGTGTGTGTGTGTGCATGTTTCATTAAAAACGACAGACAAAGTACTACGGTTAAGCTTTTTATTTAATTTTTCTTGTGTTCGAACAAGAGCTTTCTTTTCTGGACAAACAGTGTGTAAAAACTGTCCAAATGTTTTATATTTCCGAGTGATTTCGCTTATACCTTTAGCCATTATCAAGGATGATTCGATTTTTCAGCTTAATTGAATGTGTGCATTATGTGTATGTCTTAGTGTGTGGTAGGGATGTTTTCAATTTCCGAATACGGTTAGCACATTGTGGCCTTGTTCATAATTAATATTGTTAAGAGTTGGCTTTTTCTTTTTTTATCATTAAAGCCTCCATTATTTTTAATCTTGTTTTACAGGTGGATGCAGTTATTATATTTGTGTTTTCTACTAGTACGTTTCTAATGGAGTCTGGTAAGATTGTGTACGTGTTTAAATGGGTTCTAATGGAGCTGTGATCAGATAGGTGTAACGTATGACGTCTGGATAAGCATGTAGTTGTGTAACCGATGTAATTATTTATGAGTCCGGTTTGATCAGGAACACAGTTCCTTAAGGGGCATTTGAACTCATAGATAATGTTCGTTCTTTGTAATTTTGACTTAGCTGGTGTATGTGTTTTTTTAGGATAAGGTTAACTGTCTTAAATTTTTTATAATTGATTTGATTAATATAATTCGGGTCAATTGGAGTAGTGCATTTCTTTATAATATGTCTTAGTGAAGATTAGTCTTGTTTGTAATTAACGCGCATTTGGTTTTTGTAATAAATGTGTATGTGATTTTTGACTGTGTGTTCACTATCGTTATTACTTACTTTAGGGAGAAATAGTCTAATTTGGTGGTCTATAAGGTGGTTAGGTATGCTGTTGTCGATTATATATATATATATATATATATATATATATATATATATATATATATATATATATATATATATATATATATATATATATATGTGTGTGTGTGTGTTTGTTTGTGTGTGTGTGTATTCCTATATTTCCTATCACTTCTTTCACTGATCTAACCTCTGATCACTTTGCATAGGGTGATTTCTTCAAATGCAATATGAATCGAGATCTATTTTCTTCCTGATTATTATTTTTCTGTTCTTACTATTTAATAAAGTTTCTTGATTTTCTTATTCTTTCACACTCAGTAACCCCTTGTTTCTTAGTGACTTTATTGCCTTGCATGAAGTGAAATAAGGATATATATATATATATATATATATATATATATATATATATATATACGTTATACATCAGGATATATATATATATATATATATATATATATATATATATATATATATATATATACTTTATACATCAGGAGGTCAGTTGATTCCGCTACATTGGTTTCAACCACTACGTTATCCTCAGGCGATTTTAATCAAATGACACTGTAATCTCGGCTGCCGATTAGCTGTCCTACGGTCATTGGCTGCGACAGACGTTACTCCGAGAAACCGTACGAATATTGTAACGCTTCGCGAACACATTGACAAGCCTTACCAGCCACAAATCAAAGTACTATAAACTGACCTGGAAACTCTCCCGATTTAAACCCAATCAAGAATCTGTGGTCAATCGGCAAGGATCGACTTTGTGGAATGGACATACGAAGTACTAACATGTGCACTGGGTCACCTTTCACTGGAAAAATACGAAAAACAGTAAATAATAAAAGAATTATTCGTTTTGTTTCAATTAATTTGAACAAGGGTGTATATATCTATATATATATATGTGTGTATGCGTGTGTGTGTGTGTGTATGTATGTGTGTGTGTATTGTGACATGGCCCTCATTGATATATTAGACATATAATAAATTTCATATGAGACACTCTACCTTTGTGTTACTTCTTAGAGGTCAGAAAAGGAATTTGCGTTTGCTTGTCAACAAACAGAATGACTTTCTAAGAAAGTGAGTAAGCATCGGTCACCTACACTCACGTGGAATACATCACCAAGTGGGATTTGTTTATTGGAGCGATAGATTCCGATGACCTCCGACGACAGCAGCGGGAGAGAAAAATAGACAATCATATGCGACCATGTGAGATGAGAATTACACCCACAAAATTAATTTCGGAGGTCTTGAATCTTCTTGACTATTTATTGGATAATGGATAAAGGAATATTCTACCCAAAGAAAATATTTTATTTTTATCTCGGATGCAATCCAGTTAATCAAAGGGAAACGGAATACGAACATTATTCCGGAATCTTATATTTTACATTGAGGAATTAAGAACAACCAAATTTTGTGAACATTCTACAGAAACTTTGTCTGTCATGACGAAACTTAGAACTCCAAATTCCTCATACACAAACGTTTGAACTGATATCCGATATCAGTGATGTGTTCTTTTATTAATTGTACGTCTGTCACTCCATACTTTTCACATATTTTTTATTTTGTTATATCAAATTTATTTACAAAGTTTATTCTTGTAATCCTTACTTCGTGATGTGTTAAGCATTTCCTTCATTCATATATATATATATATATATATATATATATATATATATATTATAGTAATTCGTCGAGCTTAGAATCCTCAACAGCATGCAGAAAACACTGGACGGCAGTTTTGTCCCATCTGGGACTCATCAGCAGTGCGCATCCACTACCGAGTATCGAAACCGGATCGCTTCGATACAACGCTAACATCATACGAACTACTGTACAACGGGACTCGATGACGAAGAAGACATAAACTAGACTCGATATAGCGCCGCTACTCACTCAGTTCCGTTCACCGATACCCATCCAAGTATACAGAGTTATCCAGAGTACCCGAATAACCTCGGAACCTGTGCCCCAAGAGCCACGACTACTATTTTGAACATTAGCCGCTCTATCACAGAGCCAGCTAAGCACTGTGATAGAGATTTTTGCATTCTGTTGAGGATTCTAAGCTGAACGAATTACTATAAAAATTAGCCTAAATCCCCAAATCAATTGCACACACACATATATATATATATATATATATATATATATATATATATATATATATATATGCACATTTCATTGAAAACGACAGACAAGATATACACATTTTATCATGCGATCTAAAATTCTTTTTCTTTTCGAATGATAAATTATATAAAAACTGTCCGAATGTTCTTTTTATCCGAGCGCTTTCGGCTATACATTTAGCCATTTTCAATTATTATATCTTCATTGGTAAAATAAGAAATAGTTTGTTGTATGTATGTTTTATAAAATGTTTTCTTTTTTTCAAAACACGGTCAAGATATTATGTCCATGTTCATTTCTTATTTTAACAGATTAAAATGAAATTTTGAAAAATCTTTATATGAGGGAAAACGCCCTGGGATCTTGGAGGATAAGTAGTCATAAATCAAAATAAATTAGATCCCATATTATCTACAATCCTCAGCCTCAAGAGAGTGTCCCTCCATTTGTTTGTTTTATTTTTTGTTTTGTCTATATCAAAAAGTAAGATTCCCAAGTGGGAGGGTAATTGCCACAAGGTTCTACTACCTTGGAGCAAAATGGAGAAAGAGAGTAAGGCAGGAAGTGTTTGCCTTTATAGAGACTTCAATTTCCGGTTCTTTTAATGTTAGCATCATGGGAAAATGTATATCTTTTTCATTTATTTTATTGTTCATTATTTTTCATTTACTAGTGTACGTGTACCGTCAAAATTGATGGCAAGAGGGAATTTATTATAAGTAGTATATATTATATAAGTAGTATATATTATATTGTAAGTAATTGTTGGTTAATCCAAGTACAATTTTGTAACGTTGTTAACGTTAATAATTGAACAGTGTACAATTTATAAACTCCTAAGTAAAGATATCCGTATTTTATCCTCATAAATGTTACATTTTCACAACCAAAATTATATTTACTGCAAAAGTTCCCAAAGCACAATATGTTTGTGTAAAGTTTTGAAGACCTGAATAATCCTTGACAGTCCGTAGATTTAATCTGTTATTTCAGAGTCTGTTTACTTCTCGTCTTACTCAGAGCAAAGTATCAAATTTTTTTCTCTAGCTATTACCAAATCCCACAAGAGTCGTAACATAAAAACTGCATTAAAACTATCTACTTATTTAATTGTATAAGCTTTTACTTGCTATCATAAATTGTATAAACAAAAGATAAAATAAAAGTATAAATAAAAAAAAACCCTCTATCGATGACTAATGAATTATTACGAGAATTGTTCCCCCATCTTTTATAATGATAATTTTTAAAGTTTAAAATGAATTTCTAAAAATGGACAAAGCATTCTTGGAGATATATGTGCCGTATTATATATACGAACTCACTTCGATAGCGATATCAACATGCGTCAACGAGACCGAGTTAGAACGACATCGGGTGGGTCATCGTTATTTTGCATGCAGCCCCTCAATTGTTGCACAGAAAAAAGTTTATATATATATATATATATATATATATATATATATATATATATATATTATATATATATTGTGACCAAGTACATGGTTAAGAAATAACAAAAACCAGGGTTGCAGATATGTCATATATTAAACAGTTAGTACACCAGAAATTACTCGGCTAGTCAGTTGGTGTCGGTTGACCATCGTTCAATCTATTCGACTGTTAATATTTAACTGCTCCCTCCCACGAGGGATGTATGTTGCACAAGGCAGAGTTTACCGTGGGTTCTCCGAGCCCGTAGGCTTGGCCAAAATTATTCTCTTAGAACCCGCATAAACGGGTTCAGGGCCTGTCTACCTCCCAGGATGAACCTTTGCCCTTCGGCAAAGCCTCGTCCGTGTTCATCTCTACTCAAGGCAGAGAGTTCGACAATAATGAACAATCTATTCGAATAGATATTTATTTATACACAAATTGTGGCACAAGGCCAAAAAGGGGATTGGGGGAGAACGGTCTTCTTCTGTCTTAAATTTAAACTTAGCTAGTCACAAACACTGACCCAAACATACCAATAATAGTCCTAGCATCAAAACAACACATTCTTTCCTACCTTTCTTACTACATCCACCATAATACCTCAAATTCTCTATGAAATTCTAACTAGTCCCCATATGTACATTTCAAAGGCTGTGGGCGGGGAGGGAAAATAACAATTAAAAAAAAAACCCAATGGATATTTACAGTATGAATTAAATACTATTTACATGAAAACAAAACAAAATTAGGTTAGTAATAAAAACACCACAATACCTAAATGTGGGAGAAACATCAGTTAACTGGACGAAAAAATTGCAAGATTATAAAAGTATAAAAAACAATCATTCGTCCAAAAAAGCACTCACACAACCAAGCACTCATTTAGACACAATAACAAATACGAAAAACACACACACAAAAACGAAAGTCATCCCGCAACTACCAGAGAACTGGCGTCACTGACCACCTAACAATCTATTCGAATATTCCCCCAAGGCCTTTACTCCTACTAATATAGAAGGCGGAAGAGTTCAACATAGACTCTTTAGAGGGTGACACCACAACAATATATATATATATATATATATATATATATATATATATATATATATATATATATATATATATATATATATATATATATATATATATATATATATATATAGCATACTACTTATATAGATTTATCAATTTTATTTCATTATCCTATACATTCCAGTGTCTTTTTCATATTTACTCCGTTTTGTTCGTTCGTGCGGCCAGCGAAGAACTCTCGACACAAGCGTCCAAGACTTCGTCTTAGAGTGGTCACTAGCTTCCATGGTCTCAGGTAGTGGATGGATGACCGTTATGGATAATATTTTGTGCCATTTAGCCAGTACTCTTTTTCTCTTTTATTTGCCTGTCCATATTTAAAAGTCTCCTTCGTTTCTTAACGATAGCATCCGCTTTTGTCTATGTTCTTATCTACCGCAAAATGTCATTTCCAATCGAAATACATTAAAAAAGAAAGGATTTTCCTTTTCGAATTCTACTCTTTTAAGAATTCCAAACACCATAAACTTTAGCTACTTGCAAAGAATATATCCGTTTTTTCGATCCTGCTTGCTGCTCTCCGTTTGAATTTATTTATTCTTTTTATTTATTTGCCTTTATTTTCAATTAGATTTCTTTTTTGTTTACCACTTCTATCTGCCTCATCGATCAGTGTATGAAATGGTATTGTTTCCTTTCCGAACCAATATTGATATATGGACAAAAGTCTACGTCATTTTAAGTGTGTATTCAATGGAACAATTCGACGCTGTGATGCTAAGAGTGATTCCGACATTGAAAGAAGACTAAGCGAAAACTTATCAGAGAATCTGTAAATTCACAAGCTATAAACATTTTTAATGTCACCGTGGAAACTATAAAACATGAATAAATAATGATAAAAAAAACGTCTACAGAACTAACTTGAGGAAAACAGTAATTTAATCTGTTGTATATAGATAAATGTATAGGCTACAGACTCGAATATAATATCCGTATATATATATATATATATATATATATATATAAGTGTACATAGAAGTCAACACTTAGAGGGAACAGTCTGTTTCATGCTAGATGCAATCTTCATGCAACTCTTGTTGCCTGACGGTTGCATCTAGCATGAAACAGACTGTCGCCTCTAAGTGTTGACTTCTACGTAGACTTTTATATTTACACACTCTCTATCTCTGATATTGAGCACTTTATCCCATAAATAAAGCACACTTTAAGACTATATTTCTTCATATATATATATATATGTATATATATATATATATATATATATATATATATATATATATATATATATATATATGTACATATATATATATATATATATATATATATATATAATTGTTTTTTGAAAATATATTATCATCACAGCACCAAAATTCCCATGTTTCAATACTGAAACTTCAATTCAAATTCAATCATAAAATTAAACTTAAAATACAAAGTTACGCTCCATTATCAAGCGATGCTAAGAATAACTTTTTACAAATTGATTTACTTAATTTATTTTTATTTAAAAAAAACAATTATAATATTATGCTTTACTGTTGTATCGAGCACAGTTTTTTTTAAATTAAAAATAAATGATAAGAAGTCTGAATTATAAATCTCATTGTTCTTTCCTATTTTATATATATATATATATATATATATATATATCTATATATATATGAAGAAATATAGTCTTAAAGTATACTATATTTATGGGATAAAGTGCTCAATTTCAGAGATAGAGCGAGTGTAAATATAAAAGTGAACATAGAAGTCAACACTTAGAGGCGACAGTCTGTTTCATGCTAGATGCAATCATCGGGCCAATCATCTGGCACGAAACAGACTGTCGCCTCTAAGTGTTGACTTCTATGTTCACTTTTATATTTATATATATATATATATATATATATATACACATTACAGTTCAAAGGTTTGGGTCTACTACTGATAATCTTTTTTAAAAGTTAACCCAAAATGTAGTTGTTGTATACTTTAAATAAGATAAAATTATTATTATTTTTCCAATGGAAATGCTTGACTCGTCTGAAAAGATCATCCCATGTTAATTCTGGGGGTGGCGTCCATCATTTTAACTACAGTACACACATATACACTCGCGTGCGCGCGAGCACACACACACATATATATATATATATATATATATATATCATAATTGATTTATCTCGTCTAGATGAAACCTCAACAGAATTTACAAAGCACTGGACGGGCGCTTAGTCCTATATTCTCATCAGAAGTGCGCATCCACTGGCGGTTCAAGCAAAGATATACAAGTGATAGAAATTATTAGTAGTCCAAAATATAGGCCGAAACGGCCGTCCAGTGCTTTCTGCATTCTGTGAGGTTTCTTCTAGACTCGATGAATTACTTAATTATGAATATATCAAATGTTCCTAATAATTTCTATAACACACACACACACACACACACACACACACACACACACACACACACACACACACACACAGGGTATCTATAAAGTTCGTGTGAACTTATAAAAATTATAACTTTATTTGTTTTTGCGATAGAAATAATCTGTAAAAAATGTAATGAACTTTAATGTACCTAGTTTAAGTATAGCTAAAATAACTAATGTGATTTCAGGTATTACTCTAAATTTGTTGGCAAATGTTTTCCGTGAACTGCAAAATGGTATTACCCTTTGTATTGCTAGTGATGGAGGACATGTGGAAACTTAAATAAAATTTCAATAAAACCTTAAAAAATATAGATTTACTTCTTTCTAATCCTTTTTACATATTATTTCTATCGCAAAAAAAAAAAAGTTATAATTTTTTTAATGTGCACACGAACATTATGGACTCCCTGTATATATTCAAAACTATATCACTGATAAGCGAATAAAATTATTCTTCCATAAATTATACGTTGCGCGTAAAAAAAAATACAATTCTGCAAACATCAAGATATTTTCCACCAATCTAACATTTTGCCGTTTTTCAGGGGTTAAAGAATATAGGGCTGTCCATAGTTATAAATGTTCTGATCGCTTTCGGCCTCTTCCCTAAACTTTATATATATTTCTAAGTGAACTAAAACGCATAAAAGAAACACAAGTCAACAATTATTTTCCCAACTACATCAGCGATAAGCAAATAAAATTATTGTTCCAAAAACTACACGACGTCCGTTACAAAAATACAACACCGAAAACATCAATATATTTTAATGCAACCAGATGCACAATAAATAGAAGCAAGACGAATTTGCTATAAAGAAAATCACTAAACACAATATTTCTGCAGGAACTCCCGGAAAACATATAAAGTTCATTATATATTATAGAAAATGGGAGACCGTAAATCTGGCAGTCACAATCCGATATAAGCCCATTAAATCTAAACTAGCAGTGACCAATATAGTGTACCAAATCCATTGCCCTGTGTTAGTCGTCCTACACGTTCTCATAGGTTTTTCACTAATATATACAGAGATCTTTATCGTTTGTTTCTTGTTTAGGATTGAATTTCCGGTTCATTTTAAAGACTTCTCATTCTCTTTCACTCCCAGTATCCCCTTGCGGGTTTAGAAGCATTATCATCTTGTCTCTGTGTGTCTGTGCATGCTTACCTGCACTTCAGTAGGCAGAAGTTTGAAGCAGAAAGAGAGCTGTTGATGTATAGTAATATCTATACGTATGAAGAAAGATAGCTAGGTAGATATAACTGCCTGGATATAGGAATTAACACCGCATCAAGACAGTCAGTCTCACGCCTTAAGCGATCATCAGATTATGAGTTATTCCCCGGTTGTTCAGACCCTCTTATAGTAAATATTTTTTCTTTGAACTTTAGAATGATTCCAATTTACGATAAAACTCTAATATTAATACACAGGTGGGCATTTCACTCTCTGCGCAAAATTTTTAAAAAGCACAGGTAAGAAATCCTACGATTATAACAGCGAATATCCATTTCATATATAAATTAACGGTAAAAGACAAACTTCCTAAAGAGGGTGCAAATCGTCTTGTCCAAGCGTAGGCTGTTCGTGAATGAACGTTGTGACATAAACATAAAATTAATAACGGTGATGAAAACTACATTTCAGAACAAAGCAATGGTTCGTTCTTTACGGTTTATCAATCCTTTGCTGGTGGCTTAAATCCAGAAAATATTTTTAGATGGTTAATTATTTTTTTAGAAGGGAATATAATAATGGATTAGTTATTCGAATTACTTAGTTTTACTAATTAATCCATAGCTGAGGGAAGAAGAGGTGGAGTCATACCTTTCCCCAGGGTATCTGTGAGTAAGTGAATATACAAAACTCAACTAGAATTCGAACGCGGTTCTCCAACTGAAAATTCCGAGCCATTATCCATTACACCACCCGCACATCTACGCTTACAGCACTTGGTATTCCCAAGCGGTAACCAATCGAGGCACAGACCAGACTCGATTTTGCTTAACTTAAATATATATGTATGTGTGTATGTATGTATGTATGTATATGTGTGTGTGTGTTTCACAGAAGAACGCTGGCAAGGTACGTTTGTTTATATTTTTTTATTATGTTTTTCTTGCAAAGATGTTTTTAAAATTTTTATCGTAACTAGTAAATCTATTCACAGATTACAATCACCGAAGTTAAGCAATGTCGAGCCTGGTCAGCACCTAGATGGGTGACCGCATGTGAATACCAGGTGCTGTAAGCTTGGATGTGCGGCTGTTGTAACGCATAATGGCTCGGAATTGTTAATCAGAGAGCCGGGTCTCAATTCCAGTCGGGTACGTTCAAATACCCTTGGACAAGATATAATTACACCGCTTCGCCACCGGGTGTATAGGTTAAAAAATATCTGCCTGTGTATATTTGAGTTCCATGTCTTTAGTAATATAACCCTCTTGAATTATCCATACGTTTATTTTTCAAAATTTATCATCGTTTTGCATGTTATTTAAAGCCAGCAAATATTTTTGGATTTTAATAATTTTTACAGATAATAATCATTTTCTAATTTAATTCCTACTGTTTAACTCATAGCTGGGGGTTAAATTGGTTGGGTAATCCAAAAAGTGACCCAAAAAGTTGTGAGTTCAATAACTGGTCACAGCAGAGGGAAGAAAAAACTACGAGCGTTGAGATATTAAGGGGAATTAACTAAGACTGAGATATCAAAAAGGCATGGCAAGTGGAACTAGAACGATCTACTCCCGTGGACTAAATAAAGGATTCGGTTCGAAATTCCAAAATATATCAACTGAAGAAGGTCGGAGTGTACAATGGCCGAAACGTCGTGAATATGGCAATAAAGATGAGGACAATAACCTGAAGTATGTAAATTGTGTAAATAGTTACAATATCTCATTTCCGAAATATAGACAGATCCTGAAGAAGGCCGGATAATATAATGACCGTAACGTCTTGAATATGGCAATAAAGATGAGGACAACAATGCGAACGATGTAAATCGTGTAAATAGTTACAATACCTCAACTCAGAAATATAGAAATACCCTGAAGAAGGTCGGAGCCTGCAACGGCCGAAACGTCGTGAATATATCAATGAAGATTAGGACAACATTCTGAAAGATAAAATAGTTAAAATATCTTATCTCAGAAATATAGACAAATCCTGAAAACGCCGGAGCCTACAACACCCGAAACGTCGTGCATATAGCAATAAAGATGACGATAACAGTTCGAACGATGTAAACAGTGTGAATAGTTAGAATATCGCATCTTAGAAATATAGACAGATCCTGAAGAAGGCTAGAGACTAAAACGCCCGAAACGTCGTGAATAGAGAAATAAAGATGGGGACAACAGTGCGAACGATATAAATAGTGTAAATACTTTCCGGAATCGATCCTCCAAATCTATAAATCGACCACTCGCCCTTGTATGGAGTATTGCTGCCATATATGGTCTGGAGCCCCTGCTGTTTGCCTCAGGGTTCTTGATAAGATCCAGAGACGGATATGCAATGTAATTGGCCCTGATCTGTCATCTCGTCTGCAGTCGCTCTCTCACAGACGCGACGTTGCCTCGCTCTGTCTTTTTTACAAATACTTTCACGGTAATTGCTCCGAAGAGCTGCTTTCGCTGGTTCCTAGGCCTCATGAATTTAAACGTCCTACGAGGCTGGCATCCCGTTCCCACCGCTTCACCGTTGAAACTGTTAGATGTAGACGTCTCTTCTACTCCAGTAGCTTCATATCTCGCACATTTCGCCTGTGGAACTGCCTTCCTTATTCCTGTTTCCCTGACAAATACAATCTCCAACTATTTAAGTGTAACGTCAAGCGACATCTCCAGTTGCCTTGATCTATCCACTTCCCTTCTCCACATCCTTTCACCTTTCATTCCTATCTGCTCTCCTCCAAATCTTCTGTAACCCCCTTGCCTTGATCTATCCACTATCTTTCTCCACATCCTCTCCTTTACCACTCCTATCTGCTCTTCCTCCAAACCTTCTGTAACCCCTTGCGTGCTAGTGGGTTCCAGCCTTGCTTGGAGTGATAAGCTTAAAAAAAAAATCTCATCTCAGAAATATAGACAGATTCTGAAGAAGGTCAGGGTCTACAACGGCCGAAACGTCGTGAATATGAAAATAAAGATGATTACAAGAGTGTGAACGATGTAAATAGTGGATTAAGAGCTTTCACAATTTTATTTGCAAGTAATGGTATATAATGAACACGAATGGAATTGGAACCTGATTCCACGGTTTCTTATTCCGTGCAGATTTGCGTGAAAACGACGGTACATACATGCGTACAGCGGTGATCTTAACTTCGTTTAAATTACGAGAACTGGTGTTTCAGCTAGAGGTGGCCTTAAACAAAACACCATCCCAAGGTGTAGAAAAAGAAATAACTGATGATTTTCAAACCATACAATTCACTCAATGCTAGCAACTAAAAGAAAGAAAAAAAAACCTTCAGATATTTTTTGTTATCTTACAAGCTTAAAAGTCATGTAGTTTTATACTTTAACTTAAACATTTTCAAGTTTGGTCGATCAATTGGTCTTGGTTGCGTACAGAGAAAAATAATGGATTCTGGAATTGATGGCCTCAACATTGAACGCGAAAAATCGAATACAAAAAAAAAAAAAATCTTTTTTGTTTTCTTCTCAGCAAAACATTACGAAGCACTCACGCTGTCAATGGCATTATTTTAGTGGTCTTCAACAGCCACCCCCCCCCAAAAAAAATAATGAAAATAAACGAATTAACGACACGAATGTCAGACATAACATGTTTCATTTTTTATTTTATTTCCTTTTCGTTTGTATTTATTCTATCTCTTTCGGTTCTTTCCTAACTAGACACGTGGAAAAACAAAAGAAGATATCTTTGGCCGAAGAATTCTCAGAGTGATCTAAATCCAATGACTGCTGTCCACTACACACTCGTTTTATTTCTGGTATTCTTCCAATTAATTTACATATCGAGCTGATTGATTCGGTTTAAACAAAACTTGTAAATTAAGATTTCACATTTGAGAGCATAGGTATGTTTTTTTTAAAGAGTAGTTTTCTGATTTTGAGTGCCGATTTCATGCCATATGGAAGTTAAAAAACTCTGAAAGTAAAAAAAGAATTTGGCAGGAACATGCAACGGAACAATAGCATACTGGATTAAGGCAATATTCTGTAAATTTGCTGATATAAAAATTGTAAGTTTACCCCGTAGGAGTCAGTGAAAACAGGGCTAGCTCTAACGTAGCAATACAAAAAAAGAGCAAGGCTAGATATCACTAAACACGGTCAGAAGAACGAAAACAATGTATCCCTGTAGAATAAATTAGGTGTTCAGTTCGAATTTTGAACTTTAATTAGATCAGCAATTGCCTGATGAAGAACATTCCTTTCCAGTCAAGGACTGTTGGAAAACCTGTTTATAAGAACACTTAATATATTCTGATACGTATGTTCATCATACAGATGTTAACATTTCAATAAAACATTTATAAAAGAAGATATGCTAACCCACTATATTATATATGACCTAAAGGTGTATATGTATATATATATATATATATATATATATATACTTATGTTTATATATGTGTGTCATTCGCAGACAGTACTGTTTCGCTGTATCACAGCTTCTAAGTACTACTAGACATCCGAATGCCTGAAGCCAGGATCGAAACCTAACCCATTTGGTGTCAGTCAGAGATTATAACACTGAGATATCTTCACTAAGCAGAGTGATACAGATAAATCTAGCGTATTGTTTTTACAAATGCCAATCAACCGAAGTGCTCCATTCATTTTACTGAAAAGCTTTGCATATATATATATATATATATATATATATATATATATATATATATATATATATATATATATATATATATATATATATATATATATATATATATATATATCAGTTCCCAAGTAGGCATCTACGCAGACATACTATTATTTACTCCTGCCTCAATAGTAAATTCAACATCGCTGTCAAAACTAACCTGGCGTTGGTCTCGAAAAGGAACCCAATCTGTGTTTGACTGGGACAGGAAATGGCTTGTAAACTTTAATACCTCGAAAACGATTTTCTTACCATAGAGAAGCCTCCCTGCCTCCAATAAGTATGGCTGATGCCCAACTCCTCGAGAGCACCTCCCTGTGCCTGATTAGTTTCAAGCTTTCTACTGACTTCAGATGGAACAACGACATTGAATCAATCAATAGCTTCATCACCCGCAAATAAAGATGTTTCGCTGTGTTGCGCCAGAAGGTTTTTCTCACCTGAGTCCATCCTACAAACCAACCATTCGTCTTTGCATGGAATACCGTTTCCATATATGGTATGATGCCCCCGCTGTTCATCTCGAGGACCTCGACAAAATCCAGAAACAGATATGCAATATGATAGGTCCTAATCTGGCATCTCGTCTATAGACACTCTATCACAGACTTGCTGTGGCTGCCCCCTGTTTTTTCTATTAGTATTTTCATGGCAACTGCTCCGACGAGCTACTTTTAATGGTTCCCAAACTGTATGAATTTTAGCGTGCTATTAGGTTGGCATCTTGGTTCCACCCCTTGACCGTCGAAACAGTTTAATGTAGCCGTCACTTCTACTCCTACACTTCTGCTTCCCTCTTACTTGCTTCCTTGATAGCTAAAACCTTCAAATATTCAAATGTAATGTCAATCGACGTCTTTTGATCCTTGATTAATTCTTAGCTCTTTGACCACCTAACCAAAATGGCCGACACTAGCCGTTTCCATAGCAACTAATGTTCCAATGAGACCGCAATTATAAACACGCGCTAACCAAAAGATAGCTTATTCCCAAATTCTCGCTTGACGAGGAAGCGGGTCCAGGCACCTTAACTCAACATAACTTCAAAAATTATGTTACGGGTCTCGGCTCTCGCTTTTGAAACATGAGAACTCTTATGTAGAGGAGGAATCATATTTTTAAAAACAAAAAATATTATAATATAAGCTCTACTTCTGTATGGAGCACTGTCTTTTGGAAAATAAAAGCAAAATACGAAGGAACACCGGATTATCTACCTAACGTGTTCTTTCCTATTTTTCTGCATACCTGCATACATATATATATATATATATATATATATATATATATATATATATATATATATATATATATATAATAAAAAGACTTAAACACTAATATTCCATGGTCATAATTTATTCCATTGGAATCGCAAAAACGATCCAATTCATCAGACCTACAGATTCAAAAAAAAAAAAAAAAAAAAAACTGTCCTGGATATCGAGTTCTACCTGGATCATATCCTCTTGGAATTATTTTTATACATATATGTATGTGTATATATAATTGCATATGTATGTGTATATTCACCACTAATATTGTCTATATATATATATATATATATATATATATATATATATATATATATATATATATATATATTTATGTATGTATATATAAATAAAAAGAAAGAACAGTAAGATATAAAATCTGGTGTTCTTATAGATATTTTTATTTTTCCACAATACTGCTCAGTGTAAAATGCACAACATTTACTATATGAAAATATAGCGATTTTAAAATTGTCGCTTCAGATAGCGGCGTTGCTTCCTGACCAATGAATGAAGGCTGTTGGAGATTTGAATTTGTAAGGGTGTATGTGTTTGTGGTGATGTTCACCATAAGCTTAAAAATATTTTTTCATAAGCCAAAAAATATGTTAAAATCATATTCACTTGAAAATATTGTTTAAATATGTCAAAAATATTTTTTAAATAGTTAAAACATTGTTTGTTTAAAGAAAGCTAAAATATAAATATTTACTCTACAAACAACTGGACGAAACAGCAAAGCGGGATCTCTTTGTGTATGTCTTTAAACTAAAATTATAAAAGTTGTCCTTTTGAAGAAAGCTAAAATAATAATACTTACTCTATAAACAACTGGTATTTTTCAATCGTCTATTTATAAATCTTATTCAGTTAAATCAGATTAACTTAAATATTTATGCACCGGACGGACGCATCTCAAAAGCAGCCACAATCACAGACTTTTAGTATTATATATATATATATATATATATATATATATATATATATATATATATATATATATATATGGGGTATATAATCGAGCCGATCTCATTTAAATTCTCTTTCTTTTTGTTTGTGTTTCCGTCGCTTTTGTTATTAAATATCTGTCATTATGCTAATAAACGCTCTGCCAAGAATGGTGAAACGTTGTAAGATCAGATTACCTGGACATGTAATATAGACATCGGTTGATGTTTGGCGTTATAAACTCATGAATGTTTCAGCTAATTCGACCGAATGAAAAAAATAAATTATCTCCGCGAACCCTATATAATTGCTTTTTCAGACTCGCCCAGGAGTAAAGGTCTGCACTTTAGTAATATTTCAAACAAATATTAGAGGAAAAATATCTTACGGAAAACAGGTAAGTATACCTACTCGGTGTAGCAGTAGAATTGTCCATTTCTTTGATTAAGCTCTAAACCGTTGTATCTTACAAATGATTAAAGGTATCTTACTGGAATTATCCAAGATTTTTATAACACTATTGGACTCTGCGAATCTGCTTCGAGCAATAAGAATGTATAATTATTCTCCAAGATTAAATGAAGAATCGTGACGAACTCGATAATAAAGAAAAATTAGATGCTCATGAAGGAATAAAATAAAGTTCAAATGTATACATATATATATATATTTGAACCTTATTTCAATCCTTCATGAGCTTCTGATCCTTAGCTATTATTAATATCATATATATATATATATATATATATGCATTGGACATAGTCCGACAATTTATTTAAAGACATTTATAATATGTTTAACGTTCTTTTTATAGATACAAGTATTTAAGCAAATGCTCTGTTTTATAATAAACAGTATTAAATAACATTTACCGGCCATAGAAAATTTTCGTTCTCCGACAGGAATCGAACCTGTATCGTATACGGAACCATCATCGCGTGATGTGCCTTAACCGTTCGGCCACGAAGAAGCGTCTGGTTAGCAAGGTCGATTTTACTATCTTTAAACTTAAATCTTCCATGAATCTCTTCTATTCATATCTGCTCTTGCGTATCAAATGTAAACAAATGACATCATATATTCTTGAATTGGACATAGTCCGACAATTTATTTAAAGACATTTATAATATGTTTAATATATGTATATTATTCCAGGATCATTTTCGAACTTATTCAAAATAATCTTCACCCTCTCTAAGCTTTTACGTTACTGCCCTGCACTAATAAGTTGCAACACAGGTTTCGTGTACGATTATATTTTCACTGACCTTTGGACTGTCATAGCTAAAAATCCTCTCTGAGGTGCCAAACGTTTATAAACTGAGTTGGGTCTTTTCTAATTGATCTTTTTAGTTCTAAGATGAAATGATGATCCTCTTCTTGCTCTGACCTCCTGATCTAGTTTTCCTCTATTTTAAATTTATTCACTCTTGTTTATTGAATGGACTTTGAAGATGGAAGCCAGAGTATGAATATTGCTACGATTTTTGAAAGCTGGAATAATCTTTTTCATCCCACCATTGCTCATTTGAAAAGACAGTGGGGCTGACACGAAACGAGTTTAAGTTGTTCGCTTTCTAGCTGAATAACTTAAAGGGTTTTTCAGTTATTCTTACGACGAATAGTGACAAGATGGCTAAACGTCTTATCTGAAAACCTGTACAAAAATAAAATCTGTTTGTTTAGTGTTTTTTTCGATAATAAACATTTTGTGGGATGGACAATTATGCTGTTACACGATTTGGAAAATTTTGCTGTTACACCCGCTGTGTGTGTATGTATATATATATATATGTATATATATATATATATATATATATATATATATATATATATATATATATATATATATATATATATATATATATATATATATATATATATATATATATAAATTGCGTAGCCTCAAACTTACCCCCGGATAAGAAGCAGGAGAAAATGTCAAGTTAACTTTTCCTTTGTCGTCATAAATTTTGGAAAACGGAGGGAACTTTCTGTAGAAAAAAAATAGCACGTAAAATAAAATATCTGAACAGGGTGTGGCAGGTAGGAAGCGTTAAAGTAAACATTTATTCACACTCACATAAAAATAACTATATACATGAAAATGTCTAAATGAGAAAGCGTCTTGTTTTTCATTTTTAACCGACTTCAAAAAAGCGTTGCCAAAATTTCACCAATAAATATTTTGCCTTGCACTTTTTTGCAAAAAAAAAAAAAAAAGATATCGCTTGCAAAAATATTAAACTAAGAAAAAATAAATGAGTTTTTAAACAGAATGGTAAAAGAACGACAACGAAACAGAAAGATATGATGATAGAAAACGTTTCCAGGCCAAAGAATACAGAATAATTGCAAGAGAGTCGGAAAGAATTGGCGGTAGAGAGTCAGACTGAGGTAGATGCTTACATAGACAGTAAAAAAGAGATAGATAGACAGGGATCAAGAGATATAGACAGAGAGGGAGAGAGAGAGAGAAAAAGAGAGGGAGAGAGAGAGAAAAAAAGAGAGAGAAAGAGAGTGAGAGATAAAGGATAAAATGATCGAGAGAGATAGGGAAATAATGAGAGAGAGAATTATATATTCAGAGACAGCGAGAATTGTTGTAGAGAGAGAGAGAGAGAGAGAGAGAGAGAGAGAGATAGAGAGAGAGAGAAACAGAAAGAAGGTGAAAAGGACGTACATTATACAGAACAGTTTGAAAGAAAGAAAGAAAGAAAGAAAGAAAGAAAGAAAGAAAGAATGAATGAATGAATGAATGAAAGAAATGTTACGAAAAATATATAAACGGAGTAACAAACGAAATATAGAAAGAAACAAAGATAAATTACGGGAAAGAAAGAAAGAAAGAAAGAAAGAAAGAAAGAAAGAAAGAAAGAAAGAAAGAAAGATTACGAGAAAGAAAGAAAGAAAGAAAGAAAGAAAGAAGATTACGGGAAAGAAAGAAAGAAAGAAAGAAAGATTACGAGAAAGAAAGACAGAAAGAAAGAAGATTACGGGAAAGAAAGAAAGAAAGAAAGAAAGAAAGAAAGAAAGAAAAATTACGAGAAAGAAAGAAAGAAAGAAAGAAAGAAAGAAAGAAAGAAAGAAAGAAAGAAAGAAAGAAAGAAAGAACGAGAGAAAGAAAGAAATGTTACCGAAAATAATTAAAAGAAAGAAAGAAAAAAATATTACGGGATAGAAAGAAAGAAATGTTACGGAAACTATATGAAAGAAGGAACGAAAGAAATAAAACAAAGAAAGAAAGAAAAAGACGGAAATAGAAAAAAAACACTACAATGAAAACAGAAGAAACAAAAAAGAAAAAAGACTGAGAAAGAAGAAAACATGACGTAAAGAAAGAAAAAAAACTAACGAATGAAAGAAGAAAAGAAAATATATATGGAGTGAAAAGCAGGCAGACGGATAGCGAAACAGAGACGGTGAAATAGAAGTAAATTCAGGAAGAAAGAAAGAAAAAAAAAGAAAGAAAAAAGAAAGAAAGAAAAAAGAAAGGAAAAAGAAAGAAAGAAAGGGTCCAGGAAAGGCGTAGAGACTGTCGTAGAGAGAGAGCGGGGGAGAGAGTTTGGCTTCTGAGAAATATTCTTTTTGCATGTTTAAGAAAATAATAAATTATACTCTACAAGGGATGCCTGAAAAAACAAATGCTTCAACATTGAAATTCAGTTTGACGCCACCGTACACGTTTGACGTCGTCGGGTGAAATAAAAACATCACCCCCACGGGACAAATAAACGGGCTTTTTAAAAGCTGATCACTTTTATCGGGGGAAAAAATACCATCTGATTTACTGCCTGGACAGGAAAGAAAGGTAAAACATCAAAAAATATTTTGACCACTCTGGTAATAAAATTTTATTTTCCAAAAAGCCTTGTTTAAAATAAATGAATCCTGACTGCTTTATTCTGTAGTAATACTATCCAAACAAGTTCCATACAACATTATATATGTAGAAACTTCTATTCACACTAATCCCCACGGACAGGGTAAAGTTTTTACTATTATAGAGCTGCTTAGCAAACTTGACATATTCGGGAAAGACATTATTTCTTTCCTTTTTGTGTGCCGTGTCCTTTCTGGACGTAGGCGATCATGGCTCTCTACTTCACCCTATTCGTTGTGGCTCTCAATAAGTTTCATGCCTGTGCCAACTCCCCCTGACAACCTTCTGCCATCTACTTGCTTAAGCCTGCCAGGTATGTCATGCGTTGCTTTCCATTGTCTCTTTCTCTCTCTATTCGACTTGTGAGTATCAGATTTTCCAAGCCCTCCTTATTACGTGTCCCATAAATTTCATCTGCGTCTTCCTTATGTTAAATATAAGCTTTCTCCTTGTTTACATTCTCTCTAAGACCGGATCATTGCTCACACGCTCGGTCTATGATATCCTTATCATCCTTCTGCAGAACCACATCTCCGATGCTTCGAGTCTCTTCTTCATCTTTGAGGAGTCTGCCAAACATTCGTTGCCGTAAATGAGGACAGATGTCAAGTAGCAGCTCACTTCTCTTTTCTTTGTCACCAAAAAGATCCTCCCGTCTCGCAGTGCCCAGCTCAGCTTTTGGAACGCAACCTGGCGATCCCAATCCGTTTTCGGGTCTCAGCGTCGCACCTACCGTCCTCCGTCACAACACTTCCCAGATATTTAAACTTTCGCACCTGCTTTGATTTTAGTGCCCCCGACCTGCAAATCGCATTTTGGGGTTACCATGCATTACATTTTCATGTATTTTATGGTTACCTTCTTCTCGCACTCCCTCGCTATATTCTGTAGAAGGTTTTGCAGTTTCTTTCCCGTGTCTGCTATGAGTACTGTGTCGTCTGCGTATCTCATGTTGATAAGATTGTGACCGCCAATGCTGATTCCTGAATACGATACTACAAGGGGCATGGATCAAACACCTTAAAGGCTTCAAAATTATGCCTTGAAAAGTTGCAAGATACGCGTGAATATACGGTAAATGAATTCTGTCTGTATTTGTAGGAGACGGGCTATCATTGTTTATAATATTTACGTGCTGTCTATTGTCCTCATCTTTGTTATTGTAATGACAATGTTTCGGCTTTTTTACTTCATTAGGTGTATGTCGATCCGTGTAAACTAGAAGGAATTCCGAACTGATCCTTTATTTAATCTACGGGTGTTGACTGTTCTCATCCCATTGTCCATACCTAGGTATATCTCATTTAGTTTTTATTTCTAGTACTGGGAAGGGACAACTCAACACCGCCGACTCAAAACCGCCAACTCAACACCGCCGACTCAACACCGCCGACTGAGCGCCGAGTCAACTCAGGACTGAGACAACTTAGTTTTAATTTATAAATTAACATTTCTAATTTATACTTATTTAAATTTATTTAAAACAAAAGCATTTAAATTCATAAGGTTTTTGTGTTACATTAAAGTAAATAGAAATTAAAAACTTTTAACTTTTTTACAATTATTTTAAAATTTGAATTTTTATCTGTTCTCTCCTTACCGGATAGAAATTTCAATGCTGGATGTCCAGGTACCAGATGAAGGGAATATTTTCAATCCCAGGATAGTCCAGAAAGTTATAATATGTCTATGTAGATCAAAGCCATACTCCGATCCTTAGCGAATGCCTATGCAAATAATACAACGGTATATGGATGCACCACCCAAAATCTAAACGACTAGAGATTATTACCTGATCTCTCACCTGGTCTAGTTTTATCAGCTCAATGGGAGAAAACTAAGCCTAGGCAAATACGGTTGCTATTCAGAACACGGAGAATTCTACTACGACTACTTCAAAGTAGAGAGATATGCAAAACATAACAACGGTAATTTTGTTTTCGCTTCGTTAGTAGAATTTTTCTTACTATTGCAAAAACGTCGGAGGTTCGTAAGAATATAACTGCAAACATTTCGCACATAGGACCATCTGATTCTGATGTAATTGAAGCTGAGTCATTATAGAGACAAAGGTAAAGAAGGCAGAGTTAATTATGTCAAGCTGAGATATTTTAGAAATATTCGCTTTTATTTAAAAACAGAAGAAAAAAAAAACGAAATTAAATTATTGGACGGATTTTAAGCTGATGACAAAACATATGCGTAGTTTACCTCATATGGATATATTTGCACCAAAACATTCATTGCATGCTGACATTTGATTTTGTACACGGGGAACATGTACGGGTGCATATTTAAGAGATAAAATCATAGCATCACTTATAATTGTACGACTACCACCACTACTAATGCTACTGAAACACATAAAAAAACAAACAAACACAAATACTGGGTGCGATGGATAAATTGTCGTCTAAATTACGAAAAAATGAAAAAATAACACTGACATCTCATTTTAATAGATATATTTACCAAAATTACACAAAAATATCTTGCCAGATATGACGTCTTCCAGCAAATATCCTCTTGACCCAGAGCAGCACTACCTCCTCAAGACACTTGATGGATGCCTCCTTGTTGAGAACCTCACCAACAACTCCGGGAGTTCTTTTCTCTGCTCAGAACGATCAGAGTGAGTTTTGCGAGATATCGTACCTTCGTAATCACCATTAGACCCATCCAACTCTTTATCCTCTGCACTGTCCTCAGATTGACACCCAAATAGTCTGACATTTTTGAATTGGAGCTTACAGCGCGAATGTCAACTAGTACAGTATGCTGTTTCCAAATTTCTGGCGGAGTGAATTGCGTCATGGTGTTCTTTTTCTCACAGATGGTGCCCAACAGACCCCGCTATACTGTGCAGTCAAAAAAACCCAAAAGACAACAACACGCATGCGCGAAATTAAGAATATAAAATGGCGACAGTTTCCCCATCGCACCCTGTAGACACTCAGGAACTCCTCATTAAGAATAATGTTCGTAGAATGGTGTTCTGCGATGCTGCAATGAAAAGTAACCAAAATTATTCTGAAATATCCAAAGAATTCTAATAGTTGACACTGTTCCCACCTTTTTATGAAAAAACAATCTAGTTTTGCTGATACTAAAATAAAAATATTGAAATTAAAAAAAGACAAAACGGTTGACAATGCTTAGATAATACTTTTTTCACCTCAAGTAAGAAGATAATGCCACTAAGACTCTTACTTTAAAATAAAACACTTGAAATTCGAAAAGGCAAAACGGCTGACAACGCTTTATCTAAGAATAATTCAAGAAAATTTGACAACTTTTTTTTTTAAATCGTTTAGCCCCAAGTAAGGAGATAATGCCACTAAGACTCAAATGCTTACTGAGAGTGAAAAAGAATGCTAACTTTATTGAAAAAAATCATTAAACGCTTAAACTTAAAACACATTTAAAATCGGTCCCAGTTATTGGAACGCCGTTTAGAAAGTACACAGTTAAGAGACGTCACGGCGTTGGTAGATTGACAGGTCGATATGCCTGGATACCAGCAATTACATAACAGACACTTCTTTGGATTTTGTCAAGAATTCCTATGAATATAACAGAAGAATCAGACGGGTTTTGGCAGCGCTGTTCAATGCATTGACAAAAGGTAGGTGTACCAGATGGATTCTGACGATTCTGGAATTAATTGATTAAAAATGTGTGATATAAAACTGTGTATGTGTGTGCGTGTGTGTGTATGTATGTGTGTGTGTTACACCGGTGTCCGAATCTCACGACAACGATCCCAACGCGTGGCACGTTTGGAAAGTGCCCGAAAACCATGCTACGAGCTAACCCAATTAGTTTAAATGAAATTGGTCAGACAGAACTATTTGGGAGCTCTCGATGGTCGAGCTATCACGAAGTCGCAAGTGATTCTGACCGAGGGTTTGATTATATGGCCTTGTTCAGACTGTTGATCACACCAGGTAATACGATCTCTACCGGTAAACTGTACCTAAAGTCCGCATAGTTGCAGTATAAAACACACGTGGGCTCTCTAGGTGTTGAACAATTACAAATGTGTCTGAACAGGCCTCTTCAATAGGGATTCGCTAGCAGTCCTAGCAGAAGAGAGTTTTGTGAATTTCAACGTCTTTCAAATAGCCAGAACACTTTACTTTTTATTATTCATGTAGATTTTTAAACATTTTAGATTCAACATCTGTATCCGACAGTGGTCTTTTTCGATTTAAAATACGGATTTTCTTTCCATTATATATATTATTATTAAGATCTTAGTATATCGATAATTGTTTAAGATCTTCAAACAATAATAGCAATAATATTTCTGAAGCAGACATTTATAAAATAAATTTGCCAAAACTGTTCCTCCTAATATATTGGAGAAACAAGTAGAAATTTAATAAAACGTATCTATGAACACAAAAGAGACCTTACAATAAACAACTTAGCTAATGCACTAGTAATACATAGGAATAAGTTCAAACATAATTTTGATTTTAAAAATGCTATACTTATAAAAAAAGAAAATAACTCTATTCTAAATTCTAGAGAGTGCCGCCATAGAACATTACCCAACTATTAATCTACGCCCAGGCCTTTTCCCTATTTCACCTTTCTTAACAAAATTACTGCTCTCACAAACAAACATACACAACAATATCGTAAAATCAAAAGAAAAAGGTTGAATCCGCCAACACAGATAATATTCTCCACACGTGACATTAACTGACGTTATTTTCAGTTAACAATAGGAAAATAGTGTTTCCTACATTCCAGTTGCTAAGAACATTATGGTTGAATTTATTCCTATGTATTGCTAGTGCATTAGCTAAGTTGTTTATTGTAAGGTCTCTTTTGTGTTCATATATATATATATATATATATATATATATATATATATATATATATATATATATATATATAAAGAGAGAGATCCAAATTCAAAATTAAAAGTCATTTCCGGTGCAATATGCGAAGGTTGCTACGAACACTACATTAGTTATATCGGCCGGACATTCCGACGATGTTTGACAGGTAAGCGACAACAAATTAAGGATCCTTTGTATGATATTTTTTTCCAATAAGGTGTTGTGCATTGTTGTCGAAGTTTTATATAAACTGCAGAAAGTTCATGCTTTGTTTTGCTTTGTTCAATTACTTTTGGCCAATTCAGTCATTATTAACCCTTTGAGCTCTGACCACGGCTCAACGTCGTGTTTTGCTATCCTTGTGCACCTAGTGAGGCAAGACCTACTGGGTAGACTTGCACACAAAGAAAAATTCTGGCGATAAAGTGAAGGTATGCAATAATGCTTATAATTGTTGTAACTATTTTTATATCTATCGTGAAATATTACATAACAGTTATTTGCGAATTTTGACTCAGAAGCTCAGACAGAAGGGTGAAAATTGTTCAGGAACGCAGGGATTAAAGCGTTAAGAACCAGTGTGGCGTCTGTGCCGTAGGCAGACTTTATTTGTACACATCCTGGTATTCTTCGGAAATCGGAAAGTTTGCAATGGTCTAGCTGACATCATGTGGAACGGTTATTGAAAACGAGGCCGCAAAAAATGAATATGATTTATTTATTTATTCATTATTTATTTTTATATTTTTTGATTTTATTTCTTTACCTGACTTTTAATTATGCCAGTATAATATACGCGCACATTAATTATATCATATGCAGTACAAGATATCATCTCCTGCGGTGAATGGTATTTTATTTAACGCGGGCTGTTTATTTGGGATAATGATAGCTTCTAGAGTTTCGAGACTTTCCTTGCATCGGTTAGTGTAGAATATTTTGGAGTTATCTACTAATATTTGTCTTATGTTGAGAGTCGTATATCGGTGGTTCTTTTGAATTAAAATTGTTTGCATGGATATTTGCTGCCTAAATATACCTAAGTCACAAACGCTCACACACACACACACACAAAAACATATATATATATATATATATATATATATATATATATATATATATATATATATATATATATATATATATATATATATTATGAAATAGACAAAGTCCGAGAATTATTTTAAGAAATTTGTATGTTTATACATTCTTTTTTATAGATACAAATATTTGAGTAAATTCTCTGGTTATAATAAACAACAAAAGTTTTTAGAGGGTTCCGTATAGGATACAGGTTTGATTTCTGTCGGAGGATGCATATTTTCTATGACAAATTCACGGACCTTCACGCCGGAAAATGTTGTTTAATACTGTTTATTAAAAACAGAGCATTTACTTAAATATTTGCATATATAAAATGAATGTATAAACATAAAAATGTCTTAAAATATATATATATATATATATATATATATATATATATATCAAATAAGTGGTGTAGTTCAATTTATATTACAATGAATCATTCATACAAAAAGTAAATTAGTAAAGTTAATGATATAAGATGGCGAAATCCCTTCGCTAACAAAATTTTAAAGATGCATTAACCTACTATTCACTTGATGAATGTTATGATCCTTGTTTTCTTTTGTTGTTTTTTTTAATTATAAGCTGTATGAATTCTTCCTTAAATACGCAAGTACTTTCGACTGTATATTCAGTCATCTTCAGGCATGGAAATTATTTTGTTCTTGGTAAAATTCAAATTATTTTACATTAGGTTTATTTTGGCAGCACTATTTTTCGCAAACATGTTTTGCCGAATAAAATTGATAAGTTCTGTCTATCAATTTTTTTATTAAATCTTTTCTAATTTTCGAATATTTTTATCAGAATGGTTGCTAAAGTTGATATTAACTTCAATTTTATAATTTTTTCCAAGTACTTTCGAATGTTGCTTCCTTCATTTTCAAATAATATATATATATATATATATATATATATATATATATATATATATATATATATATATATATATGTGTGTGTGTGTGTGTGTGTGTGTGTGTGTGTAAACAAAAAATTTAACAATTTCTGGATTCCGGTAATTCAATTTATTGCCATTCTCATCCTCAAAAATCTAAAACCATTTTCTTTACACGAAGTTTTGTTTTTCATTAAACACGACATCTCGGCGAAACGCCTCGTTTAAAGGTTTTTCAGCTTCGTCCTATCATCTCCGATACTAACACACATCCTACAAACTCACATAGACACACACACACACACAAACCTAATTCCAATAATTTTGAAAAGGCCAACTCTGATACAATATGCTGAGATTGCCGAAGTTACTTTTATCGTTTGATTGTTTTTCTTTTTGAATATCTCAGACGGCAGGCAAATTCCTTCATTTGTTTTTTCATCCATTTTATTAATAACTTCAAATATATTAAATATTCTGATCAGAATTAATTAATATTTATGCGTTTGTTTTGTTTTAATTAATGCTCTGCATTCGTCTCTTAATTATTTTCTTAAATTACTGGTTCACCCTCAAGACTTAAATATACTACTGACAATGAAGCTTTATTACTTTCCCGTAATTTCTTTAAAAATTTGTCTCATATACCTTTCGTTTAAAATGATTTTGTAAGAATTTTTCTTGATATAAAGGATACCTTTTGGAAAAGTCTAATGTTGATAACAAAAAGTAAATATCTTTTGAAAAAAAATCAATCGTAATGAAATAGTTACCTCTGTGCTTCACCAATTACTTAAAATACATTTGAAAATATGCGACACAATGAAATGCCAGAGAAACTTGATTTATAAATCAAGTTCTTGAACAGTTTATGTATACCGGGAACAAGAAAACTGTAATGGATTGAAAACAAGAAACACTAAGAGATGTATTTAACGAATCAGAGTGAATTGTTGACAGAACAAAATGTTTAAAAACGAAGAGAGATGACACCGAAGAAAAATACTTAAAGCAACAAAGACCGGAAGTTATAGACAGCCATGATATCCCACTTCCTGTGCGGATATGGTATATAAAAACATGAACATTCAAATTGTCATACATGAACGAGTACTATATGATAGTACTCTTACAAAATAACACCCAGATTTGGGGACGTAGCGTGTGGTCTTCTAGTTTTGTAATTAGAAGAATACACGTCATACTCATGATTCCGAGCTCTATGCAATTAATTTACTTGAAAGAAGACAAGCGACAGGAGGTCGTGTCAAATAAAAAGCACGACAATACCTAACTTAGGCTGAAATAATATATAAATGTCGGGGTTTGTCTACAGCACCTGATTTAACACTTATGGCCCGATTCAAAATCATCCCAGGCCTTTTGAACAGGAGTAATGGTGAATCCATTGTTTCCTGTTTAGGATTGGGTTTCCGTGGCTTACTGAAATCTACTTCAACCCAATACTTCTAACGTCTCTGCCTAAAACACTGAAATTCTATTTAGTATTTTTTGTCATCTAGAAAGAGTTACTGAATGAGGAATAATCCTTATAACATCAACAAAATACAATACTCGCAAGCGGCGTGAAGTAGGTCAACCACTGCTAGTGGGGTCTACTTGACATATTACCTCTACTTACAATAATGTCTAACGTATGTATGAGGATTGAGATATACCCATTATTGTTCATAGGTATGGTATATAACACTATTTATTTACTTTTTTATCAATAGGAGTAAATAGGTTCGCCTATCGTCCGGTTCGCACTACTTGCCCGGTCTTTTGATCAGGAGTAGCGGTTTATCCTTTGTTTCCTGTTTAGGGATGTGTTTCAGTTTCCTTCTAAACATTTTTACCTCTCTTTCATCTTCAGTTGCCCCTTGCGTCTAAGTGGCACTTTTGCCTTGCTTGGGTGAATGGATTTAAAACAGTTTTATAATGTTGTAGGTATGGTGGTAAAAATATATGCCAAAAATTTACAAGAGTTCTTAACCAACTATTAATAATAGTTATGATACCCGATTACGAAGAGAGAAGCTGTAACAAATTTATGGGACTTGATGGAATCAAACACCGGGCCCATCAACGGCTACGTAGTACAGGGTTAAAAGCAGAAACCGATGTTTTTATACTTGCTGCACAGGACCAATGCTTGCTATCTAGAAATTACCAAGCTTATATACTGAAAAATTGTGTTCGCCCAAAATGCTGATACTGTGATAAATATCTGGAAAAAACCATGGTACTGGCACCCACTGAAAATAAATCCCGGTAGAAGAGAGTGAGCCAATATCTGCACTGGAAAATCTGCAACGTTTACGGAAATGAAACTGTAAAAAAATTGTTATGAACACATCTCAGACCCAATTAGAGAGATAGGTCCTGTAATAATTTCATGGGACTTTCAATACACAGAGAGAACAATCGAAGCTAATCGCCGTAACATCGTGATTAGAGACCGCAAATATAAAATATGCCTCCTTATTGACATGGCAGTCTCTTCAGACTGCACTGTCTGTTTGACATCCTTCAAAAAACTACCAAAATACAAGGTCCTTGAAATCGAAATCTCAAACATGCGGCGCATGAGGACATTAAAAATTCTAGTTGTAATGGGAGCCCCCGGAAATATTAAAAGAGATTCCATTAGATTCAATGAAGGAATCCCTGGTAGCCCACGCCTTAGAAATACAAAAAAAAATGCCCACACCTTACGAAGGACTTTAGCTATGTAAAATATGTGCGATTTCTTGTATTTCAAAATTGATCAGTGAAAACTCTCATTATGCCATTTCTGACCTTAGGTCTCTGGTCGGGACCCGGAAAGAAATGAGTAAACACGAGAAACCAAAGGAAATAATAATAATAATAATAATAATAATAATAATAATAATAATAATAATAATAATAATCAACAATCCCTGTTGTAGTTGGAGCCCTTGGACTGGTTGGAAAAGATTCCAGTAGGCTGATTGAAGCGACCCATGGAAGTCCATGCCTCAAAGGGGTACAAAAAATTGTTCTGACAAGTACAGCCCACACTTTACGAAGGGATTTATCTATGTAATGATTTTTATTTATCTATTTTTTCTTTTTTTGCAGTTCAAAGTGTCATGATGCCATTTCTAACCTTAGGTCCCTAGGCGGGACCCGGAAAGAAATGTGTAAACGCCAGATATCAAAGGAAATAAAAATAATAATAATAATAATAATGTATCTTCGAAGATCTTCAAAAAAACTATCAAAATACAAGAATCTTGAAGGAGAAATCTCAAAAATGGGGCACATGAGGACATCAATAATACAAGTTGTAGTTGGCGCCCTCAGTTTGATTGGAAAATGTTTCCATAGACTCAGTGAAGCGATTCCTGGTAGCCCATGTCCGAAAAGACAGACAAAAAATTTTACTCACAAGTAAGCTCAAATATTACAAAAACCTTAATCTATGTACAATGTTTGTGATCTTAGATAATTTTTTTCAGAAAGGATCAGTGGAAAATGTCATGAATCCATTTCTGACCTTAGGTCTCTGGTCGGGACCCGGAAAGAAATGCGTATACACCAGAAACGAAAAGAAATAAAATAATAATCATAATCATAATAATACAATGAAAATATTAAAAAGCTCAGGATCTGGCGAGGGACTTGATATAGATATGGGACATAAATCTTGCAGTAATTCCCCTATTATGACGTTCACATAGAATAACACATAGAAAACTGAAAAAGTGTTTAGAAAAAATTCGAATTAGAACCAATTCCAGAGAAATCCCCTGAAAAGTTCTTGTGTTTTTAGAGCGTTTTCGACACCCTGCCTTAAGAATAGAATTTCTATTTGATACTCTAAATTGCAACACAGACATAATAATAATAATAATAATAATAATAATAATAATAATAATAATAATAATAATAATCTAAAAAATGTGGCACATGGGAACATCAACAAAAAATTACCAAAATACAAGGTCTTGAAATCGAAATCTCAAAAATGCGGCGCATGAGGACATTAAAAATTCTAGTTGTAATGGGAGCCCCCGAAAATATTAAAAGAGATTCCATTAGACTCAATGAAGGAATCCCTGGTAGCCCAGGCCTTAGAAATACAAAAAAAAGGTCACATCTTCCGAAAGACTTTAGCTATGTAAAATATGTGCGATTTCTTGTATTTCAAAACTGATCAGTGAAAACTCTTATGATGCCATTTCTGACCTTAGACGGAAAGAAATGAAGTAAACACAGGAAACCAAAGGAAATAATAATAATAATAATAATAATAATAATAATAATAATAATAATAATCAACAATCTCTGTTGTAGTTGGAGCCCTTGGAATGGTTGGAAAGGATTCCAGTAGGCTGACTGAAGGGATCCCTGGAAGTCCATGCCTCAAAGAGGTACAAAAAATTGTTCTGACAAGTACAGCCCACACTTTACGAAAGGCTTTATCTATGTAATTATTTTATTTTATTTTTTTTGCAGTGGAAAGTGTCATGATGCCATTTCTAACCTTAGGTCCCTAGGCTGGACCCGGAAAGAAATGTGTAAACGCCAGATATCAAAGGAAATAAAAATAATAATACTAATCAGTCATAAACAAATTGGCTGTCCCTGCGGTGCAATATAGTTTCAACATCCTTAACTGGACCATAGCTGACATTAAGCGAAATTACGCCGAAATGAGGAAGCTTCTCACCTGCCACTGCATATATCATCCCACGGCTGATGTTGATCGTCTGTATATGCTCAGACCCGAAGGCGACAGAGGATTAGTTCAACTAGAACTGTTTTAGAAGCGTACAACAATTGGCCTTCAAAGATACCTGGAAACTGCAGAAGACTGGATGATGATATGTGTCAAAGAACTTTATTAAGTCACAAAGGAGGCCAACAATTTCAGAATGGAGTTTCAGATGGGAGAAGAAATACAAGTAAAGCACAAGAGAACCGACAGAAGCTGGAAAATAATTTAAAAAGAAAGTAAAGCCAAGTTCAACCGACCAGATACAGAAACGATGGCCAAATAAACCGCTTCACTGTCAATGCTCTGCCCGTACCAAACAAGCTGATGTAGACAAACACCGGACCCATCATTGGCTACGTAGTGCAATGCTAAATGCTGAAACCGAAGGTTTTGTACTTGCTGCACGTACCAATGCTTGCGATCTAGAAATTACCAAGCGCACATACTGAAAAATTTTGTTCGCCCAAAATGCAGATTCTGTGATAAATATCCAGAAACAATTCGCCATCTTTTATCGGTTTGCGCTGTATTGGCACCCACTGAATATAAAACCAGGCGTGACAGAGTGGACCGATATTTGCATTAGAAAATATGCGACATTTACGGAAAAGAAACTGCAAAAATTGGTATTGACACCTATCAAACCCAGTTACGGAGATAGGTCCTGCAATAATGTTATGGCATTTTTCAATAGGCACCAGAAAAACAGAATATGCCTTCATATTGATATAACAATCCCTGCAGACTATAAACTTTTTTTAAGATTTAAAGAAAATAACAAAATACAATGATCTTGAATTAGAAATCTCAAAAATGTGGCAAATGAGGACATCAATAATTCCACTGCGTAGCTGGAGCCCTCAGAAGAATTGAACAAAGGGTTCCGATAGAATCACTGAAAGGATTCCTGGTAGACCAAACCTTAAAGAATACAAAAAATTGTACTCAGAATCCAGCTCACACATTAAGAAGAGCTGTATGTATGTAAAATGTGTCTGATCTTAAAAGTTTTTGTTTTTGTTTTTTAGACAAATGAACAGTGGAAAATTTCATGAATCCATTTCCTTAGGTCTCTGATTGGACCCAGAGCGAAATGTGTATACAACCGAAATCATAGGAAATAATAATAATAATAATAACGAAAAATAATAATAATAACGAGAAAGCTCCTCATTTGCTACCGCATGCATCATCCCAAAGCTGATATTGATCGCCTCTATGTGCCCAGATCCGAAGGAGGCAGAGGACTAGTTCAACTAGAATTATCCTACAAAACTATAACAATTGGCCTCCAAAGATACTTGGAAAATACAGAAGACTGGATGATGGTATGTGTCAAGGAACATGAAAGTAGTAAGTGTCTTTACTCTGTAGTAATGGAAGCCGACAAATTCAAAATGGAGCTTCAAATGGGTGCAGGAATGCAAATACAGCACTGTACACCGGCTGAAGCTGCAAAATACTTAAAAAAGAATGCAAAGACAAATGCAACCGACCAGATACAGAAACACTGGCAAGATAAACCGCTTCACGGCCAATACTCTGCCCGTACCAAACAAGCTGACGTAGACAAAAACCGTACCCATGAGTGGCTACGTAGTGCAGGGTCGAAAGCTGAAACTAAAGGTTTTATCCTTGCTGCACAGGACAAATGCTTGTTAACTAGGAATTATCAAGCACATATACTAAAATACTGTGTTAGCCCAAAATGCAGATTCTGTGATAAATATCCAGAAACCATTTATGATCTTGTATCAGGTTGCACGATATTGGCACCCACTGAATATAAAACCCGGCATGACAGAGGGGGTCAGTATCTGCACTGGAAAATTTGCAACTCCTACGGGAAGGAAACTCAAAGGAACTGGTACGAACACCACCCAGACCCGGTTACGGAGATAGGACCTGTTAAAATTCTATGGGACTGCACAATACACACTGACAGAACAATCAAAGCTAACCGCCCAGACATTGTTATTAAAGACCACAAACAAAATAAGTGCCTCCTTATTGATATGGCAGTCCCTGCAGACTGCAATGTATCTTTGAAGATATTCGAAAAACTGTCAAAATACAAGGACCTTGAAATAGAAATCTCAAAAATGTGGCACATGGGAACATCAACAATCCCTGTTGTAGTTGGAGCCTTAGGATTGTTTGGAAAAGATTCCAGTAGGCTGATTGAAGGGATCCCTGGAAGTCCATGCCTCAAAAAGATACAAAAAATTATTCTGACATAACAGCCCACACTTTACGAAGGGCTTTATGTATATAATTGTTTTAGTTTAAACGCCAGATATCAAAGAAAATAAAAATAATAATAATAATAATAAATAATTTTGATTTCTGTGGATTTGATTAGAAAACAGTTCTGATAGACTTAATGAAGGGATCCCTGTTAGTCCAACATTAAAAAAAATATTAAATATTGTTCTCAAAACTCATATAATATGATGGGCTTTATCAATGCGTCTTATCTTATATAACTATTTACATTATTTACATTGTTAGAACTGTTGTCCTCATCTTTATTTGAAACATTCACGACGTTTCGGGCGTTGTACTTTCTCGCCTTCTTCAGGTGATATTTGCTAGAATTTCAAACCGAGTTCTTTATTTGGTCCACGGGTGTAGATTCTTCTAATTCCACCTCACATGGCATTGGTTATCTTAGGAGAATATCGGATGGCAACTGATGTTTCATCCAACTGTTGTGCTGGATTCTTTCTGGGAGGAAGGGCTGACCATATATGGAGTGAAAAAAATGTTCACCGCACTCTGTGGGATGAAGCTGAAATAATAGACAAAGAACATGACTGGAAAATACGAAAACATAAGAAATTAGCGCATATTCTAGGCCACAGGTATCTCTTAAGCCGGCCAAGCAAAGAAATGAATACAATATGGGCACCAATAATACAAGAGAGCTACAAAAAAATAACAATAAAAAAATTGTAAAATGAGCTCTAGTAAAAAAATAGTTACCGAGACATTAGGTTTGTAAAGCCCAAAAATTAAATACCAAATTATAAGAAAATGTTTTGTGATGCGTATACATTGTTAAAAATTATTTAATTTCTTTTACCCAGTGAAACCTTTTCACTATATGGCAGGATGTCATTCCCCATTCCCTTTCCAAAATTATCCCACTCAAATGGTGCTTCCCAAATAGTACGCAAACATCCATGATCTACCTATCTATTGTGCAGGGCATATCGGAAAAGATACAAAAGATCTGTGATCCATATGACATCCGTACAATCTTCAGGTGTGATTCAATACTACGCAGACATCTCTTCCGGATTAAGACCAACCATAGAGGAGAACATGAATATGAAATGCTTGTGCAGAACTTGCAAGAAATATAGCATAAGACTGCAGGAACACCGTAAGGTCGTAACACAACGGGTAATATGGAAATCAGACATAGCTGTATATATATATATATATATATATATATATGGAGAGAAAAAGGCGATCACCCCATTCTGTGGGATGAAGTTGTAACAATAGACAGAGTACGTGACAGGAAAATACGAAAATTTAATAAATCAGCGCATATGTTAGGCCACAAATATCTACTAAGCCGATCAAGCAATTAATAAAATAAAGGAACCGGTAAGACAGAGTGTGAAAGAAAAGAACAACATCAAATTAGGCGAAATATTATTTTTTTAAAACTTGTAATATCAGCTCTGGTAAATATAACATTTACAAGACCCAAACGTTCAGACACGGACATAGCTCAGTGGATAAAAAAATTGGTTGATTTATCCAAAATGTTACTTGACCCAATAAGTTGTGGGTTCAGTCCCTGGCCTCAGCAGAGAGAACACCTTGAAGGATTATCGGGGTCGGGTAGCTGTCTACTTCTCCATACGATACTCTGCCCTTTCTGTATTCTACCTCGTCTGCGTTCCTCTCTACCCGGAGGAAGAGAGGTCGACAACCAGAGCACAAGCCAACCAAGAGTCATGTGATAGTCTCTAAGGTACGCATTACATCTCCTTAAATTCGGAACGTCACAAATTATAGTAACGTTCGTTAAAATAGTAGAATTCACGTGATACATGATTAACCAACGGAAACCAAACAACACCAAAGTAAAAAGACCAGCATTCCTTCCTTCTTTTCCTCCATATCTCATTCTCTGTTGAAGCTTTAATGAAAGTGAAACATGTTAGACTGATAAACGTTTCGTATTTTTCTTTATGTTATCATTCTGTCAGATTGTCTGATATATATTGTAGTCAAGTGATATGGTTTCTTTTTGACGTCACACTTGTCTTTAAAACAACAAATTGTAATAAAATATTTCGTGATGATAATACTTTGTTTAAAATTATTTAATCTTTCTTTTGCCCAATGAAAATTGTTCACTATCAGCCAAGGGGTCGTTCCATGCTCAGTTTTCAAGATTATCCCACTCAAAAGGTGCATTCCAAATAATACGCAAAGAGTTACCGTCTGCCTACCCTATGTGAAGGGCTTATCGTGTCATCAGGCGGGATTCAATACTAGGCAAAACATCTCTTCCGAGTAAGAGCACCCAAAAAGGAGAATATGTTTAAGAACTGCGTGTACTCCATCTCGTTCAGCTGTGGCAAGAAATATGAGATATGACTGCAGGAACACCGTAATGACGTAACACGAGGAGAAAGAGAAAAATATCAGGCATCGTTGACCATATATAGAGGGAAAAGCGAGATTACCACCCTCGGTGGGATGATGTTGAAGGAATTGACAGAGAACATCACTGGAAAATACGAAAACGTAAGAAAGCAGCACATATGCTGGGCTACAAAATATCCTAATCCAGCCAGTACAATATGAAAACCAATAATATAGGGGACTAGCGAAAAACAACAATAACAAAAAAATGTAATATGTTTGAATATTGGTTACTGATCAATAAATCAATTTATAAACCATAAACTTCCACTCACTAATGTCACTGGAGCACATTTCTCCAGAAAATCCTCCAAACCCAAAGAGTTGTGAGTTCCATCCTGGACACAGAAGAAAACAAATCTTGGAGATTTGGGTTATCAAAAGGAATTTAAAAAAATCTCTAACGTCCAAAAATTTTTGGTGCGTGGAATTAGAACAATCTACCCCGTCGACTAAATAAAGGGTTCGGTGCGAAATTCCAATAACTATCTCCTGAAGAAGTCCGGAGCGTACAACGGCTGAAATATAATGGATATGGCAACAAAGATGTAGTCAACACTCAAAACAATGTAAGTAACTTAAATAGATACAATACATCATCCCTGAAATATAGACATAACATGAAGAAGGCCAGAGCGTGCAACGGGCGAAACGACATTATTATGATAATAAAAATGAAGACAATACTCCGAACAATGTAAATAGTGTAAACAGTTAAAATATATCATCCCAGAAATAGAGACAGATCCTGAAGGAGGCCGGAGTGTTTAACGACTGAAACGTCGTGAATATTGCAACAAAGATGTAGAGAACAGTCCAAACAATGTAAATAGTGTAAATGGTTACAATATATCATCCCAGAAATAGAGAGAAATCCTTAAAGAGTCCGGGGTCCACAACCACCGAAACGTCGTGAATATGGCAACAAAGATGTGAACAACATTCCGAACGATGTAAATAGTGTAAATAGTTGCAATACATCATTCTAGAAATAGCGAAATATCCTGAAGAAGGCCGGAGTGTACAACGGCAGAAACGTCCTGAATATGGCAACCAAGATGTGAACAACATTCCGAACGATGTCAATAGTGTAAATAGTTAAAATACATCATCCCAGAGATAGAGACAGATCCTGAAGAAAGCAGGAGCGTACACCGGTCGAAACGTCGTGAATGTGACAATAAAGTTGAGGACACCTTTCCGAACAATGTAAATAATTAAAATACCTCCTCTCAGAAATATACTCACACCCAAGAATTACAAAAACCGTCATGGCATGGTAGGTCAATATCTGTATTGGAAGATTTCTTCATCACTAGGGGATAAAAACAACTGTTTTAGTTGAGAAAGCAGATGTTACCATCTGCTGGGATTTTTCTATCAACATACATCGAAAAATAAAAGCAAACCGCCCAGATATTATTATCAAAGAGAAAAAAGAAAAACGTTGCACACCGCTTGATACAGCTGCATTAGTAATTTCTTTTACAAAAATGTGTAGCTGATAATTTTCTTTTTTACCTTACAAAAACGTATTGCTGGTAATTTTTTTTACTATGAAAATGTATTCCTGGCACCTTCACTATAAAAATATATTTCTACATTTTCATAGTGTTTTGATCCCAATTTGGAGATTCCCTATTTGCCCATAGCTGCGACCCGAAAAGATGCTACCACCCCGGGTTAGTGTGAACCTAGGAACAACAGCAATTAAGTAACGTTTCCGCCTTCAGGACAAATATATTCAATCAAGAGATAGTTTTTTTGAGGTTTGGGTGCAGCTAGGTTCCCTTCCCAAATTGAAACCGTAGGCCTCGACCGTGGTGATGGAAAGCGGTCGGATGGCATTACCATTTTCCCTTTTAAAATGGGGAAGTGGTTGATTTGGGAAGCAACTTGTGCGGATATATTTTCAACCATTAATTTGGTCAGGTCTGCTTTTGAGCCGGGGACCATCGCCCGGGACGCAGAGATAAAAAAAATAGTTAAATATTCTTCTCTGACTGATAGACTTTTTTTTTTAACTCCTGAGCCAGTGGAGACATCTGGGGTTATTTGCCCTCGTTCGATGGCGTTCCTTCGGAGGGTTGGCGGGATAGCGTCTAGAATAAGGGACTAGTCTCGCGAAACGTAGTGGCTCTTGCAGCGTGTCTCGCTGGCGATGGTTCGAGGTAATGCTTTCTCCATCATTGTGGCTGGCTTAGGATAGCAATAAATAAATAAATAAATAAAAAATAAAGCATTTTGTTTATAATTACTTTGTTCAAACTTTTTTTTCAATAAATAAATTTTTATTGTTTTTAGTTTATGAGTCGTATAATGAGAAATTAAGGTTTGGAGAATTTGACGCTCACACGGTATATTGAAGGGCTGAGAGACAAAGAGAAGCAGAGTGATAAGCTTTTTAAATCGATCGAATCAGAGAATAAACATAATATGGCAATAGTTACTTCAAGAAAAGATATGACTTTGTCTACAACTAGAGTCGACCACGTCACTCAGGTATAGATCAAGAGGACTGATGATTTCAAAAAGAAATGTCAGAATCAACACATCTCCTCAAAGATGAATAAGAGAATCGAGGCGACGAAGATGCGGTTATGCAGAAGGATGCTAAGGATATCATGGACCGAGCGTGTGAGCAACGATCAGGTCTTAGAGGGAATGCAAACAATGAGGGGGCTTATACTTAACATCAGAATGAGGCAGCTGAAGTATCTCGGACACATAATGAGGAAGGAGGGCCTGGAAAATTTGATACTCACGAGTTGAATAGAGGGATATAGAGACAAGGACAAACAACGGGTGACATACTTGGCGGGATTAAGCAAATTGATGACAGAACGTGATCTGGGGGAGGAAGCAGAGAGAAGGAACTTGCAAGGGATAGAGGGAGATGGAGAGCCATGCTCGCTTACGTCCTGAAAGGACATGGCACTTAAAAAGAAAGAAAACTTACTTTTGTAGCAGCGGATGTATCAATTGAATGTTTGGTCTATTTTGTTTTACGGCTTATCAACACATCAATGGGTTGTTTAATGCCGACATGATTTTAGGATAGTTTCGTATGAATAGAATATCTTTTTAAGAAATCAGTTTGTAGATCAGGTTTCATCGCCGTAAAGAGGGTTTGTCGTGAGTCAAATGTATTGCTGGTATTTTTACGATAAATATCTATTTTTATACTTTCATAGTGGTTTAACACCAGTTTGGAGATTCACTATTTGCCCATAGCATGGACCCGAACAGGCGCTAGCACCCGAGGTTATTGTGTACCTTGGAACAACAGCAATTAAGAGAGGGTTCCATTCACATCAAAACCTCCTGATCAGAGACCATGCTGCCAGATGTAGTTTATCGTCATGGGATGAAAAATTATCACTATTTACTTGCGTATTATTGTCCTTATCTATGTTGCTGTTATTTCGGTCGTTGTGCTCTTCGGCCTTTATCAGATGTATAATGATGTAACCTACAGGGATTTCCGCACTGAAAAAATTATTTAATCTACAGGGACTGGCGTGTGTGTGTGTGTGTGGGGGGTTAGACTGTTCTCGTAGATATCGCTAATGGCCAAGAAGATCTCGGCGATAACTAAGAAATACAAAAACCTGAAAATGAAAATAAAAAATAGAATGGAAATAGATATGGCTGGTACTTTGGAACTGATAAAGAAAGGACCTCAAGACCAAATCAACAAAATTCCTGGTACACAATTTCTCCAGAAAGTTCCAAAAACAGTTCAAATAAGAACGTATATTCTTTTTTTTTAAAATAAATATTCTTTCCCAAAGTAAAGATGCGTGTTGCACACCTGTCAGTAATATAGTATATTTTTCACTTTAGTGTCAATAACCGATGCACACAGGCTGGCGTGTATCATGTGAATGTCTAATATATTGGAGATTGCGTTTCCATAGGCGTTAGTATTAAAAAAAACTATATATTATTTTTTGTTAATCAAGTAGAGTTTACTCTCATGACAAAGCTTTTATTTATATATTTAAGACAGATTACTATTGAGTAATATGTCTGCTACATACATAAAAAAAATGCAAATAAACCAAATTTCAGGGAGTAAAATGAAAAAAAAAATGCTAGCATATCAGATTAAGAAAAAGACTCATGTAAAAAAAAAATAGAAGTTTGTTTTTAAAAGTTGGGTATTCCGGGTATGCTGGGCGGAGGGTACACGTCAGCTGAGGGGTTAATAGGAAGACATATGGGTAGTTAATTTAAGTACGAAGTCGAGAAAAAGGAAGGAAGTGTCTAAAAACGAACGAACGGCTCAAATGCAAAATCCATTTTAGGCAGGAACTTGATCCTTAGTCAGGATTGTTGTATTTTTTTTCTACTTTGCATTTTGCTTCAAGCAAAACATAAAACAACGGCTGCGAATAACCCACATGTTTTCCATTCTCTGACTGGTTCAGTATCTATGCTGATGATAAAAATATGTACTAGTTTCATGGCAAGTTTGGTCAAATGACAGCTGATCTCAAAAAGTTCCTTCAGTCAGTTGTTAACCTGGGCAAGAAATGGCCTTCTTAATTTTAGAGTCTCCAAAACGAAATACTTCTTTTTTAATCTTCTTAGAGACTCTTTTTACCTAACTTAGACATCTGACGATATTTTGGAGATGAAGTATTGTAATTATTTACACTATTTACAATGTTCGGTCGGTTATCCTCATCTTTATTGTCATGCACACGACTTTTCGGCCGTTGTACTCTCCAGCCTTCAGGATCTGTCGATATTTACACTATTTACGTTATTCGGACTGTTGTCCTCATTTTTACTGCCATATTTACGACGTTTCGGCCGTTATACGCTCCGGCCTTCTTCAAGATCTGTCGATATTTCTGAGATGCGGTATTGTAACTATTTACCGTATTTATATTGTTCACACTGTTGTCCTTATTTTTACTGCCATATTCACGACGTTTCCGGATTTTTTCAGCATCTGTCTATATTTCTGAGATAAGGTATCGAACTATTTGTTCGAACTCTTGTTCCCATCATTTTTTGTCACAGTCAAAAGGTTTCGGCCGGTGTACACCCCTATCTTCTTCGGGTAATATTTTAAAGAAAAACTGCTGTAAAAGCCATCGTCACATGATGGAACCTCTTTGATTTAGGTAGACGACTCCACTCTACACACTATACTTCCTTGTGCTCGGCAGAATTCAAGGTCAATCTGTGCCAAGCTACTTCAATCTGCTAGTGGCTTTATCGCCTTGCTTGGGCTGCAATGATTAAAAAAAGGGACACGGGAGATATTTCAAGATAAAGAACTTTATAGCCTAGTGCGCATGCGCCACAGTTTTCAAGGTCAATCTGTGCCAAGCGGCTTCAGCCTCGGTGCTTTTGCTCTGTTACCTTAGCAACAGTCCCGGAACTTTCTGATTAGACATCGTATATTGATGAAAAATATGGAAAAGACAAAACAAAATCCGAATATGCAAGTTTACTGTTTTAATGTTGTTTTACTGTCGACGTCAGACGTTTCGGTCTATTAGACCATCTTCAGGACATGGTTATTAGAAACATACTTAATATTAGACGATATACAAGTCAACATGAAAAGACGATAGACACAAGACACAAGACTAATAGAAACAGAACAACTGAAATTCTAAAGTCATCGTTCCTTTTTTGGAAGTCGGTCACGTTGGCGTCGCGCGGGCGATGCTGCGAAAAACGGACTCCGTCGTATATTATAAAGTCGGCATATATTATAAAGTCGTATATTATAAAGTCGTATATTATAAAGTTTGAATTATTTTTTTAAAATAAATCAGGATAATTAATCGATTTTATTTTTTTTCTAATCTGTTTTCGCAGGAAGTGATGTAAGACACACAATGCGCATGACAGATTTGTTATCGCAAAATTGTTCAGTCCAATGACGCTTAAATTTCTCTTTTTATTTCCTCCTGCAAGTACGGTGGGTGAACAATCATTTTTCCTATTTGTTTTTCACAGTGAACCATAAAATTAAAATTAGCATTTTCTTTTTTACTACGATTTAAAAGAAAAAGGAACTAAAATCACAGACATATCACCAGCCATTATTTACGTTTTCAGCCATTATTTCACTTCTATATTTGCTTATATTTTCGCATTATTATTATTATTATTATTATTATTATTATTATTATTATTATTATCATTATTATTATTATTATTTTAAATAAAATTAGTTTTAAGAAAACTATTTGTAACTTTTCCAAATTCTATTTTATGTCGCAATTATCATTCGCAAAAAAAAAGGTCAAAGACTCACAGAATACGACTCACAGTTATTGGTTTGGTTTGGTTTGTTTTGTTTTACACTATCTCAATCAAAATGGGTCATTTATTGCCGACAATATTTTTATTGCAGGTAATATTTTTGTTCAGAAATGTATTGCTGATAATAAGGTATTTCTGGTAATAATGTTTTCTTCTAAAATTCATCGCTGGTAATAAATTTTACAAAAAAAGTATTGCTCGTATTAAAACCTATCTTTACACTTTCATTGCGTTTTGAGACTAGCATGGGGTTAAATATTTGCTCATAGCTGAGACCCTAGCAGGTGCTACCAACCAGGGTCAGTTTGAACACCAGCAATTAGGAGTTGTTTCCACGCTCCTCAAAACTTCCTGATCAGAGGCCTTGCTGTCGGATGTAGTTTATCGTCTTACCCAGGTCGCCTCATTTTTTGGGGGAAGGGGGCTTACCCTTCTCCAGAGGTGCAGTTGACGTATTCTGAAGCCCCAGCCAACAGAGCGGCTCAGAGATGCTCTGTGACAGACCCTCATTGATGATTTTATCTGTGGGTCATTAGGGGTTTCGGGTCTTAGAGCATATAGCTTTTCTCTGCAGCAGCCCAACTGATATTGATTAGATATTAGATATTTCAGTTGTATGCCAGCTGCCAACTACAATTATTCTTATAATGCAACGCTAAGGGCAATGAAATAACACCTTTCTAGTTCAATACAGATCAATCCCAATAAAAAAAATCCACACCAAATATCTCTTGGGTAATGATAAAAACCTAACCCTTATGAAGTAGAAAACACTTGCTAGATCTTACCCAAATATCTTCTTTCATTTTATGAATCATGTCTTTTTAGGACGTAGGCGATCATGGCTCTCCATCTCCATCTATCCCTTGCAGCTCGCAACAAGTCCCTTCCAACTGCTTCCACCCCCAGACCACGTTCCGTCATCCACTTGCTCAAGCTCGCCAGGTATGTCATGCGCTGCTTTCCCGTGTCTCTCTTTCCGTCTATTTGACTCGTGAGTATCACATTCTCCAGCCCCTCCTTCCTCATTATATATCCCAGAAACATCAGCTGCCTCTTCCTGATGTTAAGTATAAGCCTTCTCCTTGTTTGCAACCTCTCTAAGACCTGATCGTTGCTCCCGCGCTTGGTTTATGATATCCTTAGCATCCTTCTGTAGAACCACGTCTCTGGCTCTTCGAGTCTTTTTGTTATCTTTTAGGAAATCTTCCAACATTCGGTTCCGTAAAGAAGGAGAGATATCACGTAACAACTCAGTATCCTTTTCTTTGTTACCAAAGAAATCCTCCTGTCTCGCAATACTCAGTCCAGCTTTTGGAATGTCCTTGGCCATCCGAATACGTCAACGGATCTCAGTGTCGTACTTACCGCCCTATGTCAAGACGCTTCACATATATTTAAACTTCTGCGTTTGCTTGATTCTAGTGTTCCCGACCTGCAAATCGCATTTCGGATCACCAGTATGAAAAATGGTTGCGTTAGTCTAATTCTGTCCCCTAGTCAAGCCTCCGTTGTTGCATGTAGTTTAATGATAGAACTATAAGCGATAGCAGTAACTGTTAACATAGATATTACGGTTACATCTAGCAATTTCAACTGCAAAATGATGAGATCTTGCCGCTAATATAGTACTCCGCTCAAATCTATAAAATTTAAATAATATAGAAGAATGTTCCTCGGAACAATTATCATGAAATTATTACGGCGGTGGAAAAGTGATTGAATCCGAAATTCTAAGTTAGAACCATTAATATTGCAGATTCATTTTTTTTTTGTATTTTATTAATAATATCGAAATACACAGTAGAAACATCAGACGAGATGTGGCAGCCATATTGAAAGCATCGAAAATACTAAACTTATGTAATACATTTTGTCGCGAGAAAATTGTAGATCAGTTAAAATCAGTTGCCAATTTCACCTTATAGAAACAAATTATTGAGAGGTGTTGTCTGAGAAGGTTAAAAGAGATCAGTTTCGTTTTGGAGGCATTAACATACCATTCCTTGACCCAGTTAACAACAGAATGCAGGTCATTTTTTAGGTCAGTTGAAAATTTGACTTTATCAAACTGAATTATTGTTTTGGTCTAGTTGGTGTTAGAAATAAAGACACAAAGAGATGAATTGAGTTAAACAAATATATTAACAGAATCAGTAATACAAACATATACAAATGAGAGTGTTATCAAAAGAATGTTCGGTCCGACTGTCAGAGCTGACTGCTGGAAACTTCACCCTCCAAAAGGCAGTACCTGCTCCTATTTGGAGCTGGGAGAGTCCATGCGTGCGTGGTTAAAATACCATAGATAGATAGATAGATAGATAGATAGATAGATAGATAGATAGAACTAAATTTCTGTTGTGGCCTTGTTAGGGCCAGAAATAAGGACACAAAGAGAGGGATTGAGTTAAACAAATATATTAACAGAATCAGTAATACGAACATATACAAACGAGAGTGTTACAGCAAGAATGTTAGGTCCGACTGTCAGAGCTGACTGATGGAATATTCACCCCCAAAAGGCAGTACCTGCTCCTATTTGTAGTTGGGAGATTCCATGCGTGCGTGTTTAAATTACCATAATAGATAGATAGATAGATAGATAGATAGATAGATAGATAGAACAAAATTTCTGTTGTGGCCTTGTTAGGGCCAGGAATAAGGACACAAAGAGAGGGATTGAGTTAAAAAAATGTATTAACAGAATCAGTAATACAAACATATACAAATGATAGTGTTACAGCAAGGATGTTCGGTCCTGCTGTTAGAGCTGACTGCTGGAAACTTCCCTCTCTAAAAGGCAGTGCCTGCTCTAATTTATAGCTAGTAGATTCCATGTGTGCGTGGGTAATTTACCATAATAATTATTGAGAGGTTTTGTCTGAGTAAAAGAGATCACTTTTGTTTTGGAGATGTTAACACGCCATTCTTTGCTCCATTTAACAACAGATTGTAGGTCAGTTTTTAGATTAGTTGCCATTTTGATCTCATCATTGCGAACTATTAAGAGTGTTTGTCCGAGAAGATTAAAAGGGAGCAGTTTCATTGTGGAAGCAAAGTTGTTTCTCCTCTTCATCAAAGCTGCCTTCGATGTCATCAGTTCCCAATGCGGTTTTTATGCTGATTACAACTATTTACACATGTCTTAAAAGTAAGTCCATTAGTTTGTAAAAGTTGGGCAAGAAATGGCTTGTGAATTTTAATCCCGCCAAAACAAAAACGCTATCCTGTAATCATTTTTGGCCTCCATCATTATGGCTGATGCTAACCTCCAGGAGAGTAAACCATTGAAGCTTTTTGGTCTCACGTTTTCCACTAACATGAAGTGTATGCATTATATTGAATCAATTGCTCCATTGTCCTGGTCCGAAAGTTTTGAGGAGGGTAGAATCATCTCTTAGTAATTGTTGTTCCAGATCCACCCAAACCCGGGGTGGTAGCGCCTGTTAGGGTGTCAGCTATGGGAAAACCTTCAAACTGGTGTCAAAGCACTATGAAATTATAAAAATAGATTTTTGTAGTAAAAATACCAGCAATACATTTGACTCTCGACAAACCCTATTTAAAAAATAAGTGTTGATATGCCGTACAATAAAATAAACCAAACACTTCAACTGCTACATCTGCTGCTACGAAAGTAAGTTTACTATGTTGTATTAGACATTTGTTTTCGAAATCATAATCCATTTTTACCTTTGATCTGTACCTCATGGACGTGGGCGATTCTAGTTGTAGACAACGTCATATCTTTTGTTGGAGTAACTGTTGCCATATTATCATTATTCTCTCATTCGATCTCTTTAACAGGCTTATCTCTCTGCTTCTCCTTTGTATCTCTTCTCTTCAATAGTCCGTCTGAGTGTTAAATTCTCCAAACCTTAATTTCTTATCATACGTCTCTTGAACTGAAACTATCTCTTGATTGCAAATAATTTCTTTGCGCTTCTTATTGAACTCAATACGAAACTACTAGTATTTTAAGGAATCCTAGATAGAACAATATCACTGTTGCTTCAAGTCACTTCTCCATCTGTGCAGAGGTTGTCTAGCATTCACTACCTTATAGAAAATCAGATATTGCATAGCATTTCTGAATTCTTTTCTTTGTAATGATAATTTCCAATTCTTTTTTCTCTCTCCATAAAATGGTTTTCTGGAAAGGCTTCTTCCTCTGTTTCGCTGACTCTCCAGATTTCTGTATAGCAATATCTATATTTTCATTACATTTCAATATTATGATCATGACTTCCCCAATGCATAGATCAAACCATGAATTCTCTCTTTCCTGCCGTTAATGATAAGTCATTTCTTGTTTTAAAAATTCTATAAAAACTTAATATTTCAAGTTTTTTTCAACATTGAAATAAAGTTCGTTCAATGTGTCGTGGCAGACAACATGTCGTGCCAGAAAACATCATACGAATCTATCATCTGTCTGTGCATTGGATACTATCTGATGCTCCAGAGATTTTCGACAAAATGGAAAAAGGTTTTGTAATGTTATAGGTCATGATCTGGTATCTCTTCTTCAATCATTGTCCAATTCTGTGATTTACTCAGACCTATAAAATTGTGGAGAGCCATGATCGTCCACGTTCTTACGAGACATCTAAAAGAAGAAAGGCAAATGGTTGACAAAACAGTGATTAGGGGAGATAGCGAAAAGACAAAATTTAATGAAAGCTATAAATGAAAAGAAATTGTGGAGAGCCATAATCATCGACGACCTGACGGGGAATGTAGCAGAGAGGGCTTGAGTTAAATTTTGGCAGAAGAGGGATTAGAAGCGGCAGTGAAAAGACAAAATTTACTAAGAGCTATAAAGGAAAAGAAATTGTGGAGAGCCATGATCGTCGACCTCCTGAAAGGACATGTAGAACAAGAAAGGACTTGGATAAATGGTTGGCAGAACAGCGATTAGGAGAGATAGTGAAAAGACAAAATTTAATCAAGCCTATAAATGAAAAGAAATTGGGGAGAGCCATGATCGTCGATCTCCTTAAGGGACATGTAGAAGAAAGGGCTTGAGTAAATGGTTGGCAGAACAGAGTTTAGGAGAGATAGTGAAAAGACTAAATTTACTAAGAGCTATAAAGAAAAAGAAATTGTGGAGAGCCATGATCGTCGACCTCTTGAAGAGACATGTAGAAGAAGAAAGTGCTTGGGTAAATGGCTGGCAGAACAGGGATTAGGAGAGATAGCGAAAAGACAAAATTTACTAGAGCTATAAAGGAAAAGAAATTGTGGAGAGCCATGACCTTATCGGACATATAGAAGAACAAAGGTCTTGCGTACATAGTTGAGAAAAGAGTGATTAGGAGAGATAGGGAAAAGAAAAAATTTAGTAAAACCTATAAAAAAAAAGAAATTGTGGAGAGCCATGATCGTCGACCTCCTGAAGGGACACGTAGAAGAAGAAAGGGCTTGTGTAAATGGTTGACAGAACAGGGATTAGGAGAGATAGTGAAAAGCCAAAATTTAATCAAGCCTATAAAGGAAAAGAAATTGTGGAGAGCCATGATCGTCCACCTCTTGAGAGGACACTACCTACAGAAAAAGATTAAGAATAAAAAGGGTCCCGAGAAAATGATTAATCTGTCCTTGTACAGAGTGAACATTACTGCAAAACAACGGTTGGCATCTTAGTGGCATTTTCACCTCGCTTGGGGTGAAATTATTTTAAAAAGAATGCCCTATTTCACACTGATGCTAGGAGGTACTTGTTTATTTTACTGGTAAAAAAATGATTTTTATCTTGCGTGCTTCAAATGGACAAATAAACTGACAGGACATTTACCGTATGTTGCACATGTCTAAGTGAAACATTTTTGACGTTCACGACAAAATGATTTTATTTAGATAAAACATGTCCACAGTTTTTAATTTTTCATTTTCTCTTGGAATATTTTTTACGACAATCATCACTGATTTCACCCTGTAACTTTTATTTAATTATATTGTTGAATTCATAAACACTTGAAGATTTTTCAAACTTTTTCGTTTTTGATATTCCAGTTATTCATATTCAACGCTTTTCTTCACAATTGCAAAGTTTTATGTCATTACGAGATGCCCTTTATTTGATATTTATCAGGTTGACTTTTCTTATGTTTATTTATCTTTCAATCGTTTTTAGTTTAATAATTTCTTTTTGTTTTTTCTTTCCTCGCCCATCTTTCCTTGTATCTGCCTTAAAGTGAACTAACAACCGTGACTGCTTGACGAGTGATGAATATTACACGCGTTTGTGTCATTCTTTATCTCGGGTTCAATCTATCCTTTCGCCGATGGATCACTTTTACTCACTGGGGTAGTGGCGTTGGAGTTTTTTTTTCGGGGTGGGGGAGCATTCAATCTCTCACACTTTTTTTTTTATCTTTCTTTTATCACTCATCTGCTTTTTAGACTGGTGTAAAGTTTAAATACATATGTTTGTTTCCCAAAACATAGCCAATTCTTTGTATCTCTTTGTATGTAAGTTAAGAACGATTAATACTATCTTTTTGTCATATCTAATGCTGAAATAAATTTAGGTTACTGCGTGCGATTCTGCATACACTGTTCTTATTTCCTGTGTTCTTTAACATTATTAGTCTCTTTGTTTCATTTATTTTCATTTATAGACTAATAATGCTTACGGATTTGGATAGCGGCTCGGATAGATGAATTGGAGAACCGTGTTCGAATTCCAGTCGAATCCATTACATTCACTTACATGCTAATATCCTTGGGAAAAGTATGAATCCTCTTCTTCTCTCCCCAGCTATGGGTAAATAGCAGGACATATGGTATTCTATAGCCTTGGATGGCAACTGGTCTACCGCAGTAAGAAATAGCAACCTACTGCGAGAAAAAACTACCTTGCTAGTAATGTATCTAAAGATACATGATCGCCTAAGGGTGTATCACGCATGGCACATAACTGACTAAATGCATTTAATCATTATCAACCCAAGCAAGGCAATGAAGCCACTAAGACGCAAGGAATTACTGAGTGTTAGAGAATATGAGAAAAATAACACTATTAAGGAAACAGAAAAAAAACAGGGTTTAAGAAGACATGATTTATTGAGTGTGAATGAATAAGAAAAAAATCATTAAGAAGAAAGAACAATAAAAGAAAAGTTTTTTTTTGCGTTTCTCGGGATCATTAATATTTTTTTACAAAATATATTGTTGTTAATATATCTTTTTTTCTAAAGATATATTGCTGATATTTTTTTCCAAGATTTTATTACTAGTAACATATTCTTTAACCAAAATATAGTGTTGGTAATATACATATATTTTTTAACAAAAATGTATTGCTGGTAATATTTTGTTTATTTTTACAAAAATTTATTGCTGGTAATATTTTTTTTATTTTTACAAAAATGTATTGCTGGTAATATTTTTTATTTTTACAAAAATGTATTGCTGGTAATATTTTTTATTTTTACAAAAATGTATTGCTGGTAATATTTTTTTATTTTTACAAAAATGTATTGCTGGTAATATTTTTTTTATTTTACAAAAATGTATTGTTGATAATATTTTTTATTTTTACAAAAATGTATTGCTGGTAATATTTTTTTTATTTTACAAAAATGTATTGTTGATAATATTTTTTATTTTTACAAAAATGTATTGCTGGTAATATTTTTTTTATTTTACAAAAATGTATTGTTGATAATATTTTTTATTTTTACAAAAATGTATTGCTGGTAATATTTTTTTTATTTTACAAAAATGTATTGTTGATAATATTTTTTATTTTTACAAAAATGTATTGCTGGTAATATTTTTTTTATTTTACAAAAATGTATTGTTGATAATATTTTTTATTTTTACAAAAATGTATTGCTGGTAATATTTTTTTTTATTTTACAAAAATGTATTGTTGATAATATTTTTTATTTTTACAAAAATGTATTGCTGGTAATATTTTTTTTATTTTACAAAAATGTATTGTTGATAATATTTTTTATTTTTACAAAAATGTATTGCTGGTAATATTTTTTTTATTTTACAAAAATGTATTGTTGATAATATTTTTTATTTTTACAAAAATGTATTGCTGGTAATATTTTTTTTTACAAAAATGTATTGCTGGTAATATTTTATTTGGCAAAAATGTATTGCTGGTAATATTTTTTTATTTTTAAAAAAATGTATTGTTGATAATATTTTTTATTTTTACAAAAATGTATTGCTGGTAATATTTTTTTTTACAAAAATGTATTGCTGGTAATATTTTCTTGGCAAAAATGTATTGCTGGTAATATTTTTTTTACACAAATGTATTGCTGGTTAAATTTGTTTTACACAAATGTTTTGCTGGTAATATTTTTTTATTTTTACAAAAATGTATTTTTGGTTATATTTTTTTTTACACAAATGTATTTCTGGTAATATTTTTTTACACAAATGTATTGATGTTAATATATTTTTTTACAAATATGTATATCTGGAAATAATTTTTTTTTACTCAAATGTATTGATGGTAATATTTTTGTTATAAAAATATATATTTTTGGTAATATTTTTTTTATAAAAAATGTATTACTGGTAATATATTTATTTTAGAAAAATATATATGTCTGCTTATATAATTTTTTTACAAAAATCTATTGCTGGCAATAGCTTTTTTTACAAAAATATATTGTCCGTATTTATTTTTAAAAATAATTTCTGGTATTATGAAAATCTTTTGTAAATCATATTTTTGGTAATATCTTTTGGTAAAAAAAAATATTGCTAGTATTTTTACTATAAATATTTATTTTTATACTTTTATCATATTTGGATTCCAGTTAGAGAGTTAACTATTTACCCGTGGCTCCGACCCTAACAGGTGCTACAACCCCGGTTCAGGGTGGACGTGGAAACAATACCAATTAATACTTGGTGACATGCCCCTCAAAACCTATCTGTATCTAGTTTATCGTTATATCTAGAATTAAAAGACAGAAGATAATTGACATTGCATTTAAATTTTAAAGATCCTAGGCCTCATGAATTTAAACATCCTACGAGGCTGGCATCCGACCCCTTCACCGTTGAAACTGTTAGATGTAGACGTCTCTTCTACTCCAATAGCTTCATGTCTCGCATATCTCGCCTGTGGAACTCCCTTCCTTATTCCTGTTTCCCTGACAAATACAATCTCCAACTATTTAAGTGTAACGTCAATCGACATCTCCAGTTGCCTTGATCTATCCACTTCCCTTCTCCACATCCTTTCACCTTTCATTCCTATCGGCTCTCGCTCCAAATCTTCTGTAACCCCCTTGCCTTGATCGATCCACTATCTTTCTCCACATCCTCTCCTATCTGCTCTTCCTCCAACCTTCTGTAACCCCTTGCATGCTAGTGGCTTCCAGCCTTGCTTGCGGTGATAAGCTTTAAAAAAAAACAGGAGAGGTTTCCACAAGTGAGAAGTGCAACTGACGAAAATGTTAGCATAGATGTTAAATGTAACTATTTTCACTGTAAAATGAATGAGACCTTGCCGCCAATCTAGTACTTCGCTTAAATTCACAGTCTAGGTAACATAGCGGGAAGTTCATCAGAACATTTACCATGAAATTACTTATAGAAAAGTCGGAGGGAAGGCTATCTAATGGCTGTGGGAAAGGGACTAAAACCGAGAGACCAGGTTCCATTTATCCGCGGTCAACGCTAGAATTTAAAAAAAGATGTATTACCGTATATACTCACGTAGCATGCGACATTTGAAGACATAATTTTGGAGCTAATTTTAAAGCGGTCGTATCATACACGAGATATAAAATTAGCGTATATATTACTGGTTCTGCCTACGCCTTTGACCAAACTATATACTCATTTGCTTTAGTCAAAATGTACAGATGTATTTAAAATAAACATCGCGTGTTACACGAGTATAGATAAATACATAGATTTTTTCTGAATATTTATCACAGAATCTGCATTTCGGATTAAGAAAATTTTTCAGTATGTGTGCTTGGTAATTTCTAGTTAGCAAGCATTGGTCCTGTGCAGCAAGAATAAAACCTTCAGTTTCAGCTTTTAACTCTGCACTACATAAACACTGATGGGTATTGGGTTTGTATACATCACTTTGTTAAAGAACGGGCGGAGTATTGACCATGAAGAAGCATATGTTGCCATTTGTTCAGTTTTTGGCACATTGCATTTGCTTTTCTTTTCTTTTCTTTTTTTTTACTTAGCCGCTGCAGTAAGTGTATTATTATTTTTTTTGCATTTCTTCACCTACTTGAAATTCCCGTTTGAAATTCTTGGCTTCCTTTATTATTGAATAAACTCTCTTATTTATTTGATATTCTTTGACACAGATCAGCATCAAGTCTTATGCATTTTACAGGTACCTTTCAAGACCGATTGTTGCGGTTTTATACACAGTTAAATTTGAACTCTGCCTCTTCCGGATCTGGTCACATATTATTATTATTATGATGTGGACCCGAAGTAGGGGCCACGGAAGGAAAACACGGAACACGAGTTAGAGGTAAGAAAGATATATTAAACAGAAAAGTTACAAAGAATAGTGTAAGTAGAGTTTACTATCCAGTGGTGTCCGATATTGGTATCGTACGCGGCTGCGCATTAAAAAATGTGTAAGTTTTCTTTAAGTCATTTATAATTTTTAGTATTTTAGTATTCTCTTGGAGAACATGATGCATTTTTTTAATTTAATTTATTATTTGTAATCAAATCAACCAAATCGTCAAGGTGCAGGGGATTGCTGCGTGTGAAAGAATACGAGAAAAAGAAAATGGAAACAAATAAAATAACGACTGAAACTGCATTTAAACTCCCGAACATTCTTGCTGACAGGAAAACAAGAAAACGTATTAGTGCTCAAGAAGCACGAGAGAAGAAACCCCTAGCATAGGACCAACGGTTACAAGTAGCTATCTGAACTTTAGAATGACGACAGCCCGCCGCCCATCCATCATTGCACCAAAATTCGTAAAGTCCAGACACCAAAGAGGAAAGCTCGGCAGTACAATCACCATGGAAATATCTATATAAAAACACAGGGTAGAAAGATACAATAAATGGTAAGAACATTGACATAAAATTCCTTTTATTTTACACATGTCTCAAATTAAGTAAAACCTTTCAACAAGGATGTACAATTATGGAGTTTTTGTCAAAACGATTCTATTTAGATAGCTAAATTGTGAAGCATAGGACAGTGATTTGTCTATGCGTAAACATCTGGGCTTTTACGTGTTAAAGGTATAAGATAGCACTTTACAAGGGTGTTGCCAAGTATTTTGGAGTATATCTAGTAATTTCATGACGAATAAATAGACAGAATAGAAAAGACGCCTCTAGAAAAAAATATCATTGCAATCTCCCGTTTTTTTTTTTTTTGGCGTAACAAGGAGAGAGAAAGAGGTGGGCGGAATGAGACAGACAATTCGAAGAAAAAAAGATAAAGTGATGACAAAATCAGAAACAGGACACTTGAAAAAAAGAGAAAAAAGGTCTAAAGAAAATGGGTCATTAACGGTTATTTTGGTGAAGTTTAATATATTTTATCTTTTTTTTTTGTTTTGTTTATTTTAAAATAAATTTTTGAAACATAACCTCATGACGATCATATCTCTAAATCTGGATATCTTAAAATTTAAAAGGAACGTTTCGCCTCAGTGAGTTTATCCAGTAGACAAAGTATTAAGCGGATTCTCCAGTTTTTAAAGAAAATACTTCTGCGTTATCATAAAGCCTGTATCAAATGTGAGTATTGATGATATCTGCTCTTGTGAAGAGTGACAAGATAGGTCGGAGCATGAGTCTGTGTTTTTCATTATACGTTTCAATAAATGATTTTGGAGAAGACGACCCCTTCGTTCTTTGTTTATAAAATTAAAAAAAAAGTCTGTCTTAGCAGATTTTATCAGTTTTTCAATATTTCTAACAAGTATTTTATTTAATATTATTCGTAGCAATGCGCACATATTGAGCAAGTATTCAGACCTTGCTCTCCCGAATAAGAATGTCAGTAAAATCATAAAACAAAATAAACGTAAGCACTTTCTACGAGAAAGGAAATCCTAGGATTCTAAACTGGAAAAGACAACACGAAACAATTCCACTACCTTTCCCAAGATTACATGGCAATTCACCGATAATAAAGAAAAGTAACTTGTACAGAGTCATGATCGTCTACGTCTTGAAGACATAGTGCATTAAAAATGCTTGTAAATGAACAAACCAATGCCCAAGGAAAAATAAGGGATAAAAAAAGAAAGAACTAAGAACATGAAATTGAGGCGAAAACAATCGTCCAGAATCCAAGCTCAGAGTTCAAGAAAACAAACTCCAAAACGAGTAAAGCAAAAGTAACTAAGTAAAGTGCTCAATACATTAAGTAGAGCAAATCTTACTATGTACCTAAAGAGCCTGTTAAACCTACCAAGGTTTCACTTACGCTGTTCGTCAGGGTATACTGGCCAAAGAGGTAACATTGGAACAGAATATATATAGCCTACAGCATAAAATTTATGTTGTAGGCTATTCTGTCCCAATGTTACCTCTTTGGCCAGTATACACTGACGAACAGCGTAGCTGAAACCTAGGTAGGTTTGCCTGTCTCTTTAGGTTCATAGTTATATATATATATATATATATATATATATATATATATATATATATATATATATATATATATATATATATATATATATTAGGTGTATGCAAAAGTGTTCAGCGCTCTTTTGAAGGCTAGAATTTAACTCATAATAAGTGGGGATGAATGTTTCACGTACAGTGGGGAGAGAGGGTCAGATATGGCGTTAAACAAATCAAACCATTTTTTAAACTCTACATTGCCATCTTTATTTTATACGGTTTTTGAAATGAACTATTATTCAGTGAAACTGGCTTCCAACCAAGGCTAAGCATTAGAGGTTTTGATATTCGACTAAACAAAGTCACACAACCAAGTAGGAATGAAAAAGGTGCTGGAAGAATAACCCAGACAACAAACTCTTCACAATTCAGCCCAAACTAGGAGAATGAATGTCGGCTTTCAGAAAATCTAGAAAAGAAGAATTAGTTCTGGCCTACTTACGTATTAGCTACTCGTGAATAATCTCCTCATACCTGCTAAACAAGGACGTACAACCAGTTTGCCAAGCATGTGAAACGACATGCACTATTAAACATATATTAACTGAGTGGTCAAAACTTTCTCTATTATAACAAGAAATATCTTATATATAAAGTACAGTGTATATGTGTGTTTTTGTGCATGTGTGTGTCCAAGCAACTACCCCTCTCCCACTGGTCCGATTTCAATGATTCCTAGCTCTTTCAAAAACCCTAGAAAAGTTAGACGCATGTAACGATTTTCGTTGAGCTCAGATTAAATATATATATATATGGTTATATATATATATATATATATATATATATATATATATATATATATATATATATATATATATATATATATATATATATATATATATATATATATATATATATATATAAACATTATTGTTGCTTTCATGGTTCAAGGGGACTAACACTTATTTTCCTTAAGAACTCAAAATTTCATCTAGCTTACAATTATAAGCTAGCAAACCATCCCCACTATCGGGCGGGATTTAAGGCAGATTCTGTGGAGGAATCATGGTTTGACCAATCATCACAATAGTTGGGGGGATATATGCAATAGACATCAATAAACTACAGAAGAACTCAAAATTAATCGCTGCATTAAATTATTGAATTAATGTCTAAGCTTACCTTTTAAAAGTTTAACGACAATTCTTCTGCTACCACTTAATTTAAAGATTCTTCTTTTCCGTAGAAAGAATTATTTTTATTTCATGGGTGACAGAACAGGGGAGAATTTATAAGACAAAATTAATATAGTGTAAAATGGGAAAATAGAAATTAGAATTAGTTATACATTCAACGCCTGAAGAGTTAGAGAAACATTACAGCTAATTAAGTAAAACCTATATTATAGAATCTATATGAATAAATGCGAAATTGGAGGACAATTATCCGACCGAATTCTGAAAAAAAAAAACCGCAATATCTGTATTATATATTATCTAAATCTAGGTAATATTACTTTTCAGGTGTAACTAATTTGCATATTGATTTAAAAAAAGTTTATTTCATTAATTAACTGGCCTTCATTACTGTTCTTTTATTCGAGGAATGTTTTGATTTTCATATCCAACATAGTTCTGTTTTAAAATATCGTCTTATATAGCGCAGAAAAGTGTTCGAAATTTGCATTTTACTCGGCCTTCTTCAAATTGGCATTTATGTCTTTGATTTGTTTTGGTTTGATTTCCGATATATCCTCAATTTAATGTCGACAATTTTTATTGCTGGTAATATTTTTTCTTTCCGAAATCTTCTTTTGGTCATATTTTTTCCAACAAAGTATAGTTGGTAATAGTGTTTTCAAAATGTATTGCTGGTTCTAATTTTTTACAAAGTACGTCTGGTATTAAAACCTATTTTTATACTTTCATAGTGTTTGACCCCAGTTTGGGGGTTAGCTATTTGTCCATAGCTGGGACCCTAACAGGTTTGGTTAGGTTTAGTTTGTTTTACGGCATATCAACCTCAATGGTTTATTTAAAGCCGAAATTTTTTTATTGCTGGTAATACAATGTAACCCGGATATAAGAGAAACCCGGATATAACAAAGATTTTCTCTGGTCCAAAATTAGAGCCTGTGTTAATGTATATATAATAGACCAAACCCGGATATAAGAGAGACTCGGATATAAGAGACTTCATCTCCGGTCCCGACAACTCTCTTATATCCGGGTTACACTGTATTTTTTTTCTGAAAATGTATCGCTGGTAATATATTTAAAAAAAAATGTATAGCTGCTAATATATTTTTCAAAAATGAATAATTTTGTTTAGTTTGTTTTGTGGCATATTAACGTCAATGGGTTATTTAATGCCGAAAAGAATGTTATTGATGATAATTTTTTTTTTCAAAAAGTATTTTTGGTATTAACACCTATTTTTAAACTTTCATAGTGTTTTGAGTTAGGTTGGGGGGGTCAACTATTTGTCTATAGGTGGGACACTAACAGGTGGTAACACGCCGGGTAATGATGAACCTGGGAACACCAGCAATTAAGAGGTGATTCCACGCTGCTCAAAACCTCCTGATCAGAGGCCTTGCTGTTGGACGTAGTTTATCGTCATACCCAGGACGGGCATCTATTTGTGAAAACTTTTCTTAACTATTACAATCCAATTTTTGAATGAAATGTTCATTAAAAATTTTTGTTTCAAAAATTGAAGGTTGTGAATATATCTTACTTTGCAAAGCGATAGCGAAGGCTTCTAGTACACACACGCGCACACACACACACACACACACATATATATATATATACATATACACACACACACCCACACACATATATATATATATATATATATATATATATATATATATATATATATATATATATATATATATAGTGGCCTAAGAATAGATTTAGCCAGGAGAAATAAACTACATCCAATTTCAAAACTTAATTACGTATACCCTATTCCACATATACAGTGATTGGAACTAGTATGGAGTAGGTCCTCCATTTTCTAGTTTCAGTGCTTGTATTCGATTTTCATGGATTTGATCAAGTTATCAAGAATCGTCTGATCCATATTTTGCCACTCCTTCAATAATGGTTCTTTAAGGGTTGCAACTGACGTGATTTTGGTTGCACGCTTATCGAAGTTTTCGGTCAAGGTGTTCCCAAATGTGCTCTAACCCAAATAGGGTTTTCCATTTTGCTCGGATGATATGGCGCTCCATCTTCTTGATAAATGTAGACATTCTTTTCAATTTGATTGGTTTCAAATGGTGAGAGTAGTCCTTTCTCTAATATTTGACAGTATTTTGAACCATTAAAACAATTATCAACAAGAATCAGCTCAGATTACCCTCCAAATCAAACAGCGCTCCACACCATTACTCGAATCCTTCCATGTTTCACGGTCGCCTGCAGACATTCAGTATTCCAAGTCTCATTCTGATTTCTCCAAACATAAACCAATCTCGAATTAGAATATTGGCAGAATTTACTTTCATTTGTCCAAATTACAGACTGACAAAATTCATAATCTTTGCTCTCGACTTCTCTCGTCCAGTCCATACGCCTATTCCTGTCAACCTCTTAAATCAAGGGCTTCTTTCTTGCAATTCTTCTTCGATAGCCTAGCTCTTTCAGTGTCTTTCTCGCAGCATATGGCGACATTTCCAGGCTGTTGCCGACATCTTTGAACATCACCAATTTTCGTACTTCCGCGAACTTTCATTGCAGAATATAAGTCAACTATCATTCATAGATGAGAGTAGCTTGATACCAACACGGTATTGTCTGAAAAAAGGAAGACACCTTATTACACAAGCCAAGATTGTTGTAATCCGGGGGGGGGGGTCTAAAAACATATCATAGCCCACTGTTAGGAAAGTTGGTTCTCTGTATCCTCCGAGACAATTTTTCTTTCCAGAATCTATCTT
>OZ038512.1:8986236-8991236 GCA_964036315.1 Acanthosepion esculentum
ATAAGTATTGTTTCCAAACAGAATGTGGAACATATGGTTGTATCTTTGGTGAATGTCGATGTCAGCAGGAGTAATTTATCAATCTCATATTTTAATTACTTTTACATTCTTCTGTAAATGGAGTGCTAAAATCTACTTAGCAGTCATACCAGGTGATGCTACGTTCATTTCAATCTTTGGATTGTTAACAACATAAAGCCTATTGCTGGCGACTTGAAGACATTGGACCTTCTTCCCTTGAAAATGTTCGAAACATAACAGATGATTTCGTTAAGTCTCTTTAAAAGTCTCCACCTGATATTAAATAGTTTCGACTAGATAAGAAGGAAATCGCACAAAGGATTCTCAGACATTCCCGTGTGTTCCGTTTAATTAAACAGGTTTCAACGATTGTTTGTTCTCAGAATATATTTGATAATATCAAAATATAAAAAAATATGACATCATACTTTACATAACAATGACCATATCTATCTATCTATCTATCTATCTATCTATCTATCTATCTATCTATCTATCTATCTATCTATCTCACTCTGTTCATATCTGTCTGTTAGTCAATTTATCTATCTATCTATCTATCTTTTTTTTTTTAATCATATTAGCCCAAGCAAGGTCGGAGGCCACTTCTATCTATCTATCTATCTATCTATCTATCTATCTATCTATCTATCTATCTATCTATCTATTTATTGTGTCTAATCATCTTAGACGTAGCATGTTAACCCACATTCACAAATTGTTCATATATACACTAACAGACACACACACACACACACACACGTGTGTTTGTGTGTGTGCGCGCGCGCACGCGAGTGTATGTATGTATATCATTTAAGAAAAAATGATTCATTTCTATGTGATACTCATCCTCGTAGATGAAAGTGCACACTGAGTAATCTTATGAAGAGAAAGGTGTAGGTAATAAAAATTTCCTCTCTACAGAAGGGTCTTGAGAATTCTAGGGAAATTGCGGAAAAACAGCGGGGAAGACTCAAAGGAAAAGGCGCCAAAAAGTAAATACGGTCAGAGTCAGAAAGAGGTAACTTAAATCAGTTGGACACATAATGGGGAAGGGGTGCTTGGAAAACCTAACACGCACAGGGCACATTGACGGCAAAAGAAATAGTGCAAAGTAGGGATCCACCTAATAATTGTTTGGGTGGCACGGCAGGAGCGTGGAAACATTGCAAAGTGGCGGGTTTTGATCGGAGCGATGGTCGGCCATAATCTGAAGTACATACATAGTGGGATACATTGTTTATTTGTTTAGATGGGTATGTGTACGTATTTGTATGGAGATATGTAAGCTTTTATATATATATTGTTTATTTGCACGTATGTGTATGTCCGTATATGTGTGTAGATGTATATATGTGTAGGAGTGGATGTGTATGGATGTATGTGTTATGTATGTATGTATATGTGTGTATGTGTATGTATGTATATGTATATATGTGTGTGTGTGTGTGTGTGTTTGTATGTATGTATATGTATGTGTGTGTGTGTACACGCCTATATGTATGTATGTACGTGAAAATAAAAATATGATGTTGTGTATGTGTGTATACATATGTGTTTTGGAACATAGAAATATAGATCCTTGCAGGATTAGATAATCGTTATATTTTATATGTTTATATTAGATTTGTAACCTGTAGTCGATATTACTTTTGTCAAATTTTCTTGATTACACAGCAGTCCTTTTATAAATGTCCTTCGGTTTTAGTTACTCACCCCTATCTCCCCCCACCTCTTTTCTTTTCCTCTCCCTCTCTCATCTTCTGAGCTTTAAGATTATATCGTCTATTGTGTGTGTATGTCACCACAAAATGTATATTCCTTTCCGGTGTATCTTTAATGTATTAGACATTTGAAAATATTCATATTTCTCTCACTTAAACCGTCTTTGACTCCTCTCTTTAAAACATCTCTCTGTCAAATTTTAACCCCCACCTTCACCTTTAGACCTTCCTGTCCTTCTCTCGTCTGTTACCCCTCCCTATAGCTTTCATTTACTCTAGCATTCGTCCCACACTCTCATACATGCACTCTCACTAAATTTTATTTTTTATTCCCGGAGTTGTTTTTTTTGTTTTCTTTTTGAATTTGTAGGTCTGATGAATTGGATCGTATTTACGATTCCAATGGAATAAATTATGACCATGGAATATTATTGTTTAAGCCTTTTTATTATATATATATATATATATATATATATATATATATATATATATATATATATATATATATATATATATATATATGGGGAGTAGGATTCAAAACTGCGTGCTGACAGCCAGTTTTTTTGCCGATATGTGAGCCCATACATTGTGTATTTCTATGTTCAGGTACTCTCTCTCTCTCTCTCTCTCTCTCTCTCTCTCTCTCTTTGTAACACACACACACATATACAAATACACATACGCACACACACACGCAAATACATATATATATATATATATATATATATATATATATATATATATATATATTGTCTGTTTATACGTTATTTTTATGCATACAAATATTTAAGAAAATGTTCTGTTTATAATAAACTAAAAATATATTAAAAATTGTCGGACTTTCATTTCATAATATACGTTGTCATAAATTTGCGTTAAAATACGCTTCGTGCAGCTATGATAGTTGGAGATAGATCGTGGGATCTTTTTGTTTAAAAACAGTTATTGGATTTTGCTAACCAGACGCCTCCTCTGTTGCTAAATATTATAGCACGTCAGGCGTAATAACGGTTCCGTATATGAGATAACTTCGATTCCCGTCGGACAGAGAGAAAGAGACATTTGTTGAAATCAGACATGTCGCTTCGGTACAGAGGGAAGTAGTGATGCCTATGGGCTATAGCAGCTGGGCAATTTTCTTCGAAAAACGCCACGACTGTGAGCCAAGAATAAAGATAATGTCCAAGACTTGCATGAGCCAGAAACAAAAGAAAAACTTCAAATATTCAAAGTTTTCTAAAACGGAGTAGACTAAATTCACTTCAGTTAGAATAAAAATGGAAAAAGAATTAGTAATAGGTACGTAAAATGATTAACAAGGAAATTCAAAGAGAAACATACAAATAAGACTGGCGACGATATTTGAGTTAAAACTACGGCGCCTTCCTTGAACAATTTCATCTTAACATCAAGAAACTGATTTGAGAACTGGAAAGGATCAGTATAAAAATAGACTCAATCTGGCTATATTATTCAATGAAACATGTATGAATGAAGATATGCTGCCTAAATATATATCTAATATATGCCATGATATATGCCTTGACAAAGTCTCTGAGAGGACGAAAGCGTCGGTTAAGATAAGTTTTCTTTATATATATATATATATATATATATATATATATATATATATATATATATATATATATATATAGTCAACAACAAAATTATTAGTACATCTATCAATTTTGAATATTTTTATCCATTTCTCAGAATTGAATGCCGTATGATGCCAGGTTTTTGATATGTTAATAAGCCCAAAAATGGAATATAAAATTCAAGTTTCAGAACATTAGGTTAAATACAAGAAATTTGACAGGCGAATTATGCAACATATGAAAAGACAAAATTATTCATACAGTATGAATAATAGAAAGAAATGAACAATTTTCAGAATATTGATAGTTAATAGCATGGACTCTCATCTTTATAACTGGTTGCAATCGTTTCCTAATGTTTTTGATGAGATTTGAAATCTTTTCTGAGATTTCTTCCATCCTACAATAGTTACAGATACTAATTCCTAGAGATTTTTTTGGTGACCGACGATTTATTCGAATATTTATTTCTTGCCATAGATTTCCAATGGGACTCACTTCAGGCCATGTCAGAACTTTAAACCTCTTTATCTGACGCAACGCAGTGACTGATTTAGACGTATGTTTGGGATCATTATCTTGATGGAAAGTAAATCGCTGGCCTAGATGAAGATTTTGCGCTAATAGTTGTAGATTTTCATCCAGAAATTTTGATATTGTTTGCAGATTTCATTATTCCTATTTTTGTATTTAATTGTTCAGACACCTTTGAGCTAAAACAACCCCAAATCATAATCGAGCCGCCTCCGTGTTTTAATGATGCCCCTGTGGTCTTTGAGAGGAAAGACTCACCTTTCTTGTGCCAAATATTTTGTATATCATTATGTCCAAAAAGCTCAATTTTTGTTTAATCACTCCGTAGTACTTCATCAGAAAAGCAATTTTCTTTGTCCAAGAAAGTTTTGGCAAAATTAATCCGAGCAACAATGTGACATGCTTTGTGAAGAGGGGTTCGTCGTGGTCGCTTTACATACACATCGTTGTATTGTGTGAGTACTTACGCTAATACCCATCGTATCCAAACCATTAGTGATGTCTTTCAAAACAACACTTGGGTTTATATTAACTTCGCAACACAGTTTTCGTGCAGTTCCCGGTAACGATTTGGGTTTACTTACACGCCAAGGCAAATTCTCAGGTGTGCCAACCTGTTTAAACTTCTTTATAACGGACGGTACCGTAGATCTAGGGATAGCTAACCGGTTTGAAATAGTGCAGTAACTATTTCCTGTCTTGTGAAAGTTAATAATTATCTGTGTCAAGTCAACGCTTAGCTCCTTTGTCTTCGCCATCGTGGTGTCAACGTAAGAATAACAATGGTGGCACTCTATGCACCAGGTGAGGTTCTTTGCTAGAATTATCACAAATATTTTACTGAATAAATAGTCTAGAAGGCTTCACCGAAAACCTATTATATGAATTACTTTATACTTACATGAATCAATCAATTTAAAACGATATTTTCTACTGTACGAATAATTTTATCTTTTCCTATTTTGTATAATTCGCCTGCCAAATTTGTTGTATTTTACCTATTCTTCTGAAAATAGAGTTTTATATTCATTTTTTGTACTCATTAAGATATAAAAAAATGGCAACGGGTATTGGATTCTGGAAAATGGACAAAAAAACTCAAAATTGATGGCTCTACGAATAC
>OZ038512.1:9003736-9046236 GCA_964036315.1 Acanthosepion esculentum
CACCTACTCCACACTTTCTTTTCTGTCTTTCTTTTACTCTTTCTTCTTTTCGCTCTTTTCTTTTTCGCTTTCTCCCTTCATACTCCCACTCTCCTCTCTTTTTCCTCTCATTTTCGTTTTCCTTCCTCTTCCCATCCAACTATGCATTCATTCATTTTTTTCTTTCATTGATTCTTTCTTTGTTTTTTGTTTGTTTCTTTTTTTTTTTCACTTTTATTTTTCTTCCTCTGGCCACTATTCTTTCTTTCTTTATTTCCTTCTTTCTTTCTTTCTTTCTTTCTTTCTTTCCTTCTTTCTTTCTTTCTTTATTTCCTTCTTTCTTTCTTTCTTTCTTTCCTTCTTTCCTTCTTTCTTTCTTTCTTTCTTTCCTTCTTTCTTTCTTTCTTTCTTTCCGTCTTTCTTTCTTTCTTTCTTTCTTTCCTTCTTTCTTTCTTTCTTTCTTTCTTTCCTTCTTTCTTTCTTTCCTTCTTTCTTTCCTTCTTTCTTTCTTTCTTTCCTTCTTTCCTTCTTTCTTTCTTTCTTTCTTTCCTTCTTTCTTTCTTTCTTTCTTTCCTTCTTTCTTTCCTTCTTTCTTTCTTTCTTTCTTTCCTTCTTTCCTTCTTTCTTTCTTTCTTTCTTTCTTTCTTTCTTTCTTTCCTTCTTTCTTTCTTTCTTTCTTTCCTTCTTTCTTTCTTTCTTTCTTTCTTTCTTTCTTTCTTTCTTTCTTTAACATTTAAAAAAACTTTTTTTTGCTTTTTCTATTTCGCCCTTTCTTTTTCGCTTTATTTCTTCTTCCTTACCTTCTTCTTCCTCTCCTCTATTTTTGCTTTTTTTCTTCTTCCTCCCTCTATCCATTCTTTCGTTCTTTCTTTCTCTCTTTCTTTCTTTCTCTCTTTCTTTATCTGCTTTCCCCCTTTGTCCTTTCTTTCTTTTATTATTCTTTTACGCTCTACCTTTTTATTATTTATTCATTTAAAACTATTTTTATAGGGATTCCATTTTGTCGAACACTCCTAACAGCATTTTCCCGGCAAATAAATTCTATAAATAATATTTATTCTTTTATTTTACGCTTTTAGTCGGATACTTTTTATTTACATTTCAATAAAGCAAACTTTCCTAAACGACACTAAGTGACAAAAATATCTGGCTGGCTGTTTGAATAAAAATGGATAAGTTCGCTGCTGATTAGAAAATCCATATCGTATGACGAAAGATTTCCAATATCTTTCCCCTAGTAACTGGGTGATATGCTTGATTTATTTGGGAAATAAATTATGGTCGCCCACAATCCCTTATGTCTTTCAATGCACACGAGGCATAGAAGAAGATTTAGGATCAAACGCAAGCAAATTCGCATTATATTAGAATAATCTCCAACTTATTATACCTGGAGCAAACCGTCTACATACGCAATAGGAAATGAATTCATTAAATACACCAAAAGAGATGGTCGATTATGGAATCGTTGTCTGGCACTGTATTTAAAAGTTTCAATCCAGGAAATGATAAGCTCGAATAATCAATGTGGTTTACGACAACCCACCCAAAGATCCCAAGACACTCTCCTAGCACGTGGTTTTAACTTTCCTTTATTTAAACTGATGACGCCGAAGAGAACATAATCGGTGCTGCTATAGGATATCTTTAAGTTCAGATTATTTTACATGACTGATTGTATAATAACAAGCTAGAATTGGTGATTTTATAATTTTTTATATTTTATGTGTCGGTTTTTTAATATCATATCTAAAAATATCTAAAACACATATTGGTCACAATATGTACTTCCTGTATTGTATCATTTATTTTATAAGAATAGGGTCTATATCTATATGTAGGATATGAATGTGTATAATTGCCTTGTGTTCCTTGAATGTTTCTTCAATTTATATATGTAGTCTTCAGATATGGGGAGGGCTGTATAATCACAACATTATTTATTAATATATAGTAATATTGTTTTTATTTATATTTTGTTTCTATGCCATGGATGTCTGTGCATATATATATATATATATATATATATATATATATATATATATATATATATATATATATATATATATATATATATATATATATTTTAAGCGTATCACCCCAAGCAAGGCTGGAGGCCACTATCACGCAAGGGGTTATAGAAGGGTTGGAGGAAGAGCAGATAGGAGTGGTAAAGGAGAGGATGTGGAGAAAGAGAAAGACAGTGGATCGATCAAGGCAAGGGGGTTACAGAAGATTTGGAGCGAGAGCAGATAGGAATGAAAGGTGAAAGGATGTGAAGAAGGGAAGTGGATAGATCAAGTCAACTGGAGATGTCGATTGACGCTACACTTAAACCGTTGGAGATTGTATTTGTCAGGGAAACAGTAATAGGGAAGGGAGTTCCACAGGCGAGATGTACGAGACATGAAGCTATTGGAGTAGAAGAGACGTCTACATCTAACAGTTTTAATGGTGAAGGGGTGAGAACGGGATGCCAGCCTCGTAGGACATTTAAACTCATGAGGCCTAGGGACAAGCGAAAGCAGCTCCTCGGAGCAATTACCGTCTGTTGGAAGTATGCAATGTTGCGTTTAGGGTTAGGAGTTAGGATTAGGATTAGGATTAGAGATTAAGGCAGTGAACAGTGAACTGATTATGCATTAAAATCAGTAACAATGTTTATACAAAAAAATCAGTAAAATAGTGATTTTAGTGTTTGTAAACTGATATGATATCATTTAAAAAACAGTAAACATTTTACGGTTTTTTCCAGAGTATTTTCCAGCAATGATGAGTGTATCGTCATTTACGGTAGGTCGTAAATAGCTTGGTAGATATCAGACTATAGTAGCATCATATCATATTTCTCCAGCGAAACGCGTCGTTGATGAAAATTTTCCACATTGTTTCATCAAATACACACACACACACACACACACACACACACACACACACACACACACACACACACACACATATATATATATATATATATATATATATATATATAACTTACTATTGTACCCGAATGACAAATGTAACTTTTCTACATGGGAGCACAGCGCCATCGACCTTAAACTTTATTTGAAACGAAGAATTTGCAGACATAAGTTGATATGGACTTTTGTCCTTGGAACCCGCACCCAGTCTTTGCAAAAGTATTCTTGTTACTCTCTATCTCTCTCTCTTTCTCTCTCTCTCTCTCTCCCTCGGTGGTGTAATAGCAGGCTTGTCTCGCTAGAACAATTACGACTTGTAGCGAGTTCGTTCATAACTGGGTGTCCCATATTTTCGGCGTGCCACATCTGAACTACGCTTGGAAAATCACTACATATATAAATATTATATATATATATATATATATATATATATATATATATATATATATATATATATATATATATAATTTAAAGTGATAAATATCAAAAAAGAAAAATGTTGAAACTTTCGTAATATTTAGTTTCGATAAAGAAAATGATTAAAAAAATAACAGAATTCATATTTTTTTCTAATTTGATAAATTTTAAAATGTCAAATCAAGATAGCGTTCAAAAGGTAACTATCATTTGATCAGTGACATATTAAAAAATGTATGCTTAAACTTTAGCGTGTTTGTTTATGAAAACAAGCATACGATCGGATTAAAAAATTCGAAATAAAAAAAAGTGTAATGACTCAAGTTACTTAATATTTTGTAGTTTTTGAATTATCTGAAATATTTATCTGGAATATATTCCAATGCCTTGAAAATTCCAATCTATCATCTTCCTTCTGAATAGTTCATGGAAATTTGTATTATTAGAAAGATTATCATGCTATTATAGGGACCCAGGCTTATGGCAACACGTTTCCTCATTCGATTTACTAAGTGTTATGGGTCCTACCTATAACTACAGAATGAACTCTTCCTAACACTATGTATACTATGCCTCGCAAGAGAAAGGGACGAATCGAGTCGAGCCGATAGTACTTCACTCCAAACCAGACTGACAGTCATACTAACACCTTCCACATCTTGTATTATTATTCCGTGTAATATATTTCGTTATTTCTACTCTTGTGTTCGTGTTGTTATTCCTTGGTCCTAACCTGGACCATAAAACTAAGCCTACCTGACATGCGGCACAAGACCTAAAGTATGGAACATACAGTTAGGATCGAACTCACTATAGAGTCGTAATTAATCTAGCAAGGCTTGCTTGCCAATCATCACATCAATGTCAAAGTGCCGAATATCTATTGACTAAGCGTAAATTAGTTGTGCAAACAAAACTAAAGTATGATTTACTCAGTCAGGGTCGAACACACAAAGGAGGAGAAAGGTCCATTTAATACAAAATATTTTATACACTAAAATATCCAATTATACTCTCTCTTTTTCTCATGATGATCTATTTAATTTCTTATTACGATATCACTTCCTATCTATGCTCATCTTTTCTTATCTCTTTGTCTATCTGTTCTTAGCCTGCTCATGTCTCTCTCTATCACAATTTGTCAATTTTTCTTTCTTTCTTTCTGTTTTAATCACAACCTGATCATATCTATCTATCTATCTATCTATCTATCTATCTATCTATCTATCTATCTATCTATCTCTCTCTCTCTCTCTCTCTCTCTCTCTCTATATATATATATATATATATATATATATATATATATATATATTTATATATATATATGTCTATCTAAATAATACAATAAAGATGAAATGAAAGCGGAAACATTTATCACTCTCACATGTTTCAATGAGATATGAAAAAAAAAGAAATTCTTATTTTTACTTTCATTCTACTGTCATCATTTTCTGCTAAATTAAAGCGAAACGTGATAGATAAACGTTTCGTATTTGTTTATTTTAATTCCATCGTTTGCGCGTATTAAAATCTATATTTGATCTATATTTTGCAATATATATATATATATATATATATATATATATATATATATATTTATTCTACATTCAACATCATCACTTCATAAGACACCGGAGGTGTTGAAACAAAATAGCTATTTTTGCAGTGATTTTATAACATATTTATGTTATAATATTTAAATAAATAATTATATATATATATATATATATATATATATATATATATATATATAGTTATTTATTTAAATATTATATATATATATATATATATATATATATATATATATATATATATATATATATATATATATATATATGCCAGAATTATGCACTTTGTTAACAAACAATTTTTAGAAACATTAGCATGCACATTCTCTGCTCTAAATTGAGAAATATCGCACATTAGTCGTCGGCCATTTCTTGCTACTTATAAGAAATTATGTTTTGAAACAAATTTACCAAACAAAAACCTGGACAAATATTTACAGGAAAACGTTCAAATCTGAATACATATTAGCGGGAATGTATTCAGTAACTAAACACATTAAACAGAATGAACATATTTCATGAACAGGAAAAATAGCGACGATGGGAAACATTCCGAAAATTTTCTCAACTTTTGAAAATTTCTTTAAAATAGAAATTCTTCCAAATATCAGTGACTGAATTAAACAAAAAGAAAAAAATAATACAATAAGGAAGAAAAGAAAGAAAGAAACAAACAAAAATAAAAATAAAATTGACGAATTGAATATAAATACAGAAAGAATGAAGATAAATGAATGAATGAATAAAAAGAAAGAAAATAAAATGAATTAAAAAGAAATAAAGAAAAATTAAGAAATAAGAATGAACTAAAAAAGAGAGAAAGAAAGAATGAAAACAAATAAAATGAATGAAAAAAGAAAAAGAAAGAAAGAAAATAAAATGAATTAAAAAGAAATAAAGAAAAATTAAGAACTAAGAATGAACTAAAAAATAGAGAAAGAAAGAATGAAAACAAATAAAATGAATGAAAGAAGAAAAAGAAAGAAAGAAAATAAAATGAATTAAAAAGAAATAAAGAAAAATTAAGAATTAAGAATGAACTAAAAAAGAGAGAAAGAAAGAATGAAAACAAATAAAATGAATGAAAAAAGAAAAAGAAAGAAAGAAAATAAAATGAATTAAAAAGAAATAAAGAAAAATTAAGAATTAAGAATGAACTAAAAAATAGAGAAAGAAAGAATGAAAACAATTAAAATGAATGAAAGAAGAAAAAGAAAGAAAGAAAATAAAATGAATTAAAAAGAAATAAAGAAAAATTAAGAACTAAGAATGAACTAAAAAATAGAGAAAGAAAGAATGAAAACAAATAAAATAAATGAAAGAAGAAAAAGAAAGAAAAAAAATAAAATGAATTAAAAAGAAATAAAGAAAAATTAAGAAATAAGAATGAACTAAAAAATAGAGAAAGAAAGAATGAAAACAAATAAAATAAATGAGAGAAGAAAAAGAAAGAAAGAAAATAAAATGAATTAAAAAGAAATAAAGAAAAATTAAGAAATAAGAATGAACTAAAAAATAGAGAAAGAAAGAATGAAAACAATTAAAATGAATGAAAGAAGAAAAAGAAAGAAAGAAAATAAAATGAATTAAAAAGAAATAAAGAAAAATTAAGAACTAAGAATGAACTAAAAAATAGAGAAAGAAAGAATGAAAACAAATAAAATAAATGAAAGAAGAAAAAGAAAGAAAAAAAATAAAAGGAATTAAAAAGAAATAAAGAAAAATTAAGAAATAAGAATGAACTAAAAAATAGAGAAAGAAAGAATGAAAACAAATAAAATAAATGAAAGAAGAAAAAGAAAGAAAGAAAATAAAATGAATTAAAAAGAAATAAAGAAAAATTAAGAACTAAGAATGAACTAAAAAATACAGAAAGAAAGAATGAAAACAAATAAAATAAATGAAAAAAGAAAAAGAAAGAAAATAAAATTAATTAAAAAGAAATAAAGAAAAAATAAGAAATAAGAATGAACTAAAAATAGATAAAGAACGAAAACTAAAGTAAAATGAATGAGAAAGGAAAAAAGAAAATGAAAGGCAAATCAAGAAATAGATTGAATGGATTAACAAGAAATGAAGAAAATTAAAGTAAAACGTATTAATACGAAAGAAAGAAAGAAAGAATGAAAGAAAGAAAGAAAGAAAGAAAGACAATGACAGAGATAAAAGAACTGGTAAAAATGAAAGAAAAGAGTAAAGGAAAAAGAAAGATTGAAAGATAAAAAGAAAACGTAAGAAATAAAATGAATGAATGAAGAATAAAGTCAAAAAGAAAGAAAAGAATCAGATATAATGAAAGATAAAAGAATGAAAAATAATGTAAGGTTAAGGAAAGAAGAAGGAAAGAATGGATTAAATGAAAAAAAACTAATTAGACTGAAATGAAAAAAAACTAATTAGACTGAAATGAAAAAAAACAACATATTGACAGGCAGAAAAAAACAATGGAAGAAAGAAAGAAAGAAGAAATAATGACTTTAAAGAGAAAGGGGAAAAAAAAAAGAAAACATGTTAGCAGTTAAAAGAAGGAAAGAAATAGTAAACGAAAGAGATTTAAGAAATAAGATGAATGAATGAAATGGAAGAAGGAAGGAAAGAAAGAAAAAAAAGAAAAATGAAGAAATAAATTAAATTCATATGAAAATGAAAGAAATAATAATAATACATTGAAAATAGAAAGAAAAAAGGAAGGACGGAAGGAAGGAAGGAAGGAAGGAAGAAAGAAAGAAAGAAAGAAAGAAAGAAAGAAAGATAAAAGAAACGAAAATTAACAAATAAAGTGATTGAATTAATATGAAAATGAGAGAGATAATTTTACCTGGCAAATAGAAAGAAAGAAAGAAACAAAGAAAGTAGGAAAAGAATAAATAAAATAAAGAAAGAAAGAAAGAAATGATGACTCCCCAAAATAAAAGATTTTTTTTATGTTTTAAAAACATGTCAGGAGAAGAGTAATGCGAACAAAGAATGTAGTCGATATTTTAACTTTTGGTTAAAAAAAAGAAAGTATCTGATGAACGAAGAATGGATAAAAATAGAACACAATTAAGAGTGTAAAGAAAAAAGAGTAAAAGACGATTAGACAAATGAAAAGATAAATTGAGAAAAGAGAAACAAACAAAAGATAAAGGCAGAAAAAAGAAGCGAAACGCGCATGCGTACACACGCATACCTGCCCAGCCTAGATCTTTCTCCTCCCATGATTTTTGTCCGAATGATTTGTTCGAACATACTTGTGGTTAGAGACGGACTCGTACAAAAGAAATATGGGTGGAGATCATGTCAAGAGGCACCCTGCTAATATACCCGGAATATCCTTTAAAATGTGCCGGGTATTTATCAGACTGATGGCGTCTATGGCAGCGCCAGTAATCATCTGGATTTTACGCAACCGTTTTCAGCCCTTGTCTTGTGCGCCATTTGGAAGAGTAAGGTGCTTTGGGGATTCTAACTGGCTTGCTCAGCGAAGCGTGAAATGTTTGTGATCTGTAATGCTTGAAAGAGAATGTGGTATCCTAGGCAGAGATGGGATCACACTGAAGAATTTGAGTGAGAGAAAACGTCAACTGAGTAAATGTTAGACAAGAGGTAAGTGAGTAAGGGAAAGACAGTGGTTGAGGGTAACGGAAAAGTATAGAAGAAAAAGAAAAAAAAGAACGCAAAAATAGAGAAGGAGAGAGAGAGATAGAATTAAACTAACGAAATGGGATAAAAAAAATGACGAAAGACAGAAACGATCAAAGTAAATTAAATTATCCATATCAAAGAGATAAATATAATTCAAATGGATTAGGAAGAAATATATAAATAAAGACTTAGTGAATAAAAGAATGAAAAATAAAATTAAAAAATTAATGGACTGTAAAGAAGTGATGAAACAATGAATGAAAAAAGAAAGAAAACCAAAAAAAAAAATAACTTGTCAGCTGATACGTTGATGTGACACAAGGCCGAAAATCTGGGTGCCTCTTTGAGGATAGAACTCACTATTCAGTCATAATTGATTTAACGAGACAAGCTTGCCAACCATTACATCAGGCCAAGGCATCCAAAATGATTTTCTAAGCCTTCATCATCATCATCACCATCATCCTTCGATCTCCCTATGTTTGGTCGGAAATCCACTGACAATCTATTTCCACACGTCTTTGTCCTGAATTACCGTCCCCAGATTCCCAATGCCCAACCTTTGAGTCGCGAGCTATGGTGTCTGAGAAAGTCAATTTTTGTGAGAAGACATATCGAGAAGGATGCCATAAGAGTTAGGATCAGACGATTTGCCTCTCCGCTCGGGTGACACTGGCCACCAAACTGTAATCGTTTTAGTTTGGGCTTATAGAGGTTAGTGCCAGGTCTCCGTAAGTTAAATATAGTAAATTAAGTCTTACTTAGATGTGGGTCAAGTCCAATAGTATGGGGCACCCAGTGAGGATCGAACAAACTAATCTCTGTCTATAAAAGGCACGATGTGTGTGTGTGTGTGTGTATGTCTGTATGTGTGTGTGTAACGAATGCACGGCCGCAATTTTCGACGGATTTGCACCAAAATTTACATGCACATGCTCCAAGTTAGCAGAAAAGCCAAAACCGACTTTGCATTTCCCAACTCCCATCGCTAGTGGAAATAATCGATCTTTTCATGCTTCTACCACAGTTTTTTTTTCTACTGGCCAGAGTGAAAGCCTATAGCTGGCTGCCACGAATAGGCAGGAAGATTCTATTGGCCAGCGTGAGAGCCAACAGCTGACACGAATGTTAACTAGCATGCTAGCATGCAAAAAAAATCGATAGCTGCATTCGTCACAAGTAGGAAAAATTTAAATCTGCATGGCACTTTACTTCAATTGGCTCATTCGCTTGCTTAAGCTCAACGTTGATTCTGATTCCGCAGAACTGGGTTGGAATGTGAAAGTGTATTTGTTGTTAACATTCTTTTTTCATTCGGTTTTTCCAGTTACGAGTCCTTTTTAAAGTTGATTGTTTTGTGTTCATTTTGTTTAGTTCTTTTTTCGTAACAGATTTAATGTTTAGTATAGAGCTTAGAAAAAATTCGCAGTGTGAGATAGGCAAGAAGTAAGGCATGTAGCAACATCAGCACGGCAAAGGGCACTCCTTTAAAGGCAAGGATGGGCAAAAATATTTCAAGTCAAGTGATAGCGATTGCTGTATGAGTCGTACGATTTTTTAATCAAGCACGGGCAACACCGAGCCATGCTGCTAGTCAATCATAATTGATGATGCGAGACAAGTTGTCAAGCAATTAAACCACGTCGAAGTGCCCTACATGTTAGCTGATATGAACTATTAAGAAAGAAAGACATTTGGGTCTGTAAGAATTTACTTGGTCCGATAATAGATAAATATTTGTCCTTCATATCTGAACCCATATGCGATTATATTTTTCCGGGATAAGTAAATACTAGTCGCTTATATTTTAGTCTGTATGCATTTTACTTATTTTGGTGGTAGGAAAATATTAGTCGTTTATATTTTTGTCTATAAGCATTTATTTGGTTAAATGATAGATAAATATTGGTCGATTCTATTTGAGTCTATAGGTATTTACTTGGCTAAAAGTTATTTAAATATTGGTTGTTTATATTTTGGTATATATCCATTTGCTTAATTCGATGAAAGATAAATATCTGCCGTTTATTGTTTGCAGGATGCGATGGGGAAATTGTCGCCATTTTATATTTTTAATTTCGCGCATGCGCGTTTTTTGTTTTTAATTTTGTCGACTGCACAGTATAGTCGGGTCAGTTGGGCATCGTCTGTGAGAAGAAGAATACTATAATGCATTTCACTCCGCCAGAAATTTGGAAACAGTATGCTGTACTACTTGGCATTCGCGTCGGAAGCTCCAATGCAGAGATTTCAGAGTGTTTGAGCGTCAATCTGAAGACAGTGCAGAGGATTTGAAAAGAGTTAGAAGAGTCTAATGGTGATTACGAATGTATTTGGTGTGATCACTACTGATGGAGACGTTATGACTCCATCCAAAGACTCTAAACGTTGGCCTGCATCTCGAGGAGGTAGTGCTGCCCTGGATCAAAAAGGTGGCTTCTTGAAGACCCTATGACTGGCAACAGGACTCTGCACCATGTTACACAAACAAGAGAACCCAGTTATGTCTGTCAGACAATTTCTGCGACCGCATTATCCCTTACATCTAACTCCACAGACGGAAACCCATTTGATTGCTATTTGTGGGGAGCAGTTGAACGAGAGACCGAAAAAACACCTCGTAACACCAAAGATGAACTGAAGGCAAAGATTACGGCAGCATTTACCAACTTAAAAAGGAGAACATCCAGAAGAGTTGCAGGAGATTCCGAAGTCGTCTGGGGGCCGTGGTGAGCCAATGGCGATTTTATCGAATGAATTTACTCGTTAGTATCTCAAGATATTTTTGTGTAATTTTGGTAAATATATCTGTTAAAATGAGATGTCTGTGTTATTTTCATTTTTGCGTCATTTAGACGACAACTATCGCACCCTGGATAAGCATTTATTTGGTTCGAGGGTAAGTAAACATTGGATGCTTTTATTACAGTCTATAAATATTTACTTGGTTGAATATTAGTTGTATAAAATTTAATCACTTATATCTCAATAAAAGTGGTGTGCCTTGGGCAAGATAGCCTGACGGAACCCGACCCTCTCTAGGCTGATTTAATTCAGTCTTTTCCTTCTCCTAGACAGTTTGCCACCCAAGGTTATAGGACCTAATCTGTCTTGCTATTTACCCATAGCTGGGGTGAATAAATGGATGCATACCTTTGTCAAAGGCACGTAAGTCAATGAACTGAACTAAACCGGAATTCGGTATCAGCTAACCGCGAACCATTACTCCATTGTACCTTCTGTGGAGAAATTGTTCATTTCTATTTTATAATGGCCACTCAGTATTTTGTCTACCTCACAGAGATGAATGACCTGGTGTTTTCACTAAAAGAGATGGTAGCTTGATGTCGCCTGTAGCTAGGCTGGGTCACCTGTCCTGGGCAGATTGCAACAAAGTCGATATCTTTATACTTAACAAAACTGAGAAATGTTACGAATGCAAGAGTAATGTGTTCACTATGCATTCTCGTTGCAAAAGAAAACGTAATACGTGGTTATTTTAATAAGCAACTCTTGTATAAGCAACTGGATTCACGTTTGTGTGAATCTTAAGAATTTAAGAATTCGTTAAATGTCGTTTCTGACTTCACTGTAGCTTAAAAGACTAATAAAACAAAAACAAAAATACAACAGGAAACAGAAAAACGTCAAATTAAACAAAACAGTCTAAGTGAATATTTTATTTTATACTGTATGCAAAAATTCTAACATTTCTGCTATAATTTATTTGCACTTCTATTTCACTTTCTATTTTTGCCTATGATAAGTGGTTTCCCCTTTTTACACAAATGGACTCAACCGAAGTATACATAAACTACTACCAGTGAATACCCGGTAGTAGTATGAGAGTAGTATTAGAGGAAGGTAGCACAAGAGTCGCCGTCACGTGCACCTAGACTCAGTAAGGAGTCATACCGCTATAATTCAATACCAAGACTGTATATATATTATTGCTACTAACCCGCATTCCTGGATCTATTAACCCGTATTACCAGTTTGTATTATTACGTTAATACATTTAATTTCCTTATCTATTCCTGGCGTTTGTTATTTATTGATATCGGATTTCATCCCGGAACAGTATAGTTACTCTATTAATTTTCTAGCTTTCTCCCACTATACATTCTGGGTTATTCTAAAAACTTTTCCAAATAGATTGAGTTTTCCTATCAGTTCAAATAGATCTTTGTGCTACACCTTGCCAAACGTCTTCGTGTAATCTATACAACCCAAGTGATCATGAATATAGCGATTTTTCTTCCGGGGTCCTTGACAAAGACGGACTGTGTATATCCTAAAGACAACAATTAACCCTAGAATTTATGAGGTTAAGATTATAATGGTCTTGAAAGTATCCTCTTGAAAATCGATTCCATAAAGCAACAGTTCGGGACGGGTCTAAATTTGAAGGATGAAGCTACCAAGCTGGCTAGGTACTTGGGAACGTCTTAAATCCGAAACGATATGATCGAATTGGTTTAGCAAGGTATTAAAAAATCGATGGCAAGATAAGCCTCTTCTTGGTCAATACTCTACCCGGACCAAACAAGCTGCTGTAGATTAACCCATTATCCATCAGTGATTACGTAGTCAGGATTAAAAGCTGAAACTGAAATTTGTATTCTTGCTGCACAGGACCAATGTTTGCGCATTAAAAATTCCCAAGCACACATACTGAAAAATTGTGATAAACTGAAATACAGATTTTGTGATAAATGTCCAGAAACAAATGACCATCTTATGTGATGTTGCACGGTGTTAGCATCCACAGAATATAACTCGAAATGATAGAGTGGGCCAATATCTGCACTGTAAAATATGCATCTTTTACGGGAAAGAAAATGCAAGAAACTGCTATAAACATCACACACACCCAATTAATGAGATAAGACCTGTAACAATTTTATGGAACTCTACAATACAAACAGAGAGAACAATTAAGGTTCATGCCTCAGACATCATGATCAAACAGAATGTGCTTTCTTATTGACATGGCAGTCCCTGCAGATTGTAATGTATCTTTGAAGATCTTCAAAAACACTATCAAAATACAGGGACCTTGAAGTTGAAATCTCAAAGATGTGGCACATGTGGACACCAGTAATTACAGTTGTAATTGTAGCACTCGGATTTATTGGAAGACCTACCAATAGACTCATTGAACGGTTTCTTTTTAGACCATACCTTAACGAAATGTAAAAATTGTACTAACAATTACAGATCATACATCACGAAGAGCTGTATCTCTGTAAAATGCGTGTGATCTTAATTTTCTTGTTTTTGTCTTTTTACGGAAATGATCAGTGGAAAATATTACGAAGTCATTTCTGGCCTTAGTTCTCTGGTTGGGATCCGGGAGAAAATATGCATATAACAGAAATGAAAGGAAATAATAATAATAATAATAATAATAATAATAATAATAATAATAATAATAATAACACAATACACACTGACAGAACAATCAAAGCCAACCGCCCAGACATTGTTATTAAAGACCACAAACAAAATAAGTGCCTCCTTATTGACATGGTAGTCCCTGCAGACTGCAATGTATCTTTGAAGATATTCGAAAAACTGTCAAAATACAAGGACCTTGAAATAGAAATCTCAAAAATGTGGCACATGGGAACATCAAGAATCCCTGTTGTAGTTGGAGCCCTTGGACTGGTTGGAAAAGATTCCAGTAGGCTAATTGAAGGGATCCCTGGAAGTCCATGCCTCAAAGAGATACAAAAAATTGTTCTGACAAGTACAGCCCACACTTTTCGAAGGTCTTTATCTATGTAATTATTATTTTTTTTTTGCAGTGGAAAGTGTCATGATGCCATTTCTAACCTTAGGTCCCTGGGCAGGACCCGGAAAGAAATGTGTAAACGCCAGATGACAAAGAAAATAAAAATAATAATAATAATAATAATAATAATAATAATAATGATGATGATAATAATAATAATAATAATAATAATAATAATAATAATAATAATAATAATAATAAGAAGAAGAAGAAGAAGAAGAAGAAGAAGAAGAAGAAGAAGAAAAAAAAGAAGAAGAAGAAGAAGTATTTAATTCTAGATTGCATCAATATCACATGTTGTTATTCCAAATTTGTTTGTATTACGCCATATTTTTTATATCTTCCAATAAACAAAATTTAAACCCTAAGAAATAAAAATAAGAAATAGTAAATTTAAATTTTCCAAAATTAAAGTAGCCACAAATATTTTTTTTTATTTTTCAAATATGATGACATTACCTTTTTTTTCAACTGATATATTTTACTATTTCAAACATCATGTGGGTATTACGTCAGTTTTTCCTTATCCATAATAAAAGAATGTCCGCTAAAACTTACACACGTCTCTTGGGTCTGCGATATTATGGAGGACCAAAAATGGCAAAATCTGATATTACACTCAATAGTAAAACACATTCCTAACATCACAAATGTGTCATATGTGAGACATCATTATTAATAATAATAATTATTATTATTATTACTTTGATTAAAAGGAAAACAAGAGCAGTAGTCTAGCTGGACTCATGTCGATGGCAATGAGCCATATCTTTACAGAAATAATCTGGCCTCTTGCTGCTTGAATCGTTTCTTCGTGCGGGACACCAACTAACGATTAAATATAAAGTCGTGCTCACAGAATCCAACCGCGCGTTTGATTACAACATGTGTTTACAATTCTCTTTCATCCGCATAAAGAGTCCATTTGTTTGTAGATCAGAAACCTGGCGCTAACTTTGCCCATACCGACAAGTAGAACACCCCTACCAAGCGCCAACGCACAAGCCCATACGACAATAATTTGTGCGCATGCGCACACGTATGCTGAAGTTATCTCTATCTACACCATGTTTGCAGATAGTTATTGCGTACAATATAAGTAGTAATCTTAAAAGCGCTTGGCAATTTTTTTTCGCCCCAAACAAGGCAATGATACCGCTAAGAAAATGCGAAGATAATAGTGAGTAGAAATAAAAAAAATAAAAGAACATTATACCGGAAGAGGTTGCATCTAAATTTTTAAAGGCTGTAGATGTCAGGGAAGCAATAACGCGGGAGAGAGTCCAACAGGTGATAATTGCTAGAAAATAGAACAGGTAGCTTATTTCAACAACAAAAAGGTAGGACCTTGTTGCCAATCTCGTAATACGATTAAATCCATGAATCGAGTTATCAAGGAAAGTAATTTTTATATTGAAATTAGAAAATTGCGGTACAAGGCCAAAATGTGGGAAGACTGGTCTTCATTCTGTCTTAACTAAAACTTTGCTAGCCACGATTACTGACCCAAACATACCACAGTATTCCTTACACCAATAACAACGCCATCTTACCATTATAATTACAGCCAAATAATACCTCAAAAGTCACTCTGAAGTCCTAACTAGTCCTATGTGAAAAAGGAGATAAAAATATATATAAAAAAGGAAGGAAAAAAATAATGAAACTGGCTAGGCTATATAACCAAACAAATATTTGAAAAATTGTCTTATCTTAAACTGAGCTAGCCACGATTACTAACCCAAACATACCACAGTATTCCTTACACCAAAACAACGCCATCTTACTTACCATTCTTACTGCAGCCACCATAAGACCTCAAAGCCTCTCTGAATTCTAAACTCATCACCATATGTACAATTTTTCTGAGCGGGTGGGGAGAGTAAATTAACAACATTTGAAAATGAAAATTACCAAGGAGAAAAGTTCATCAAAACAACTGCTTTGGAAATATTTATAGAAAATTTAGAGTGAACAGAAGAAGAAGAAGAAGAAGAAGAAGAAGAAGAAGAAGAAGAAGAAGAAGAAGAAGAAGAAGAAAGGAAGAAGAAAATAGAAAGAAATATAGAAGAAGAATAAAAGAAAAAGAAGAAATATAAATAAAGTTAAAGAGGAAAATGAAGAAGAATAAAAGAAGAAGAATAAATAAAGAGAGACAGAAAGAAGATAAAGAGAACAAGAAAATAAAGAAGAATAAAGGAAGAAGGGGAAGGAAAATAAAGAAAGAAAAAGGAACATAAGAAGAAGACGAAGAACGATAAAAGAAGAAGAATAAGAAAAAGAAATAAATAAATAAAGAAAAAGTAAGATAAAGAAGAAGGCGAAGAACAATAAAGGAAGAAGAAAGAAAAAGAGAATAAGAAAAAAGAAAGAAAAGTAGTAGTAGTAGTAGTAGTAGTAGTAGTAGTAGAAGAAGAAGAAGAAGAAGAAGAAGAAGAAGAAGAAGAAGAAAGTGCCCTGCTGAAAATATGAGTTAACATATAGTGTAAACCAAGCGTGCCTCTCATATTCTGACCTCACGAGATTGAAAGTGTTAATATGTAAATGTTTTCTATTGGTCAATTTACATGGGTGATGATAAGTACCCGATTCAGTAAAGCGTTTATCAAAACTGTCATCATATCGGACAGCCTCGTTTGTCATGTTCACCCAGTGATGTCTTTATCAGACGATGAGTATATTTGTGTTTCAAACGCCAGATTATTAACAATGATGATAAGGAAAACTACGGAAGATTGGATGCTGATATGTTTTAATGAACAGGAAAGAAATAAGAAACTTTCTTCAGTAATAAAGAAGACAACAGATTTTTAAGGGAATTTCAAGTAGATGAGGAAGTGCAAATAAAGCATAATACATCTACTGAAGCGGAAAAGAAAGAACAAAAAAAAAACAAATGCAATGTACCAAATGCAAAAATGATGGCCAGAAAAGCCATTTCAGGGTCAATAATCTGCTCGTACCAAACAAGCTGGTGTAAATAGACCCCGTACCCATTAATGATTACGTAATGCAAGGTTAAAATCTGAATCCGAAGGTTTCATTGTTGCTGCACATGACCAATGCTTGCTAACTAGAAATTACCAAGTACACATACAGAAAAATTGTGTTGACCCCCAAATGCAGATTCTGTAACAAATATTCAGAAACAATTGACCAGATTATGTGAGGTTACACGGTGTTAGCACCAACTGAATATAAAATTAGGCATGACAGAGTGGGTCAATATCTACACTGGTAAATAGGCCACTTTTGCGAAAATAAAACTGGTATAAACAGCCCCCAGACCTGTTTAAAGAGATAGGAGATATAACAATTTTATGGGAATTTAAAATACACACAGACAGAACAATGAAAGCTAATCACCCAGACATCGTGTTCAGAAACCACAGGAACAGAATGTGCTTTCTTATTCACATGGCAGTCCCTGCAGTTTTAATGTATCTTTGAAGATCTTAAATCTCCAAAAATACAAGGATCTTGAAGTGGAAATAATAAGAACGTGGCACATGAGGACATCGATAATTCCAGTTGTAGTTTAGCACTCGGATTTATCGGAAAAGGTTCCTATAAAATCATTGAAGTGATTCCTGGTAGCGCTTGCCTTAAAAATACAAAAGAGTGTACTCACAAGTACAGCTCACGCATTACGAAGAGCGTTATCCGTGTAAAATGTCTCTGAACTTAGGGTTTATTTGCTTTTTAGTTTGTAATTTTACGAAAATGATCAATGGAAAATGTCATGAAGCCATTTCTGGCCTTAGGTTTCTATGTTATATAGTTCTTCGTGCTGGGGTTAGCCTTGGAGAGACGGTATAGATTCACTCTTATGTTGTCATCTTCCAGCGGGGTGTCGAAATGTTTTTGGTGTCCGGAATTAAAAGAGAGACATCAATAAATGGAATTTTGAATTTATCTATATTATTAAACACGTCGACGTGTACATTTTTAACTAGCCAGTGGGGTGCGCTCCATCACCCCAACTGTGGAGCAAATTCCCCTAACCCTAACCCTAACCCTAAACCCTGCCGATATTACCACGTCTGCTGTGTATAATGTGTAAAAAACCTAATTCATTGAAATCATATTTTATCTCACTATTATAACCACGTTTGGTTCAGCCAATCAAAATTGACATCCATATTTTGTCTACTATCTGACCGTAAAGGCCATCTTCTGAAGGTCTGAAGCTAAAATATACTGCCACAAAAATAAGAGGCTGAAACTATTATTGAACATCTAGATGGGACCTGGATGGAAATGTATATACAACAGAAATCAAAAGAAATAATAATAATAATAGGGCGGCGCGGTATTGGAAGCCATTGAATATAAAATACGGCAAGACAGAGTGGGCCAATATCTGCACCGGAAAACTGCAACACTTATGCAAAGGAAATTTATATGAACACCACCCAGACCCGGTGACGGAGATTTTTTTTTTAAGCTTTTAACCCCAAGCAAGGCTGGAAGCACGCAAGGGGTTACAGAAAGTTCGGAGGAAGAGCAGATAGGAGTGGTAAAGGAGAGGATGTGGAGAAAGATAGTGGATCGATCAAGGCAAGGGGGTTACAGAAGATTTGGAGCAAGAGCAGATCGGAATGAAAGGGGAAAGGATGTGGAGAAGGGAAGTGGATAGATCAAGGCAATTGGAGATGTCGATTGACTTTACACCTAAATAGTTGGAGATTATATTTGTCAGGGAAACAGGAATAAGGAAGGGAGTTCCACAGGCGAGATGTGCGAGACATGAAGCTATTGGAGTAGAAGAGACGTCTACATCTAACAGTTTCAACGGTGAAGGGGTGGGAACGGGATGCCAGCCTCGTAGGACGCTTAAATTCATGAGGCCTGGGAACCAGCGAAAGCAGCTCATCGGAGCAATTATCGTGAAAGTATTTGTAAAAAAGACAGAGCGAGGCAACGGCGCGTCTGTGAGAGAGCGACTGCAGACGAGATGACAAATCAGGGCCAATTACATTGCATATCCGTTTCTGGATTTTATCATGAACCCTGAGGCAAACAGCAGGGGCTCCAGACCATATAGGGCAGCAATACTCCATGCAAGGGCGAATGGTTGATTTATAGATTTGGAGGATCGATTCCTGACTCGGCACAGGGAGACAACTTTCCTTGCTGTGGATGAAGCAATTGATTCGATATGACCTGTATCAATTTTATGGGACTTTACAATACATGCAGGCTGAACAATCAAAGCTAATCGCTCTGACATCGTGATTAGAGATCTTAAAGGCAATATGTTCCTCTTTATTGACATGGCAGTCCCTGCAGACTGTAATGTAACTTTAAAAATCTTCAAAACACTATCAAAATACAAGGACCGTGAAATAGAAATCTCAAAAATGCATTAACAATTCCAGTTGTAATTGGAGCCCTCGGATTGATTGGAAAAGATTCCGTTACATTCACTGAAGGAATTCCTGGTAAACCTTGACTTAAAGAAATACAAATAATAGTTTTGCGACTATAGACCACATCTTACGAAGGGCTTTATCTATGTAAAATATGTGTGTGCTTTTTTAAAAAATTATTTAGTGGTAAAATGTTTTGATGCCATTTCTGACCTTAGGTCTCTGGTCGGGACCCGGAAAGAAATTAGTATATACCAGAAACCAAACGAAATAAAACAACAATAATAATAATAATAATAATAATAATAATAAAACGAAAAACAAAATAGTTGACATTCCTTCTGTAGAACCATATTTCTGTTGCTTCAAGTCTCTTCTTCATCTTTGAGGATTTTGTCCAGCGTTCACTGCCATATAGGAAAACAGATATCACATAACAACTCAGTACTCTTTTATTTATATCTAACGAAATTCCTGAATGTCCAAAGGCTTATTTATTTTCTTATTATTGACGATCGGAAACTGATTGATCTAAAATACTCATAGAATACACTGCTCAATTTCGAGAGGAATATTTTTTCAAGAATCCTATTTACGCTATATTTTGATATTATTATTTTATGATATTTGTAAACTTGTGTCGCAGTATGACAAATTTAAATATTGATACCAATCAGAGTGAAAAAAAAAACTATAAAAAAAATCTCTAAGAAAAAGAGAAAAAATAATCTGAATATATTTAGGTATATGTTTGTGGGTGTAAAAGGTAGAAAGACCTTAAAAAAATGACGTTGATGACACAGATGACAGCAATACGCATCTTTTCAACAATTTTACAGTAAAAACGATATAAAGATTTTTCCATCTGATTAAAATTTAGCTTCCCACACATATAAGAAACGAAATCAAAAACTACATCAGTAATGCCGTGTCATTATATATCCAATATGTTTTTGTTGCGAAATTATGATAATATTTTTCTGCTTTTCGCATTCTTCGGAAGATACGATAAAAAGTAGAAAAAATATAAATTGAGTCAAAGATGTTAGATATGGCTGTGAAGTCGGGAGAAATTTAGAAACAATAAAAATGACTTATCTCCTTTTCCAGCTAAATTACTGATTGTGTCAGACACATGGAAAAAGTACTGTTTTGTAAATTTATGTTTCAAGATTATTTTGAAAGATAGGAAAAAAGTACTTTTTCTCTTAAGAAAGCAAACGGAAAATATGCAAACAAAACCTTTCTTCAAAATTTGTTTTTAATGTTCACAACAATTTTTCATGTCATTGTGACTCGGCCTGCAATGGCCATATTTGCTTTATCCCCCAGGAAATAATATATATCACATCGGTCACTTTCCCACCACTGTAACGTATCATATCTGCGACATTTTTATAAATACTTTCATGGCGTTTGTTCTGATGAAATCACTTCTACAATTGAAAATGGACATTTTAATCCATCACTACCAAAGGCAAATTTTACATATGAGAACTAGTTACCATGTTACGTAAGAATTTTGGGGTATTATGTTGGCTGTAGTAAGAATGGTAAGAATGAATTTTGGGGTATTATCGTGGCTGTAGTAAGAATGGTAAGAATGAATTTTGGGGTATTATGGTGGCTGTAGTAAGAATGGTAACAAAGAATTTTTAGGGTATTATGGTGACTGTAGTAAGAATGGTAAGAAAGAATTTTGGGGAAATTATGGTGTCTGTAGTAAGAATGGTAAGAATTAATTTTTAGGGTATTATGGTGACTGTAGTAAGAATGGTAAGAAAGAATTTTTAGGGTATTATGGTGACTGTAGTAAGAATGGTAAGAAAGAATTTTGCGGAAATTATGGTGTCTGTAGTAAGAATGGTAAGAAAGAATTTGGGGGTATTATCGTGGCTGTAGTAAGAATGGTAAGAAAGAATTTTTAGGGTATTATGGTGACTGTAGTAAGAATGGTAAGAAAGAATTTTTAGGGTATTATGGTGACTGTAGTAAGAATGGTAAGAAAGAATTTTGGGGTATTATGGTGACTGTAGTAAGAATGGTAAGAAATAATTTTTAGGGTATTATGGTGACTGTAGTAAGAATGGTAAGAAAGAATTTGGGGGTATTATGGTGGCTGTAGTAAGAATGGTAAGAAAGAATTTTTAGGGTATTATGGTGACTGTAGTAAGAATGGTAAGAAAGAATTTTTAGGGTATTATAGTGACTGTAGTAAGAATGGTTTAGAAAGAATTTTGGGGTATTATGGTGACTGTAGTAAGAATGGTAAGAAAGAATTTTGGGGTATTATGGTGACTGTAGTAAGAATGGTAAGAAAGAATTTTTAGGGTATTATGGTGACTAGTAAGAATGGTAAGAAAGAATTTTTAGGGTATTATGGTGACTGTAGTAAGAATGGTAAGAAAGAATTTTGGGGTATTATGGTGACTGTATTAAGAATGGTAAGAAAGAATTTTGGGGTATTATGGTGACTGTAGTAAGAATGGTAAGAAAGAATTTTTAGGGTATTATGGTGACTGTAGTAAGAATGGTAAGAAAGAATTTTTAGGGTATTATGGTGACTGTAGTAAGAATCGTAAGAAATAATTTTGGGGTATTATGGTGGCTGTAGTAAGAATGGTAAGAAAGAATTTTGGAGTATTATGGAGGCTGTAGTAAGAATGGTAAGAAAGAATTTGGGGTATTATGGTGGCTCTAGTAAGAATGTAAAAAAGAATTTTGGTGTATTATGGTGGCTGTAGTAAGAATGGTAAGAAATAATTTTGGGGTAATATGGTGGCTGTAGTAAGAATCGTAAGAAAGAATTTTGGGATATTATGTTGGCTGTAGTAAGAATGTTCCAGATTTTTGTATTTTCAGAATGAACATTACTCTCTTTTAAAACTGCTAAATTTAATAATTTATGCACAGTACTAGATTTACAACAAGGTCTCACCAGTTTACAGTTGAATTGGTTAAGTGTAACCGTAAGTTTTTTGCTAACAGTTTCTTCTCTTGCACTTTACACTAGCGAAACTCTCTTCCGGCTTCTTGTTTTACAGTCAAGTTTGATGTTCAGAAGTTTATGTACAATGTCTTGATTTCTGTTTTATCATTCTTCTCGCTCCTTAATAATGCTTTGCCTAATATTTTTCATACCCAGTAAGTCTCTGTGTGTTAGTGGCTTTGTTGCTTTACTTGGGGTGAAAAGATTATATTTTTTTAAATATATTTTTCGGATTACGCTCATTGATCAAGAAAACATGGAAAATAAATGTTTTCCAAATTCTCTTGTATTTTTAAACTTCCAACTCTTTCCTTTTCCAAGTTTAAGTTAGCGCTAAAATACGTTACACTATTTCCTCTCCACAAGTTACTACCCTTCGTATCTCTGAGTCTTTTTGCTGCCAAATACCAATCCCTTATTCAACCATTTATTTGCACAAGCACGTTACGGAAATGACACATTGCATTCCAATATCTCTCCGGCCTTCCATAGTTCTTGTGATTCCAAGTATAATTCTATTTTTTTTCCATTTTACTTAAAACATGCTCACATCTACATTCCATGATATTCTCAAGATCCTTCTGTAGAGCAGAATTAGAGGATTGATATTACATAAGTTTAACAGGCTTTTCATTTTTTTCTTAGGAATTTTTGCTGTTTCTTAATACTTTGTTCAACTATTAAAAGGTATTTGGCTATTTCAATGTGGTTTTGGACTTCGGTGTTAGTTTTTCCATCGTTTGTTTAAACGCTTGCTATTTAAACATTCGAATTTAGTTGAGAGTTTTGAATCAGTATCTTAAAGTTTGAAACTTTTTTTTTTTTAAAAGATGTAATGGAGGCTTTTAACAAGTACCCAAGTTAAAGTTCCTCTCGATCAAGATAAAGTATCGAAAGTAAAAAATCCTATCCCCAATATATATATATATATATATATATATATATATATATATATATATATATATATATATATATATATATTGCATCACAATACACTGGCATACATTCTTTATAAATGCGCACTAAAATATCCCCTAAAGACACTTTTGATAGCATAACGCGCCTGTAAGGATAGTGATGGGGATTTACAGCAACGCATCGCTGCTTGAAAATGGCAGGAACCTGAGCGAGCCGTTTTATCACTCAAGTTCCTGCAGACACCGGCATTAATAGCACAAGGACAGCTTTAAATCTAGTCATTTATAAGGACATTTCTACAAAGTAATGGTGCTTACTCAAGCGTCAGATGGCTAAGTCCAGAAACATTTTTGGTTTGGCTATCGTTTTTTTTGTGTTCGCCATTAAGGCCAATGAACGGTGTCTTTTTATTTCATTTTAATATGTTCTTTACTATCCTTGCCTTTGGTTATGCATTTGTTTGCGAAAAAAACAAAACAAAAACTGAGTCTCGACAATTTTATTGTTTCGAAGTAAAAGAATAAAACTATATTCGAAAGGACGAAATCTTTGGAACGCATTGTACAGAATAAGTGGTCAGTCATTTCATCTAGTCAAATTTTTTTCTCTTTTACTGTGTGCCCAGTAGGGGGCGCTGATTCATTTCCTGCATTGTCCAAAAGACTAAAAAAGAACAGAAATAATGAAAAGTATGGAGTGTAAAAATACTAGAAGGATAAAATTCAACGCTTGATTAAGGAAATGTTTATGGCGGGAAAGTAAAAAAAAAATGGAAGTTACATTAAAATATAACACCAAAAAGCCAAGTAGAGAGAAAGTAAAATCTGGACAAAAAAAAAGGAAGTCGTTTTAGTTACATCCGGGTAAAAGTGAAAGAGAAAGATGAAGTAAATTAATGAGAAAAAATGATGAATGAAAAAAGAATATATTACGAAAGAAAAACAGAGAATTGAGTGAAAGTGAGAAAAGTTCTTGCAAAAAAAAAGAAAAGAAAAACATGGCTGCGATCTATTAACTGTAAGGAATGAAAGGTTGAAAGAAAAAAAATCAAATGCAATAGAAAGAAAGAAAGAAAGAATGAAAGAAAGAAAGAAAGAAAGAAAGAAAGAAAGAAAGAAACAAACAAAAATTAAGAAATAAATTGAAGGGATTAACATGAAAATGAACGAGATAGTATTACTTGGATAATAGAAAGAAAGAAAGAAAGAAAGAAAGAAAGAAAGAAAGAAAGAAAGAAAGAAAGAAAGAATCGAAAAAGTTAAAAGGAAGGAAGTCAAGAGAAATTAATTGAAATAAAACAAAGAGAGAAAGAGAATTCAAATGGAATGGAAAGAAAGAAAGAAAGAAAGAAAGAAAGAAAGAAAGAAAGAATCGAAAAAGTTAAAAGAAAGGAAGTCAAGAGAAATTAATTGAAATAAAACGAAGAGAGAAAGAGAATTCAAATGGAATGGGAAGAAAGAAAGAAACAAACAAACAAACAAAAGATGAAGAACAAGAGAAGAAAAACCAAGGAGAGAGAAGGTAACGTCAAAGAAATGAATGAAGAAAGGACGAATGAAATTACAGAGAGAGAAGTCAAAAGATAAAGAAAACATAGTAAAGGAAGAAAATTGCGACTAAGAAGAGTGAACGAAGAGAGTGAAGAAAGAACGAATGAAATTACAAAGGGAGAAGTAAAAGAAAAAGAAAAAGAAATTAAAGACAGAGAAAGGACGAAATGTCAGGGAATGATGAAGCAAAGCAAATGAAAAAGTACCAAAAGAAAAAAAATTGAAAAATAATTATATTTTTCGAATGAATGAAAAGGTTTGTTTATGAAAGAATAACAGGCGGAATATAGATAAAAAGAAGATCAGTGAAAAAATGGTTAGGAAATAAAGAATATAAAAAAGAAACAGGAATGAGAACAAGGAATAAAGAATTAGAATTGACATGAAGTAAGATGGCGAGAAACAAAACTGAGTAGAAAAAAGGTGTTCCAAAAGAAAGAAGAAAATGAAGTTAACAAAATTTAGTTTAATTCGGTGAAAGATCAGATGCACATGAGCGAACGCCATGATTCAATGCAAGTCTTGCAACTAAATGTTTGGAAAATCGTAGAATACAAAACTGATGCATTATGGGAAGAGGTTTTTAAAAAATACGAAGAAGGGAATTATAAAATAGAAAGAAATATGGTATGGAACTGTTTTGTTTTGTTTTTTCCAAATTTTTTTCCATATATATATATATATATATATATATGTGTGTGTGTGTGTGTGTGTGTGTGTGTGTGTGTGTGTATTAGCAATTTGTGACAGGTACGGATCATTTCAAGGAGGATATTGATCAAGAGAGCGCTAAAAGTAAACTAAAGAAGATAATAATAATAATAATAATAATAATAATAATAATAATAATAATAATAATAATAATAATAACAACATGTGTGGCACATGGGAACATCAACAATTCCTGTTGTAGTTGGAGCCCTTGGACTGGTTGGAAAAGATTCCAGTAGGCTGATTGAAGGGATCCCTGGAAGTCCATGCCTCAAAGAGATACAGAGAATTGTTCTGACAAGTACAGCCCACTCTATGTAATTATTTTTTTATTTTTCTTGCAGTGGAAAGTGTCATGATGCCATTTCTAACCTTAGGTCCCTGGGCGGGACCCGGAAAGAAATGTGTAAACGCCAGATATCAAAGGAAATAAAAATAATAATAATAATAATGTTAGTAACAATAATAATAATAATAATAATAATAATTATTATTATTATTATTATTATTATTATTATAATGATAATAATAATAATAATCAAGAAGAGAACCTTAAATATTTATTTCGTGAATATATATATATATATATATATATATATATATATATATATATATATATATATATATATATATATAATGGTCGGCTCCTCATTACCAAGCACACCCATTTGCTAGAATGGCTAGCCAAGCACATTTATGCTTGTTCAACATCCCCAGAGTCTGCCTGTGGGTTTTAGTGCGAATATCCTGAGCGCACCTTAGTAACAGTTTCTTGGAAAGGGCACAAAATCTGGCATGAAAAACATTTTGAAGTCCAGTAATCGCAAATCAGATAAACAGATTGGAGTTAATGATAAAACCTCTTCGCAGAAATTCACATAGACACTGTTGTGCAGGAAATTAGTTGGATTGCATTGATATAGAAAATTTCCTTCTTTTTAAGACGAAGAAATTACAAGTAATGTTTATGTCTTCATTCCTTAAGTCATAAAATTAGGAAATACACAATAAAAAAAAAACTGTACGCATCCCGTTCGATTTGCAACCCTCAGATTTACGTTTTAGACCTATTAGCGCTGAGAAAAAGCGCTTGGGTACCGGGTTTTATCATTATAGCTGCGAACGCTAACAATTTTAAACCTACTATAAACATTATAAGGTTTCTTCATTCCATGCTACACACAGACACAGACAAACACACACATCGACACACACATACACACACACAGACACAAAGAGAGAGAGAGAGACACACACACGCACATATATATATATATACACATATATATACACACACATGCACACATATATATACATATATATATATACACACACATATATATACACACATACATGCATACACACACACATATATATATATAAATATATATATATATATATATGGTGAGACAAAGTATATATATATATAGATATATATATATCTATCTATCTCTCTCTCTCTCTCTCTCTCTCTCTCTATATATATATATATATATATATATATATATATATATGGTGAGACAAAGTGGAAAATCTTTAATCAAAGCCGCGTTTATTTCGAATAGTATTTGACACACATACACACACACACACACATATATATATACCTCTGTGTGTGTGTGTGTGTGTGTGTGTGTGTGTGTGTGTGTGTGTGTGTGTGTGTGTGTGTAATGTGTGTGCTGGTGCACCTGGGGATTACTGTCCAATTTTATTGTGCATTGCACAATGACAAGAATTAAATACATTGCAGAAATAAAGCTACTTCATGGAAATGAAAGACTGAGAACCAATTTGAGTGGACAACAAATCGTGTGAATAAAAAACAAAATAACAAAAAAAAAAACAAATATGACCTTAAGTACCTGGGCGAAATCATTTACTGCACTTTGCAATCCATTCCAGCACATTTTAATTGCATATCTGGTCCTTACATTTTTTGTTTATAAACTCAAAAATGAAGCGTAAACATTCGATAAACATTTGAAAAGTACATTATTTAACGTATGACACATAAACAAGGAAATCCGTTTTCAAAATTGAACAAATTTCGTAAAAAAAAGAAATTTGTTTAATCTGTTGCGTTCAATAGAGCAACTTATTTTCGAATTTCATCTAAAAATATTTAAAATTCTTGAAGGAAAATCCAGTTTGATTAAAAATAAGGTCGAGCTTGATTTCAAATTTGTAACGAGAAAAATAGCCGACATATTGAATTTTCGCCAACATAAAACTAATCCCTTACATATAGGAAGGTGTAGAATGTGCGATTGTTGTTTTCTTTTCTTTTTTCTTTTTTTTTTAAAGCAAGCATATTTATTGAACAAAGTAACTAATAATAACAAAACAAAAGTCATTGACACAAAGCAAATTCAGTCGACCAATGATGACAATTCCAGAACGACGTAACTATAAACAATTTTTTGTATCCTCTGCCAGCCGCAATGGTGGAGAAAGCATTACCTCGAACCGTCGCCAGTGAGACACGCTGCAAGAGCCAGTCCGTTTCGCGAGGCTCGTTCCTTAATCGAGACGCAATCGCCCCAATCCTCCGAAGGACGCCATCTAATGAGGGCCAATAACCCCTGAAGTCTCCACTGCCATAGGAGTAAAAACAATCTATCAGCAAGAGAAGAACATTTAGCTATTTTTTTTATTTCTGCGTCTCGGGCGACGAACCCCGGCTCAACCGCGGCCCTGATCAAATTACCGGCTGAAAATGTATCCGCACAGGTCGCATCCCAAATCAACGACTTACACATTTTAAAAGGGAATATGGTAATGCCATCCAGCCGCTTTCCATCACCACGGTCGAGGCCTACGGGTTCGATTTGGGAAAGGAAACCCAGCTGCATCCAAACCTCTTTTGATGATGTCGTTAATTGCTGCATGCCGTGAAAAGCGGCCTGCACTACGACGACAGGAGAGAGGATGCAAACCAAACTCATTGATGGAGGCTCCACATCTGCATCTGTAACGCTCACATAATTTGAGTCCAAGACGGATCGCGTCTCCGACCCGAGTGCACTCATCATCTAAAAGCGTACCGGTAGATGAATAGAGCCAGGCGTCACTACTCGGTTGTGAAGCAGATAGTAGACAGCCGAGGCGATGCTGATCCAGAAAGAGCCTCAAATTAGTATAATTGGCCTCGCATTTTATTTTGTTGGTTATGAAGTAGCGGATTTAAAAGTAAATACAAATTAAACAATGAATTAGAAAAGAAGTGTGACCTTAAGTCGCTAGGCGAAATCATTTGCCTTTTCTTTGCAACCCACTCCAGTACATTTTAATTGCATTTCTAATGCTTAAATTTATATTTGTTTGTTTATAAACTCAAAAAGGAAGAATAAAAAAACTGATAAAACATTAAAAAATCAATTATTTAACGTACGAGCCTTGTGTTTAATATCTGATACTTCTTCTTTGATGATCGCAGTGCAACCCCAGAATTAACCATCTCGATTGTTAACTCTGATTGATCTTTTCTTAGCTTTGAAACTAGACAGCAAACAGAAGAGTGGGTGACTGCCATTAACTGTTCAAACGCTCTGTCAATACCATTACTGTTTTTCTAAAAAAAAAAAACTTTCGATAAAGTGTGTGACATGTGAGTACATATTTTTTTTTCCCTAAATTCCCCTTAGACACTTTTAATTTTATTGCATAGATGATTTTATCCTTTCAGTAGATTCTCTCTTAATTCCGACGCTTTTTCTTCTGACGAAAGGTCGGACGAAAGGTAACTTAAATTTTCCCTTTTTAATCGTGATGATATTTTGATTATCGAATTTTTTATTAATAAAATATTCCCTATTCTAAGAATTATGTATATATATATATATATATATATATATATATATATATATATATATATATATATATAGATAGATAGATAGATAGATAGATAGATATACACATATATATATATACATATTTCATTGAATACGACAGACAAGGTGCTTTTATTTAGATTTTATACAATTTATCATGCGATCTAATATCTTTTTCTTTTCAGACGATAAATTCAGGGATTAAATATTTCAACTGTTAAATATGAAATAGCTTGTTGCATATATATATATATATATATATATATATATATATATATATATATATATATATATATATTTGATATTTCAGATCGGCCTCAATCTTTCATCAGAAATGACTGTTTTCAGAAGTTTGTTTATATATATATATATATATATATATATATATATATATACATACATATACATATATATATATATATATATATATATATATATATATATATATATTGCATGACGTCCGCGTCTCGCGACGGACGCTACTTGTAAACAAACTTCCGAATACAGTTATTTATTTAATTTCTGAGGAAAGATTGAGGCGATCTGAAATATCAAATATATATATATATAAACATATAAATAAATACTTTCACAAAAAAACATGCAATTTTTTTCTTTTAATTTGCAACTTTTCAGTTGTTTTATCCATATTATATATATATATATATATATATATATATATATATATATATATATATATATATATATATATATATATAATTACGTCGAAAGTACGACTCGTTGGCAGCGACTGTCTGTTTCATGATTCAACGCAAACTGGTGGTCGTTTATATATTCTGGTCAGTGGCGCATTATATTGAGTAAGATCTGTTATATTTACCGTGACAGTTATTCAGGGAGAGTGAGGGAGGGGGGATAGACTGAGAGAATAGCGAATTTGTTTCTCTATGTTTTGGATTATCAATCATTTGGGTGTTACTGAAATCATATTCACAATTGTAGGAATAATTGTAAGTTTACCTGTAAGCTAATATGCAGTTAGTACGAGGAGGAGTTGAATGTAATGCATGCAAGATTTCACAGCTCTAGCATCACTCCTTCATAATCAGCCTATGAACATTTCAGCCCACCCTCGTACCACAAGATAAACAATGTACTTAATAATAAGAGGAGTTGAAATGAATCCATGCAAGATTTCACAGCTCTAGCATCACTCCTTCATAATCAGCCTATGAACATTTCAGCCCACCCTCGTACCACAAGATAAACAATGTACTTAATAATAAGAGGAGTTGAAATGAATCCATGCAAGATTTCACAGCTCTAGCATCACTCCTTCATAATCAGCCTATGAACATTTCAGCCCACCCTCGTACCACAAGATAAACAATGTACTTAATAATAAGAGGAGTTGAAATGAATCCATGCAAGATTTCACAGCTCTAGCATCACTCCTTCATAGTCAGCCTATGAACATTTCAGCCCACCCTCGTACTTCGATATAAACAATGTACTTAATAATAAGAGGAGTTGAAATGAATCCATGCAAGATTGCACAGCTCTAGCATTATTCCTTCATAGTCAGCCTATGAACATTTCAGCCCACCTTCGTACCTCGATATAAACAATGTACTTAATAATAATAATAGTTGAAATGAATGCATGCAAGATTTCACAGCTTTAGCATCATTCCTTCATAGTCAGCCTATTAGTATTTCTGCCCACCTTTTGAGCTAGAATGAATCAATGCAGTTATTAATAAATGAGTTGAAATTAATGCAAGCAAAACGTCACAGTTCATGCATCATTCCTTCATAGTGAACCTATGATTTGTTCAGTTCACTCTGGTATCTTTTGCCAGTGAACAATATAATTCTTTTCACAATAAGTATGATTTTTTCAGAAAGAAATCTTACCAATTAACACCTACTCTTTCAAAGACCTTTCTGCGTTTAAGTGAAGGCAACGAAATCCGAATGGAATTCGAACATGAATCTCCCATCTCTTATTCGAAGCCACTATCTATCACCCTACCGCACATCCAAAGACAGGCAGAAAGAGAGAGGGAGAAAGGGAATGAGAGAGAGAGAGAGAGAGATAAAGAGGAGAGGAATGTAATAAGTACGGATATCATCAGAAAGAGAAATTGAAATTACTTAACTGGTTTTTGGGTGTTCTTTGCTTATACGAAATCACGTGTTCTTTTCATAAAGGTTCGGTGCGGTATTCTTTGAAAGAATTAAAAAAGAGAATAAAACGCAACGGTAATTAGTTCTTGGAACTGAGAACTAGAAGCCAATGTAAAATTGAAAATGGAAAATAACCCCCCTCTCGAAAAGGAGTATATATATATATATATATATATATATATATATATATATATATATATATATTGTCATAATATAAAGACCTGTGTGAAATGAGTCTTTATCGAAATAGATTGTAAAATGTATTTTCTTTTCTTTTAGGAGAAATCATTATTTAACTTTATAAAGATTTGAAATTAGAATATTTTGTGTGATGACGAACGCTATGATGACACGGCAAGATGTAATAGTGAGACATGTTTAATGAATGACCTTTATTTGATACCTTGATTACGCAACGCACAAGCATTATTTCAATAGTTTGTATCATTCTCTATCTTTCCATATATATATATATATATATATATATATATATATATATATATATATATATATATATATATATGAACGGTGTTTCATTAAGACGGATCAAAGTCAGCAGTAAATAAATCAGTGTTATTGGTGAAAATTTATTTATTTCTCTATTGGATCATGTTATTTAAGTCAACGCAATTATGTGTGGAAAATGATATCGCCCAAATGACGACAAAGGCTTCGGCGTCACACCTCCACTCAATGGCCAACTTTTGTGATGACATCTCTGCATATTCCCTCCTCGATTTCACCAATATTCCGAATTATCTCATTCTTCAGCTGTTGAATTGCTGCTGGCTTGTTGGCATAGACCTTACTTTTGAGATGACCCCAAAGGAAGAAATCTAAAGGCGTCAAGTCACACGATCGTGGTGGCCAATTGATTTCGCTGTTTCGAGAGATGATGTGACCTGTGAACTTCTTCAAATTCTGTTTGAACGTCCATTTTCGTAATAGGCTTCGATAACTTTAACATGTTGTTTGATTGTCAATCTTTCCATGGTTGAAATTACCAGTGACTTTAGTTGTTAAATCTGAAAGAAAGAGAAAAAATCATTATACGCTTAAACTTAATTTACATTTAAAATCTGTCCTAGTTATTGAAACACCCTTTATATATACCGTGTGAAACACCAGAAATGTCCAAATCGTGTGCCAGCGTAATTGTTCATCCCACAAAATGTTTAATATCTAAAAAAAACACTAATCTAATTGAGTTTCTTTTTTCCAGGCTTTCAGATAAGAAGGTTTGTCATTTTCACACCATTTGTTGTAAGAATCACTGACAAACATTTTGAGTTATTCAGCTAGAAAAAGAACAGGTTAAAATCATTTTGTGTCAGTCCCACTATATCTTCCCAACTGTGCAATGGTGAGAGGAAAATATCATTCAGACCTTCATTAATGGTAACAACACTCATACTCTCGTTTCCATATTCAAGGCCCATCAAGAGAACGGTGAATAAGTTTTAAAAAATGTAACAGCTGAGAGGAAAATTGGATGAGGAGGTCACAACAAGAGGGATCATCATTTCAACATAGAGCTATATACATTGTTATTTTCAAAGTCGAATCCACTAGTGTTATAAAAACCTGGTAGACTTCCAGTAAGATATCTGTAATCATTTCTAAGATACTGTTGTAACCTAGAAAGGGCTACTGAATGAGGAATAGCCAAAAAGTTAGAAATGAAAAAGGTAATTTTTATAACATCAATAAAATACAATACTCACCAGCGGCGTGAAGTATGTAAACCACTGCTAGCGGTGGACTACTTAGGCCGCATATTACCGCCACTTAAAATATTGTCCAAACTATTTATGAGGATTTTGACATACCCATTAGTGATCATAGATATGGTATATAACAGATACAACGGTTTAAAATCAGTTACTTCGTTAGAAAAATGTTTTGTTTACGAAACTGAGCTGAGCTGAAAATTTCAAGAAGTGTATGACTCCAGGAATTTCATTTAAAGCCACTATTCAGACTTACCTGATCGTTTAAGTTCTATGGGGGTCAGTCTACCAAAATCTTCTATTGGTGTAATTTTGCTTACGCCAAAGTGTTTAGGTCCTTCGACATGATCAAACAATTGAACCGTTCACCATAAAGGCTCCATTTCTCATCCCAAGTCACAAGTAGTTCCTTCAAAATTCGCAGATGTAGCATCGGACGCCATTTAAAACGCCGAGCTCTTTGATATTGACTCACTTCAGGTGGAAAAAATTCATCGAGTTTCTACGCCGAGGTAAATTTCTTGAGATGGTTCGATATTGCTGAACTATAGACACCCATTATCTGAAATACTTCCCTGAAAATTTGACGTTGGTTTAGTTCGACTAGTGTTTTTAGATGTATAGTGTCAATAGCAGATGTACGTTCCTTACAAACTTGGTCTTCAAGACTCGTATCCCCACTGCGGAACTTCAGGAACCAACGCTCTACTGTCTTGTCATGTATGCCATGTTAATATTGGCCGCATTATCACCAAGCTTGAAAATGTAAACTAAACGCATACTTTATTTTTCATCATGCTTTTTATATAATAATAACTTAAATTCATGAATAGATTGATATAACATTATCTAAGAGGACACGTTATTCATTGGAATGAGTAATATATATTTGAGATAAATATTGAATTATTAGAACGCAATTAAAATGTTTATTCTAAAATCATACATTATTTTCCGAATAAACTAATACATAGATACTTATATAAATGATCATATTTATGAATCTGTATATATATATATATATATATATATATATATATATATATATATATATATATATATATATATATATATAGAGAGAGAGAGAGAGAGAGAGAGATAGATAGATAGATTTTAATAAATAATAGATAGATATTAACCGGCTGTTATGAATAAGCGGGTTGATATATATATATATATATATATATATATATATATATATATATATATATATATAGATATATATATATAGATATATAGATATAGATATAGATAGATAGATAGATAGATATAGAATTTGATAGATAAAAACAGAATGAGATAGATAGATAGATAGATAGGTAGATAGATAGATTTATTTTAATATACTGAGAGATATTAACCGGCTGATATATATAAACGAGTTGAGATATATACATATGACCATGTATAGCTAACTAGCTAGCTAGCTATCTAACTAGATAGATAGATAGATAGATAGATAGGGAGGAACAAAAATAGATAGATATGAACAGACGAGGATAGACAAATAAAGAGATCGATTAGGGAAAGACGTAGATAGAAATATGAAAATCGATCAATGTCAAATCACTGTGAATCTGTTACGCCAAAAATATTAATAAGTTTGACATTTAAGGATTTGTTGAAGAAACTCCGAATTTCGCTGCTTTCAACTAGTTTCAAATATGCGGCCCATCATTGCTTCCTCTGCACCCTTCAGCAAACACGAAGAAGTGGTTCACTTACAATTTTCTTTCCATCGCTTCACTCATTGCCACACTCACATTCCAACTTGAACTCAGATAAAGAGAAGAAAAAAAGAAAAAAATCCTCTCGTGTGTGTGTGTGTGTGTGTGTGTGTGTGTGTGTGTGTGTGTGTGTGTGTGTGTGTGTGTGTGTGTAGAAGTTTTTATCAAAATATATTTGTGTACACCCTTCTTATATTTGCCATATTTCGTCAGGTTTTTACTCCTGGATACAACGAATAACCTTGACTCATTTTGATATCACTATCGTTTCCAAAGTTTAATTTAAAAATTTTGTATTTTTTTGCTGATCACTTACAGGAAATATTCCGACTAATTAAATTACATTTATAGCGTAATTAAGATATCATGGGATCAATATTAATATATTATATATGGATCACCATATACTTATATATCAATATATCAATATATCAATATATATATATATATATATATATATATATATATATATATATTGCCGGAAAATAGAAAGTGTCATAGAAAAGCACGGGCGAATATACACGTGTTTAGCAAGATGGAGACATTGGGATAGAGAGAGATATGCAAGACGAAATATAAAAGGTAAGGAGATTGTGTTGCATCACTCTTTTATGAAAGCAGTTTAGAACATAGACTACAGGTGATCAAATATAACACAGAAGCATTTCATTTACTTAGGCTGACAAGAAACAGATGGAAACAGAGTGAAATAGGAAGCAAATAAGGTAGATAGACAGATTTAAATATTCTTCTTTCTCTTCTTATGTGCCGTGTCTTTTCAGGACATAGGCGAACATGGCTCTCCACTTCCCCTTATCCCTTGTAGATCTCAATAAGCTTTGTATCCCCTGCTCCTTCTCCGGGCAATGTTCTGTCATTCACCCAATCAAGCCCGCCATGCGTTGCTTTCCTTTGTCCTCTTTTTCCCACTGTCCGACCTGTGAGTATCAGATTCTCCAAAATCTTTCTCATTACGTGTCCCAGAAACACCAGCTGCCTCTTCCCGATGTTAAGTATAAGCTTCCACCTTGTTTGCATCCTCGCCAAAACCTCATCGGTTCTCCCACGATCGGTCTATTATATATTTAGCAGCCTTCTGTAGAACCATACCTCCATTGTCTCGAGTCTCTTTTTATCTTTGAGGAGACCGTCCAACATACTCTGCCGTAAAGGAGAACAGATATCACGTAGCAGTCAAGGACTCTTTTCTTTGTTCCCAAAGAAATCCTCCTGTCTCGTTATACACTGCCTAGCTTTTGGAATGCGACTTTGGTCATAACAATACGTCTTCGGATTTCAGCTTCGCACTTACTGTCCTCTGTCAGAACACATCGCAGATATTTAAATTTCCGCGTCTGCTTGATTTAAGTGTCCACGACCTGTAAATCACATTTCGAGCTCATCTTTTTACTGATGACCATGCATTCTGTTTTCTTGTAGTTTATGCCTAGTCCCTTCTTCTCACTCTCCGTCGCTATCTTCTGTAGGAGATTTGTAATTTCTTTTTCGTGTCTGCTATCAGTATTGTGTCCTCTGCGTATCTTATTTTGTTAAGATTGTGACTGCCAGTGATGAATTTTAGTAGGCTTTCCAATTTAATGCAATTATATATATAAATATAAAAGTGAACATAGAAGTCAACGCTTAGAGGCGACAGTCTGTTTCATGCTAGATACAATCGTCGTGGACTGACGATTGCATCTAGCATGAAACAGACTGTTACCTCTAAGTGTTGACTTCTATGTTCACTTTTATATTTACACACGCTCTATCTCTGATATTGAGCACTTTATCCCATAAATATAGCACGCTTTAAGACTATATTTCTTCATATATATATATATATATATATATATATATATATATATATATATATATATATATATAGAGAGAGAGAGAGAGAGAGAGAGAGAGAGAGAGAAAGATAGAAAGATAGATTTTAAAGGTATAACATAGACAGACAGCTAGCTAGGTAGCTAGCTAGACAGATAGAGATATTAATAAAATAATAATAATAATAATAATAATAATAATATATATATATATATATATATATATATATATATATATATATATATATATATATATATATGTATGTATGTATTAGGGTAGGTTGATTTTTCACTTTTTTAAAATATCAAAAAGAATAATATAAAGTTGTATATAGACCTATTAAGTACTGATACAAAAAATTAGATCTGACACTTCAACGGTTTTTTGAGTATTTGGCATCAAAGATCGGAGACAAAAATGCACTGAAAAATCCACGATTTTGCAAGACTTGAACTAAATATTGATAAAAAAAATAATAATTTCACTATTTGAATCAGGGATTGTTGTTATTTTGTTTTATCAAAATTAAATAAAATGAAGAAATTATAAGTAAAGTTCAAATTGAAAATCTGCCCCCGCTAATCACTGACGACTTTGAAATGCTGTTTTTTACCTCATGAATTAAGCAGTATTAGTTGAATACTTTAAAAAATTGATTTTTTTCTGTTATGAATGAAAATACAACAAACAAACAAATATGCAAAAATAAAGAATAGTTTAATATGGCTTAATATATATAGTCAAATAGCTCCATATAAGAACCCTTAGACAAAAATGATGGTCTCAGTTTCTGACACAAAGCTTTTGCTATTATGTGCTGATGCCTTGCTTCAAAGCCATAGACAGACTAGGAAGCTTCTGTTGTTAATTTGACTGCCCGTTCCACGCCTTGAGAATGTGAGAGCAAATATGGCATGTCAAGCTTCGTACCATTAAATAATTATTCCCGAAGTTCATTTTCAGAAAATTCTTCTGTGAGTGGTGGTTCACAAACTCCACTTAATGACAAATCTTTTAACTGTGTCCAGTGCATAGCTTTAAAATTGATAGTTGTGATTCTTTTTAATCTTTTCTTGGTTTGCTCCCCACTCTTGAAAGAATATAAAAATTCATTTGATTTATTTTTTTTAAAAATGCACTCTGTTCTGCTTTAATATTTATGGTGAAATTAGATAAAATGCTTAAAATGATTCCATAAATCGGCATAACTAATTTAGTCAGTTTTATATGAATAAATATTTTCTAACCTAATGTCCAAAATTCTTTTATAGCTTCTTCCCTCACTTCCAGTTCATCAGATTTGACCATTGAATATAAAATATTTTCAGGCAGTAAGGTGAAAGATTTGTATTGTATATTTTTCAATGTGATCTGTTGGATTTCATATGGTTGCTTCCTAATCCTTTGGATCATATTGAAAATATACATTTGCTGATTGTGGAACTTGTTATTTGTTTTATTTTCGAACCAGCAAATGGCATACACATTCACAATAAAATTTATTAAACTGTGGAGTTTGGTTGAAATATTTCGTGGGTATGCACCATGAATCCATAAACACATCAGACTGATACCTAAAGTTAACCACCTTGTCTGATTTAATGGACCAATTTTCCATGATGCAAATCTAGAGCCCGCCTTACCTCTAGAAATACCCACTGTATATTCATAAAGGAGTCTTTGGTCACAACTAAGGATATCTGCATTTTCAATTTTAAAAATAGAATTCAGAGGAATATTTGGGGTAAATTATGGTAATCATTTGCATGTAATGTACCTAGTGGACCATTGAATGTGGCAGGGTTTTTGTGGTACCATCTACATGTTTAAAAAGAGCTCTAAACGGAAGTTTATTTTGTTGCAAGAAGCAACCAATAGTGTGAAGATTTCTGTTAAGTTTTCTTTCTAGAGGTGCAGCAAATCCGCCTTCACAGTCTGAATTGACATTAGTGTTTGTCAACAAGGATAGCCTTGATAGTGCTCACACTGTTGAATTCATGCAAAACATCAGCCACTTGCTCGGCAAGAACCACACCAGATGCACCAATATTAGGAAGAACCCTATGTGTCAGATATTCACTTTCATGTGTCATCTTTGTGTCAGTCAAGTGGCGTTCTGGTCGCTTGTTTTTTCAGTCTTCTCTCCATTTTTCTCCACTGTTTCCTTGTACATTAGTGTGTCTTTGTCAGTTCTCCCATCAACTCCAATACAAAGATTTTCCACCTTTTCATCATGCTGTTGATAGGCATTTGCTTTCACTTTAGCCTTTGCTCTATCAATTTTACATTTATCTATATAAATATCTTTTTATATTAATATTGGGTATAAGAAGAATCATAGCCCTCAAATCCAAAAGCAATGCATTGGCAAGGCTGGCTCCAAAACTGGAAGATACATCACCCCTGATCAACTCAACAGCTACCGTGAAATTTTGATAAGGCCTTATCAAATTTCCTCTGTATGCTAGGCCCTTTGGGATGCTTTTTCCTGCTATTTTTATTAAAATATCTGACAAAGAAAACATATGTATTATCAGAAATTACACAAAAATATTTTTCAGAATAAATTGGAAAATAAAGTGTGAAATGCATTATTAAATTAAAAGTAATGTTTATTTGCATAAAAGTAGAGTTCCGGCATTAGCTTGTAAACAGGCTTTTTAATAAAATACTAATTTTGAAAATATAAACAAATTATAATAATTATAAAAGTTGTATTTTTTTAAATAGTTAAGTATATTTTGATGAAAAATAAAATAGATATTTGTGCTAGTTAAAAGCGTAAGCAGTAAACAAAAATAAAAGGAACTTGCAAGAGGTGGTAATTACTACCGGTAAATACCGAGAAAATATCCTGTAAAAAAGATGCCGTTCATAAGTACTTATTTGTATTCTAAACTAAATTTATTAGTGTGTTTTATTTTTTTATTTTTAGTAATTTCATTTAGTTTATTAAGAGAATAGATAATAAACTCAAAAATATCCATTATTAAGCGTTATTTTCTTCTTTTCTTTTCGTTAAGACTCGGATTTAATTTAATATACACATGTTTCCGGTGACACCGATATGCTGATAAAAATTGCAATTTATTTTGTCTTTAAGTTCGATTCCTCAAATAAAGACGAAGTTTTGAAGAAAAATATTTCTTGTGGTAATTTTTGACGTTATTTTGCAACTTACCGCGAGTTATTCTTTTTACAGTTCACAAATCGACTTACCCAAATATGTATATATATATATGCGCATATATGTATGTATATATATATATATATATATATATATATATATATATATATATATATATATATATATATTTTTGAATTGGACATAGTCGGACAATTTATTTAAAGACATTTATAATATGTTTAACGTTCTTTTTATATACTTGTATCTAAAAAAAGAACGTTAAACATATTATAAATGTCTTTCAATATATATATATATATATATATATATATATATATGTATGTATATATATATATATATATTAACGCATTATGTTTGGCATATAGATAGATAAATATAAAAATAAATAAATATATATATATATGTATATATATATATATATATATATATATATATATATATATATATAGAAAGAGAGACGGACAGTGAAAGATAGATAAATATATAGATATATAACTCAGATAGGCATATATATATATATATATATATATATATATATATGTGTGTGTGTGTGTGTGTGTGTGTCTGTGTTTGTGTGTGTGTATAGAGATAGGCAGATATATAATAACGAAATAAGATATATATATATTTTTATATATATATATTTACGTATATATATATTTCTATATAGAGATAGATAGATAGATATTAACGAAATAAAATTGATAGATATGAACCGACTGCGATAGATAGATGTATAGTTAGATATTAACGGAATAATATATATATATATATATATATATATATATATATATATATATATAAATATTAGCGAAATAATTTGTACATATATATATATATATATATATATATATATATATAGCGAGAGGCAGGGCTCGACAGAGAGAGAGAGAGACACACACACACACACACAGAACGAGACAAAGATATATATTTACGCAATAAGATAGATAGATAGATAGATAGATAGATAGATAGATAGATAGATAGATACCCGATTAAGATAGAGACACCTTGTCTTCTTTCCTATCCTATTACCCTGGAGGCTTTTGTTCAATTTACTATTTCCAGTCCTTCCTTCATATCAGCGTAAACAATTACAAAAACAAATCACCCTGCCATTTCGCCCAGACACTTCGTTCTTAACTCCCGTCCACCCTCTCTTAGCATTGAATTAGTGGAGGAATTTTCACCGAAGGGCATTATGGCTGGCCAACACTCAATAATGTATTTGTACGATTTACGAATGATATATATTTTTTTTAATTTGGTCATTTTCTATCGTAATCATTTTTATTTCTAATTTGAATTTTTCTTCAATGTTTTCGGTTGCTTATTTTCTTTCTGACATGACGACACAATAAACAAGTGTTGCATAAATATTTTCCCATGACTTTTTTTTCTCCTTCTAGCACCAACAGGAAGAAACGAATCACAAGTGGGACTTCGTTCATGATGCTGGTTTGAATAACAAAAAAATCAAAAATCAAACGAAATGAATAATTCAAGCAAGTTACAAAATAGGAAAAATAGGAATAATATGCCCAAAATGAAGAAGAGACAATTCAAGGAAATTTAGGCAATCTACATTCTTTAGTTCCAGCAATCTAGACATTCTGAGCTATGACCCGCAATGAAACCCGACGTCCAGAGTCCACAGGCGCGTCTTCATTACCTCCCCATTCTATTGGTGTATCTCAAATTATCTCAGACATTACCATCCCCGAATCTCTCGCATTCGTTACAATCTTAGCCTCTTTAAATATTGGAATCTTAGCCTCTTTAAATATTGGAACAACCTCACCTACATTCAAGGGTCGGCTGAAAAGTTCATACCCTGACTAAAAATGATCCATACTTGAATATTCCCTAACCCAGGATAAGTGCCGAGTCAGAGACAAAGCGGCAATCCATGCAGTGGAAACACGGCCTCAGCTTTTTGGGATGCAAAAGGCATTGCGTTTATTAACATCTTGCATTAATTACATTAGTAAGTACATTGTTATATTCCATGTAAACTCACATATCCGACTACTTCAAAAGTAACTAGTAATGTCTTTGGCAAATTGGTGCTATCAGGTGCCTTTCAGAAAAAAGATGGTTATCCCCAAAGAGCATTCATGCTGAAATGGTTTCTATATTAGGACATGAAGCTCTAGCTTAATCAACAGTGCAAAAGTGGGCAAAGGATTTCAGGAAGGCAAGAAAGCACTTGAAGATCTAAGGTTTGGAC
>OZ038512.1:9051236-9063736 GCA_964036315.1 Acanthosepion esculentum
GCAACGCCGTAAAATCGCTTCCCTTTGACTTTTCTCTCAATCCTTTCATGGTAATTGTTCGGCTGAGCTCTCCGCTGTGGTACGTAGACTTTAAACGCAGTACAAAAAAACAACGCTTCATCAATTTACAGTTGAATTGGCTAGATTTAACCCTAAGTTCTATGCTAACATTTTCTTTTCTCGCACTTCTCGCTTCTGGGACTCACTTCCGGCTCTGTGCTTCCCAGTCAAGTTTGGTGTGGAAACATTTAAATGCAGTGGGAAATCGTTATCTGCTGGTTACTTTTCTACGTATTAATGTTTTTTTCGCTAATTCTTTCATACCCTTCAACCTCTTGCGTCTTAGCAGCTTTGCTGCCTTGATTGGGGTGAATTTGATTTAAATAAAATAAAATATGACGCATTCAAAGAAATGCTATAGATATATACGTACACAAAACATGATGCAGAGATAAGCACACAAACAGATTTTATTGAATATGTCAAACGCGATCGGGTCAAGAGCATCAAAATTAATCATACATATATATATATATATATATATATATATATATATATATATATATATATATATATATATATATATATATTTGGGTAATATCTTATTTTAATCTTTTCTTTTTAGTGGAATTTCTAGTCAGGGAACATGAAAATATTTGTGGAAAAGATGAAAAAAAAGGAAACGAAAGATTGTTAAAAATGCAGCAAAAAATGTCTCTTGGTGGGGAGCAAAATAAAAATGAAATCGGCGCATGCCCATTGAAGTTAATGAAAGTGAAAGTGAAAGTGAAACAGAAAGGGAAAATAAGGCCTGAAAATGTGCGAGCTTTATTCATTTTTGCGCTTCTTTTTTTTGGGGGAACAAGAATGCGTTGAACTTCAATAAAATGGAGACGAAATGTGTACAGTTGAAAGAAGACAGAAACTAATGAATCAGTGGAATCAAAGACAGAATAAAGTAAAATGAAACAAATAAAGAAAGAGGTTAGTCAGAAAACAGTAGAAGAAGACGGTGAGCGGGAAGAGAGAATGAAGAAGATGAAAAATGGTATTAAGAAAAGAAAATAAAATAAAAGGGAATGCGACAGAAAGAAAATAAATAGTGCGATGAATAGAGAAAGCGAAAAACTGAAGACCCGGATAAGAAGAGAACTGGAAAAACGGATACGATAGAAAGAAAGTAAAAATGAATGTTTAAAAGGAAAGAGAATACGAAAGGAAATATCTCTATTGCTATATTCGCGACGTTTCGACCATTGTACGCTCAGGACATCTTCAGGATCTATCTATATTTCTGAGATGAGGAATTGTAATTATTAACACAATTTTCATCTTTCGGACTGTTATCCTCATTTTATTGCCATATTCACGGCATTTCGGTCGTTGTACGATCTGACCGTCTTCAGGATATTTCCATATTTCTGAGATGATGTATTGTAATTATTTACACTATTTACATTGTTCATTGTCCTTATGTTAGTTTTCATATTCACGACGTTTCAGCTTTTGTACGCCCCAGCCTTCGTCAGGATCTATTTAAATTTCTGAGATGAGATATTTTAAATATTTACACTCTTTACATTGTTCGGACTGTTGTCCTCATCTTTTTTGCCATGTTCACGAGGTTTTGTCTGTCGTACGCTCCGGCCTTCTTCAAAAATGAGGTATTGTAACTATTTACACTATTTTCATCGTTCGGACAGTTGTCATCATCTTTATTGTCATATTTGTGAAGCTTCGGCTGTTCGTTCCGGCCTTCCTCAGGATATGTCTATATTTTTGAGGTGATTCATTCTAAGTATTTACACTATTTACATTGTTCGGTCTGTTGTCATCGTCTTTATTGCCACATGCACCTCGTTTCGGCTGTTAAACTCTCCTGTCTTCAGATGATATACACTGAAATTTTTAATCGAAAACCTTATTTTGTCCACGGGGGGGGGGTAGATTGTTCTAGTTCCACGTGCCTTGCCTTTTCTGGACATCTCAGTTTCAGTTATTTCCCTTTAGTATTCCAACTCTTCAAGTTTTTGTTTAACTTTTGGGGTCAAGTCCCGGGATTACAGCAACCAAAGCTTTTATCCAAAAACCTGTGTGTCCTTGGGGACTTGAATCAATGTTTTCTGAGTTCAATACAGCGGCCAAGCAGAGGGAACAAAAAGTTAGAGTGTTGAATTAAATGACACACCGATATGTTCAGAAATGCATGCATCCCAGACTTCAAGTGGAATTCTTGCCTTCGATCCATCGTTGAAGATGCCGGTAAAATAGTCGGTTTCCTGTACGGCTCCTGCAAGTAACTCACTCCCCCGCTATCCGTCACCTTTACACGAGCCAGATTAAGCCTGAAATGGTGTACTGCTGCCATATATGGGCAGGAATTACCCAGTTTTCACTTAGATTGGATTTTGGAATATTTAATTTGTATATAGCATCTATAAAATCGAGCGACTTGAGAATAAAACCCAAGCATAAACACGACATCCTTTTACATTTCATAACGCAGATTATACACATACCCTGAAGTAAGTTTTATATAAATAACTTATACACTGAATGTAGTTTTATATAAAATTTAATATATTTTGTCTACATATAGATATAGGTAATGACTCTAGTCATGTAATGCTCACACGGATTTTTAAGTGGTGAAATTAAGATTCCATGTAAAAATAATTTCTTGTACTTTCTGTACGTGTACAAAAAACAGCATCACTAATAACAAAAATATATAAATATCGGATATTTTGACTTTCTTTACTGAGAACGAAACACCAGGTAAGTAATCCATGAACGAAGGTGTTGCGGTGAGGATTGCTAACAACAAACTAGAGCCAACTTATACTACGTAGCTGGGCTGGGGAAACCCCGCCCCCAGGGCAGATGTACTTACGAACCTTCCAAATGCTTTCTGTAATTTTCCGTTTGAGGTCAGTCATGTCAGCACCTAAAAAACTTTCGGAGGTTTTCCGATTTGGATAATTTGGGATAACCGATAAATTATATTTTTCTTCTTAGTTCAAACTGCATTAAATATATTTTAAATGATAAAACTGATCAACAAAAAAGATTTGAAATGGTGTCAAGATACCAAACATCTTTTTTTAGTTAATTTGAGGGCATGAATCTGAAAATGAAGTTACTTTTTCTTGATTAGCTACCGCTTTTTGCTGTACAGAAATATATAATTTTTGGGGAAAAAAAGCATTATTTTCATTTGCTTTTTGACCGATGGCAATATTTCTCAAAATAAAATCGTACAAACTCTGAGTTCGTATTTAAACCGACAAATATTGGTCTGCTTATTGAGAAATATTATTTTTGCAATAACAATCAGACCCTAAGTCTTTAAAAATAACTCGATTGAATATACCAACAATTATTTTCATCAAAACATTTAATAAACTAACAGCAGAAATAAAACCTTTGTAAACCTAACTATGGTAACAATCTTCTCTTTCTTCATTATGTTCAATGTTATTTAAGACCGTTTTGATATTCCAGCAGTATCATGTACAGTGGAATAGGTGCATTCAATTGCGATGTCTCTAGTTGAAGTTTCTTTCCAATTGTGAAAACAAAATGCTCTCACTATGATTGGTTACCTTCAGTAGTGAAGGTATAAATTTATGAATATCAAACAGACGATTTTATGGTTTTATTTTTTATGTCATCTTAATTATCAGGTTTACTAAAGTGTATTACTGATAAAGTTTATCAGTTAATTTGAATATGACGATAAATTGAAAATATTCGGTACTTCTCTTTTAAAATGTTTGACTCAAAAACACGTTTTTCTTATAAAAATAGCTTATTTCAGGTGGCTGATATAAATTTCTCGGCCTAGTTAACACAAATAATGAGTTTCTATGACCTTTATTAACTAAAGATTGCGATCAGCCAGTAAATTGATCATTTTTCCAAAACTTGAGCAATTTCAAGATAGCAAAAATGGTAGCTAACCATGAAAAGCTAAGGTCATTTTCGGAATCAGCGCCATCAAATTAGCTACAAAACGTGGTTTGTATTGGCCCCGTGTTGATTAGTGTAATAATAGAAATCAATAAATAAATGAGAAAAGAGTGGATATATCAGATTATCTGCAGATATCTGAAAACATTTACTTTTTAATATTCTTGTTGTTAAAACAACATCGATGAACTCATTAGAGATAAATTTATAGCAGAACGAGAGAGTGAGTTTTAAATATTTGTGAAACACGGAGTTTAACAGGCCAATGATTTCAGTAAATGAGTATAGAGAAAAGGAAAGTGTCGAGAATAAGGGAAAACAGCGGGTCTTAAAAGAAGGAAAATAAAGACTTATTCTTCAAATGTAGAATACTTACAAACGTCTGCCGTAAGTTGCTTTCAATCAATAAAAGATGAGCACAAACAGTAAAGAATTAATGCGAAGGGCGTAACAAATGAGTGACAGAATAAAAAAAACTTACAAGAGAGGACGTGGAAAAAATGAAGGGTAAAACAAAAGAAGACAGAAGAAGGTACTGGAAAAGTTTTCCATAAGAAGGTTATGTAAAAGAAAAAAATGTTAAATTTTATTCATTGTCAAATACGCTGCAGAAGACCACTGATTTTTCCCAGGACTTGATGTAGGTTTAAGTAAGTAAATCTTATTACCCCAGTCAAGTCAGCTTTGGCCGATAAATGAATATTTGAGAGTGACACACATTTTCTTTGGCATTCTGCTTTTCTTATTTTATTTTATATTTTATCTAATATAATTTTTTTCTTTCATTTTTGGCGGCTGTTATTTGACTTTAAGTATTGTTTTATCAATTACTTTTTTCTTTCTTTCCGTGGCTCCAGAAATACGTACATTTTTATTGCGTGTTAAAATCGAACAGAATTCTTCATTACATTCAAACTTCTTCGCTTTTGACTCCCCAGCCCACAACTTACATTCTATCGTTTCTCTACGAGAAATGTTTCATCTTTCGGTGCTTATTTATGTAGAAAAAAATATGTTTTCAATATTTTTCCCTTGGATAGAATTTAAAGTCACTTTTTCGACCTCTATATCTACCGGCCAACGTTAACAGAGGGAGGTCTTTTTCTTTTTCTTATTATAAGAATTTTCGATCGAATTTCTTTCTCATTTCCCTTAAAAAGAGACTTTTTATTTTACTTTATTTCAGTAGAAAAATTTTTTTTCGTTTTCCGTTTATTTATTAAACACAAGGACTTTCGTTCTAATTCTTGTGTTTATTTTTTTTGTATTTTTACATTTTTTCTTCTTCTAAACTGCCCTACACATTTTTTTAAAAAATTTTCTCCTTCTTCTAAACAACCCTACTCTATTTTAATTTTTCTTCTTCTTCTTCTACTTCTCCTTCTCCTTCTTCTTCTTCTTCTTCTTCTTCTTCTTCTTCTTCTTCTTCTTCTTCTTCTTCTTCTTCTTCTTCTTCTTCTTCTAAACAACTCTACTTTTTTCAATTTCCTTCTTATCCCCAAAAACAATACACTTTTTCAAATTTCTTCTTCTAAACAATACTACCCTTTTTCATTTTTTCTTCTAAAATACCGTATTTTTTTCATTTTTCTTCTTCTAAATTACCCTACTACTCTTTTTAATTTCCCTTCTTTTAAATTACCCTATTCTTTGTCATTTTTCTTCTACTTCTAACCTACAATATTTTTTTCATTTTTCTTCTTCGAAAGTACCCTACTCTTTTTCATTTTCCTTCTTCTTGTATAGTATTCTATTATTTTTTATTTTTCTTTTCTTTTAAGCTATCCGATTCGTTTTCAGTTTACTCCTCCTTCTAAATTACACTCCTACTTTTCATTTCTTTCTTCTTGGAAACTACCCAACTACAATTTTTCATTTTCTTCGTCTTTTTCTATCCAATCCTATTTTATTCCATTTTGCTTCTTCTTCTAAACGACCATAAACATTTGCATTCTTCTTTTTCTAAACTATCCGAGTGTATTTCATTTTTCTTCTCCTTGTAAAAACCCCTACTTTTTTTTTCATTTTCCCTTTTCTTCTTCTGAACGGCCCTACTCTTTTTCATATTCCTTCTTCTTCGAAATTGCCCTACTCTTTTTCATTTTCCTTTTTCTTCTTCTGAACGGCCCTACTCTTTTTCATTTTTCTTTTTCTTCGAAATTGTCCTACTCTTTTTCATTTTCCTTCTTCTTCTTCTAAACTACTCTACTCTTTTTCATTTTCCTTCTTCTTCTTCGAAATTGCCCTACTCTTTTTCATTTTCCTTTTTCTTCTTCTGAACGGCCCTACTCTTTTTCATTTTTCTTTTTCTTCGAAATTGTCCTACTCTTTTTCATTTTCCTTCTTCTTCTTCTGAACGGCCCTACTCTTTTTCTATTTCCTTCTTCTTCTTCGAAATTGCCCTACTCTTTTTCATTTTCCTTTTTCTTCTTCTGAACGGCCCTACTCTTTTTCATTTTTCTTTTTCTTCGAAATTGTCCTACTCTTTTTCATTTTCCTTCTTCTTCTTCTGAACGGCCCTACTCTTTTTCATTTTCCTTCTTCTTCTTCGAAATTGCCCTACTCTTTTTCATTTTCCTTTTTCTTCTTCTGAACGGCCCTACTCTTTTTCATTTTTCTTTTTCTTCGAAATTGTCCTACTCTTTTTCATTTTCCTTCTTCTTCTTCTGAACGGCCCTACTCTTTTTCATTTTCCTTCTTCTTCTTCGAAATTGCCCTACTCTTTTTCATTTTCCTTTTTCTTCTTCTGAACGGCCCTACTCTTTTTCATTTTTCTTTTTCTTCGAAATTGTCCTACTCTTTTTCATTTTCCTTTTTCTTCTTCTGAACGGCCCTACTCTTTTTCATTTTTCTTTTTCTTCGAAATTGTCCTACTCTTTTTCATTTTCCTTCTTCTTCTTCTGAACGGCCCTACTCTTTTTCATTTTCCTTCTTCTTCTAAACTACTCTACTCTTTTTCATTTTTCTTCTTCTTTTAAACTATCATACGCTTTTCATTTTTCTCCTCTTCCTCCTTCTTTTTCATTTTTCTTCTTCTAAGCTACCTTTCTATTTTTCAATTTTTTCATCTTCTAAACTACTCAGTCTTTTTCATTTTCTTTTTCTAAACGACCCTACTCTTTTTCATTTTTCTTCTTCATCTTCTGAACGGCCCTACTCTTTTTCATTTTCAATCTTCTTCTTCTGAACGGCCTTACTCTTTTTCATTTTTCTTCTTCGAAATTGCCCTACTCTTTTTCATTTTCCTTCTTCTTCTTACCTACCCTACTTTTTTTCGTTTTCCTTCTTCTTCTGAACTCCCCTACGCTTCTCAATTTTGCTTCTTCTTCTAAACGACCGGCTCTTTTTTCATTTTCTTCTAAACTACCCCAATCTTTATCAGTTTTTCCTTTATTTTCTAAACTTCCCTATTCTTTTTCAGTTTTTTCTTCTTCTAATTTACCATACTCTTTTACATTTTTCTTCTTTTTGTAAACTACCCTACAGTTTTTCATTTTCTAAACTATCCTAGACATTTTCATTGTTCTTCTTCTAAACTCCCCTAGTCTTTTTCATTTATCTTCTTCTTCTAAACGACACTGTTTTTTTTTCATTTTTCTTCTTCAAAACTACCTTACTCTCAACTTTTCCTTTTGCTGCTTGTGTTAAATATCTCTTTATTTTCTTCTACTTCTTTTTCTTCTTTTTTCTTCTTCTTCATCGTTTTCTCTTTCTTCTTCTCACCGTTTTACAAACTAAAAATTCACTTTCCGTGTTTTTCATCAGTTCTCATTCACTTTTGTTTCAATTTTAATAAACTCATATAATCATTCTTCATTTATTTTTCCTCTCTCATTCCAAAGATATCATTCATACGTTCCTTCTTTCATTTTTTTTATGTTCATTCGCAAAAATCTTTCTTCATAGTTTATGTTTCTACTTATTCATCCAACGATATTTTTCTTTTTTTCTACTCTTTTTTTTTTTGAAGACTTGCTTTATTTACTTTCATCTTTATAAGACTTTTAAAGAATTTTCCTTTCACTTTTATTCTTTTTTCTTTAATGTCGTATTATTTGATTTTTTTTTCTTTTTCTGTTTTTTAATCAACTCCCGATGTAGTTATTGAGTTTCGGATTTAAAATTAGTTTTTTTTTTCTTTTTATATCCCTTCACTGTTCTTTCGTTCTCTACTTTTTTTTTCTTCCTTTTTTTTTCTTCCTTTTTCTTTTTCTTCTTTCTTTGTTTATTTTTACTTTTTGAATTTTTTTTATTGTGTTTGCTTTATTTTTCTTTTGTTGTTCTTTGAGTCCTTTAACGTTTTTCTATATTTTTTCTTTTTCTTACCTTTCTTTATTTAATTTATTTCTATTACTTATTTCTTCTTTTATTTCACTCCCTTTGTTCTTTTCTCTTTTAATATACTCCATCTCTTTCTTATTTTTCACTATTTTTTCTTTTCTTACTCTTTTGACCATTTCTTTCTTTTTTAAATTTTCAGATTATTTCTTTTCTTTTCAATTCTGTCTTTCAAAATTGCTTTAAATATTTTCTCTGTTGTGATTTTTGTTTCTAATTTTTTTATTTCCTACATTCTCGTCTAATTTCACACATAATGCCTTCAGTCCTATCCATCTGTTCATCGACGTCACCAAATAACATTATTTTTTGTCAGTTTATCTTTCTTTTTTAACCTGAGCAAGGTAAAGACGGCAGCGGGTCACCTATTTTTTTTCATAGGGGGTTGGGGCCAGGGTCACGATCATATATATATATATTTTCTGTCTTCTTATGCTTTGAAACATTCAAGTTTGTTTTGGAGCCGGCAGGGGGAAATATGCAAAAGAAACAATAGCATTAGAATAAGACTAAAAAGAATATGTCCATCTTCGGAAATGGTGCATGACAGTTGATCAGATGTTTTATTTGTAAATGGCTGGCTGTTCGTTTCCTAAGGGCGGCTAGGTAATCCCTGTTGCAGTCGTTTGCTCAAGCACATTCGTGTTTTTTTTTTCTGGTTTATACAGCAAAACTACTGGGGAGAAGTGATATTCCTCTCTGAGAGCGCCTCTTCTGGAGGATTTCCTTTATTTATTGAAAGCAATTGCTTTGGTGGGGCACGGTGGAGTAATGGGTAGCGACTTGGATTGAGGAACCTGAGAGCCGAGTTCGAATTGCAGTCGAATCCCGTACATTCACTTACTTCCCTTGGGAAAGGTATGAATCCTCTTCTTCTCCCTCAGCTATGGGTAAATGGCAGGACAGAGCAGATGGCAGCTGGTCTACCGCAGAAAGAAATGGCAGTCTACTGCGGGAAAAAACCTGCCTCGTCAGTCATGTATCAAAAGATACATGATCGGTATGTTTGATATGATGTTTTATATAACACACCTCCAACATAACTAATTTATTTAATGCCTGTCCTGATGTTAAATGTAAGTGCATTTTTTGTTTACCATTTTCTCTAAAACCTCGTTGTTGCTCACATGTTCAGTCCATGATATTCTCAGCATCCTTCTGTAGACCGATATTTCAAATCTCTTCTTCATCTGTGAGGACATAGAATAGATCAACTGAAGAAAAATAAAGAAAGCGAGAATGAAAACGGGATGGGGGTCAGAGAGAGAGAGAGAGAGAGTGAGAAAAACATGGTGTGTGAGAGATAGAGGGTGAGAGAGGGATGTTAGTGTGTGACAGAGAGAGAAAATAAAGCGCGTCTATGAGAAAGAGAGAGAGAAAAAAAGAAAGAATGTATAAGAGAGTGAATTGTTAGAATATGAATGTCATACCTAAGCTAGATAGCTGATGATTGTCTTTTTCTGTGTACCATGACACTGGCGATCATGGCTCTCCACAATTTCCCTCCTTTGTAGCTCCTAATAAATTTTGTCTGTTTGTTATCTCTTTTAAACCTTGTTCCACCATCCATTTATTCATGCTCATTCTTCTTCTTCTTCTATGCGCCGTGTCGCTTCAGGACATAGGCGATCATGGCTCTCCACAATTCCTTTTTTTTTGTTGCTCTTAATAAATGTAGTCGTTTTGTTATATCTCCTAAACCTTGCTCCACCAATCAAACTCATTCTTCTTGCATGTGCCGTGTGCCTTCAAAATATTGCGATCATGGCCCTCCGCAATTTCCTGTTAATAAATGTTATCTTTTTGTTATCTGTCCTAAACCTTGTTCCGCCATCCATTTCCTCAAACTCATCCTTCTTCTTCTTCTTCTTCTTCTTCTTCTTCTTCTTCTTCTTCTTCTTCTTCTTCGTGCCGTGTTCCCTTCAAGACATTGACGATCATGGCTCTCCACTATTTCCTATTCTTTATAACTCTTAATTTTTTTGTGTTTTTGTCATCTCTCCTAAAACTTGGTCTGTCATCCATTTACTCAAGATCATTATTCATCTTCTATGTATTGTGTCCCTTCAGGACGTTGTCGATCATGGCTCACCACAACTTCCTTAAGTCGTTACCCGAATTTATATTTAGCGAATATTTAATGTCATAAATATTTTTTTATTGAACAGGTAGATCTTTCTAAACGCTAAAATAGGAAAAGACAATATTAATCGTACACTAGAAAATGTCTTTTTAAATTGACTGATTCGTGTAAGTGTAAGTAATTTATATAATTATTTTATCAGTGAAGCCTTCTAGACTATTTATTCAGTCGAATATTTCTGATAATTTCATCAAAGATCACGTGATGCATAGACTGCAAACATTGTTATTCTTATGTTAACAACCCGATGGGGAAAACAAAGGAGCTAAGCGTTGACTTGAGACTGAGAAGACGGGAAATACTTACATCACTATGTCAAACCGGTTAGCTCTCCCTAGATCTACGGTACAGTCTGTTATAAAGAAGTTTAAACAGTTTGGCACGACAGAGAATTTACTTAGGCGTGGAAAAATACCAAATTTTCACCGAAAACTGCACGAAGACTGTGTCGAGAGGTCAATAAAAACCCAAGAGCTGTTTTGAAAGACATCGCCAAAAGTTTGTATACGATGGGTATCAGCGTAAGTAATCGTACAATACAACGCGGTGTATAGAACCCGACCACAATGAACCCCTCTTTGCGAACCATGTTACACTGATGCTCGGTTTAATTTTGCCAAAACATTCTTGGAAAATATATAATTGATTTTGGGAACAAGTACTGTGAATTGTTGAAACAAAAATTGAACTATTTGGACATAATGATGTATAGAAGATTTGGTGCAAGAAAAATGACACATTCCTCCCAAACACACAGTGGCAAAATTAAAACATGGAGGCGGCTCGATGATGTTTTGGGGTTGTTTTAGCTCAAGGGTCGGAGCACTGGACAATTAATTGCAATAAGAGAAATAATGAAATCTGCAGACTATATATATAAAAATTCTGGGTGAAATTCTACAACTATCAGTTCAAAATCTTCATCTTCCAGCAAAGTAATGATCTCAAACATACGTCTAAATCAGTGACTGCTTGGTTTCAGCAGAAGAAGATTACATTTCCGCCATGTCCTTCAATGAGTCTTGACTTGAATCTTTTTGAAAATGTATGGCAAGATTTGAAAGTTCGAATATATCGTCGTCCAACAAAAAACCGTCAGAGAGTGTAACCATTGAAGAATGGAAGAAAATCCTAGAAAAGACCTGTTCAAATCGCATCAAAAACTTTAAAAAAAGAAGATTGCAGCAAGTTATAAAGATGAGAGGCCGTTAATAATATTGACAATTATTAAAATTGTGAAAAATTGTTTCATTTCTTCTTTTATTCATACAGTACGAATAATTTTATCTTTTCTTATTTTGCATACTTCGTCTGTCAAATTTGTTATATTTAACCTATGTTCTGAATATTGAGTTTTACATTCCTTTTTTTTGTGCTTCTTAACATATAAGAAACCTGGCATCATAAGGCCATTAGATTCTGAGAAACAGATAAAATATTCCAAATTGATGGGTTTACGTATAATTTCCTCGTTGACTGTATAAGAACACACATGGTCATTTAGCTGTCATCTTTGTTGCTAATAAAATTCTGAATACGCCCAACGTCTGTTTCCATTACTAATATATATATATATATATATATATATATATATATATATATATGTGAGACACAATAAGATGAATACTTTCAAATTCTAGGTCTTCTGCTAGGAAAGTCTGATACGAAGCGGAGTGATTATATTAAATCAGTTGAATTAATTGCTCAATGAACGTCTAAGAAATCCGGTTCACTGTGTCGTGCCAGACAATATTTCTCGCCAAAATCAATCTTGTAGATTTATTAAGCTACCATTCGTACGTGCATTGAATACTGCTGCCATAACTGGTCTGGCCGCCCTGGGTAAGATGAAAAACTACATCCGCGTCCCGGGAAAGACGATAAACTATATTCGACAGCAAGGCCTTTGGTCAGGAGGTTTTGAGGAGCATGGAACAAACTCTTAATTGATGGTGTTCCCAAGTCCACCCTGACCCGGGGTGATAACACCTGTCGGGATTCGAGCTATGGGCAAATAGTTTACCCCCAAAAGGGGTCAAAACACTAT
>OZ038512.1:9068736-9076236 GCA_964036315.1 Acanthosepion esculentum
TATATTGTTTTTGTGTTTATATTTAATTTTATTTTTTACTGAGATCTGTTGCGGGGATTTATTAATATTTATGAGTTATGTGGGGAAATATTTTCGTCTTGTTTATATTTAGAATACATCTGATTACGATATAAAAGTGTGATATGTTTAGGGTTATTTGAGGAAGTATATTGTTGTACAGATCGCCTTATTTTTTCATCAACAATGTAGTCAGAAAGTTCATTATTAATGAGAATTTGTTTAATGTTCTTCAGTTCATTGTAGAAAATCATTTTTTTGGATGAATGAACTTTTGCACGGCTTTCCACGATTTCCCTGGTTTTACGTTTACGCTTAGAGCAGATATGATCGTTCGAGAGAAAAGATGGAAAATTGAGGTTAAAATCGACCTTGTTAATCAGACGCTTCTCTGTAGCTTATCGCTTATCGCACGTTAGGCTTTATGACGGTTCCGTGTAGGATACAGGTTCGATTCCTATCGGAGGGATCATATTTTCTATGAAAATTTATCGGACGTTCAGGCTGGTAAATGCTGATAATACAATGATTATAAAACATTATTATGATTATAAAACATTATTATGATTATAAAACAGAGTGTTTACTCAAAAAGTTCTGTCTATACGAATAACGTATAATAATAAAATGTATTAAAATAGCTGTCGTACGTTTTCTATTTTGTGGTGTGCGACGTCATATATATATATATATATATATATATATATATATATATATATATATATATATATATATATATATATATAAGTAACGAAAAGTTTGGTAATCCGTATGGATAATCCCAAGGAGGATGAAATCACGAGACCTCAATGTTAAGTCAGAGCGAATAATTTAATTTAAAGAAAAAACAGACCACTTTAAGTTTCCATTAGTTATAATTTATTTCACCGGAGATTTTATTTTTCTCTGGATCTTCAGACTTTAATTTCAAGGTTGAAAAAATGAATATAAAATTTAGACTTTTGAAGAGCAGTATTACGCTTATATAAGGTGACATAGAGTGTAGTGAGGGATAGTGTGAGAGATATGGTCGAATTTAGAGAGGGAAGGGAGAGTTTTAACATTTTATTTCATTTTTATTTTTATTACAATACTTAATATTGAGGAGGAGGGGTGTAAGATCAGACATTTAAATATATATATATATATATATATATATATATATATATATATATATATATATATATATAATGCGCACAGACACACACATATATATATATATACAAAATCCACGTTCTATTTACACACACACAGGCACACACATAGAGACACACACACATGTATCTCTCTCTCTCTCTCTCTCTCTCTCTCTATATATATATATATATATATATATATATATATATATATGATAAAAATACAGATTTAAGTTATGCTATATTTTTGAGTTAAAGTGCACGATATCAGGGATAGAGCGTATGTAAATATAAAGTGAAGTGTATTTCATGCTTAAACGCAATGTTCAGGTGACGAAACACACACACGCATATATATATATATATATATATATATATATATATATATATATATTGGATTTGAATAATCATAACTAATTCATCGAAGAAGAATTCTCAACAGAATTCAGAAAGCACTGGGTGGCCGTTTCGTCCTATTTTGGGGACTCATCAGCAGTGCGAATCCGCTACCGAGAATCGACCGTTACAATATAACGCATGCGTCATACCCACTAGACCCACGTGTCTTGGTGATGGAGAGGGAACAAACCACATTCGATATAGCGCTAGCTCTTCACAAATTCCGTCGTGTGACTCATCCGTGTCTACTTATACCAAAGGACTATACCCTCGTGTGTCTATCTCCAAGCCGGTACATCCAGAGCATTAGAAGAATATTTCAAACAGTGATATATATATATATATATATATATATATATATATATATATATATATATATATATATATAAAATATCTTGGAAAATAATGAATAAGTATATAAAATATCTTGGAAAATAAGGAAAAAATCATCAGCCTACAACAACCTATCAAAAACTTGCAAACTTTGCTTGGAGGAAAAAATAGCTATCATTACCTTCCCAGACCAAAATAAATTATTAAATAAAAGATCCGAGCTAATCTCAAAATGCAGACTTGAAAACAAATTCTTACTACGTAACTTAAAATAGGAAAATAGAAAAATATATAAAACAAAACAAAATGACAATAAAATAAGCAAAATAAATTAATCCAAACAAATTACCAAACCACACCTGTTAGAATAGAAAAAAAAATCAATAAAGTAAATAATGAATAAATTATCAAACTATTATGAACAAAAAAATTAAACTATAAAAATCAAAACAAAAAGTCAAACGGAAAATAGTTATAACTGTTATATAACGATAAAAAATAAATTAATAAAAAATAATATCCAGCGTTACTTAAAATCGAAAACCAAAAAGAGAAAATATACAGTGTAATAAATAACAACAAGTATAATAAATTGATCTAAATACATCCAAATATATAAATAAACTAACAACCGATACCGATAAACTAGCTGTTTAGAAAAAAAACAAATAAAGATAATCAACCCAAATAAATAAATTAAAAACTGTTCCCACCAAAATAATAGTCAGAACAAACCACAACAATCAACCCCAAAATTCAACAAATAGCTTTAATCAATGACAAATAAACAAATATATAAGATAAAAAATAAAAATGAAAAATAAATAAAAACAAGCAAAACAAAATCCATTTAATCTTTATTTAAAAAAAAAACTATTATGTAAATTTTTGTAACTTTGTATAATATTTATGCATTACACCCTAATCTTTATTCGGTAAAAATTTCATTGCTAATCATGCATTACTTTTTAAGTAATACGCATATTTATGTCTTTGTTGTTTCCGTTCCTTATATTGTGGCCGCTACTGTATGTATATATATATATATATCCTATTACGCAACAAGATACAAAATTACCACATATGGGGTGAAGTTATTTTGGATGCCCCGTAATAATAAATACATTGAGCTCTTTTGTGGATCAGTTTTAATATTTTATAATACGAGCATCAACTTGGATTACATACCAACAGATTTATTACCTGTTATATATATATATATATTTTTAAGCTAATACTGCACGACTCTTCGACAGAATTGAGTCACTCTCAGTCACTGTGTATTTATCCGAATCTAAAAATAAACACGCTAAAATTCACCTTCATTCCGTGCCGTATGCTGACGGCTTAGCGGGAGAAGTTCGGACTGACGCAAATTCAGTTGGGTTTCGATCCTAGCTAGAGGCAACCGGACGTCTAGCCACACTGATGAGCTGCGAAACAGTCTGTCTGTGGATGACAAAATATATATATATATATACACATTGGTAGGCAATACAACAGCATTTTTCCTTTCCAACTACAAAAAACGACTACAAACTACTGATTTCCTTTACATCAAGGACAGTCATTCAAAAATTTCATTTTATTAGTTTGTACGCTAAACTCTCTCCTACTGCCATTTCCTCTCAAACCAGGTTCATTTCAAATTTTAGATCTTTAAAACTTGAACACGATGTCTGTTCATGTGTTTGTGTTCGAAAATGATAAATTGGCGTTAAACTGAAATCAAACTTGCAGTATCTTTTGCCATTAACTGAAAATATTTTCATCTCCTTTATTTAAAAAGGTACTCAGAAACCTTTTCATCTCCTTTATTTAAAAGGGTACTCAGAATTTCTCAGGGATTTTCCTATGCTTATATATAGGTACAATAATTTTTTCTCTCTGAAATCTCTTTGATTGGCTCAAAATAATTAGACCGTTTTGTACGTGACGGAGACAATAGCTGGCTTCACACGTGCTTGCTACTAAGAATATTTCCTTTTTTGCATTTTTGTTTTCAAATTTCTTACCCCTTTCCAAACTATTACGCAATATTATACAAACAAGCGAAACTCTTACAAAAGAACTTTGTACGTCAGAGTGCACAAGTTTTCTCCTCTAAGTACGCGCATAAACTCTTTTGTTACTCGTCGAAGGATCAACGAGAGCCGTGGCAGTATTTTCAAAGTCATATCGCATGATTCGAGACTTACTTCATCACTAGGGGAACTGCAGCTTATCCTTTGAAGCGCCTGCTACAAATCCGCGGTCTTTGCAAAACAAAAAGGGGTATAATCCGGTTAGTCGACGGCGTCTGCAAGGAAGTTGTGATAACTCTAAATGGCCAGCGTCACTTCTTTTAGTTGTACTTTCACGTTGTTTCCTTTTCATTGACACGTCCTGTTTTTCCCACTTTCTGTCGTCTGCTTTTACCTTCTTCTATTCTTTTATTTTGGATTGTCTTATGTTTATTTTTGCTTCTTTCTTTTTTCTTTGGTCTTTTGTTAGATTTTTGTTTATTTCTTTCCCTATCTTCCTTCATTATTTTTCTTTCTTAGAAATTATTTTCTCCCTTTCTTTTTTCTTTTATTTCTTTTTTTTTTGATATTTTTTCTTCAGTTCTTTTTTCATTTCTTTTTCAGTTTCTTTCTTCATTTTTCTGTAATCCTTTTCTTCGTTTCATTCTTCAATTCTTACCTTTTTCCTTTCAACGATTTCTTTCTTCATTTTTCTTCTTTTCTTCCTTCAATTTCTTTTTCCATTTCATCTTGCAGTTACTTTCTTCATTCCATTGTCTAATTTTTTTCTTATTTATTTATGATTCTTGTTTGAATTTAATTCTTAATTAATTGTCTTAATTGTATAATCATAATTATTAGCATTTTCTTTTCTTTCTTCAGGTATTTTTCCATTTCTTTTTTTCCATTTTCGTTCTTCATTGCTTTCTCTACTTTCTTTCTTTCTTTCTTCTTCTTCTTTTCTTCCTTAAATGTCATTTTCATTTCTTTTCCCAGTTTCTTTCTTCATTTTTTTTTCTGTAATTTATTTTTTTCTTAATTTCTTTCTTCGATATTTTGTCATTTCTTTCTCTGATTCTTTTCTTCATTTATTTCTTTATGTTTTCTTTTCTTCCCTCATTCAAGCCTTTCTTTCCTTTTCTTTCTTCGTTTATTTCTACCATTCTTTCATCGTTTCTTTCTCCATTTTTATAAAATGTTCTTGCTTCAATTTGTGTCTTTCTTCAATTTCATTTATCATTTCATTCTTCAATGTCTTTCCAGCGTCCATCTTTTTATCGTTCTCCAATTTCTTCAATTTTTTCCTCAATTTTTTTGTTCATTTCTAACTTTAATTTGTTTCTAGAATGCCGTTTTTCCATTTATTTATTTATTAACTTTCTTCAATTCTTTCTTCATTTTTCTCCAATTTCTTTCTTAAATTTCTCTTTTCTTCCATCTATTTACTTTTTATTTTTCTTCTTTTGTCTTAATTTTTCTTAGTTCCTTGATTAATTTCTTCTTTACTTTCTGTCTTCATTTATTCCTTCAATTTTTTTGTGATTCCTTTTTTCAGTTTTTCTTTTCTTGCTTCCATTACTTTCTCATGTATTTCTTAATTTTTTTCAATTCTTAATTCAATGTATTCCTAATTTCTTTCGTTTTGTCGTTCTCCAATTTCTTCCTTCATTTTTTCTTCCATTTCTTTCTAAATTTTTTCTTTAATTTATATCTTTATTTCTTCTTGAATTCTTTTTTTAATTTCTTTTTTTTATTTCGTTCTTAATTTCCTTCCTTCATATTTTTTCCATTCTCTAATTTATTTCTATAAATCAGTTTCTTCATTTTTTCTTCCTTCAATTTCCTTGTTTAATTTTCTTTAATTTCTTCACTCGCACTTTTATCTTTTTTTCTCTTTCTTTATCTATTTCGTTGAAATTTATTCATTTCAATATATATTTCCTTTAGTATTACTGTGCTTTTCTTTTTCGTATTTTTTTAGCTTTTTTCTGACTACCATTCACTTTCTAATATTTTTCTAATTTTCATTCATTTATTCTTTCTTTCAAGAGAGTTATTTAGTTAATGTTGTTTCACATCTTATAAGATTTCATATTTACCCTGTATTTTTAACGTGCTCTAACTTATCTACGTCCCTTTCCACTTTTTCACAAGCCGAACGTTTATTTGATTACCTATTCTCTGTCTACCCCTATCTTTACCTCTTTTTCCTAATTTCCTTTTCGTTTTATCATCTTTCCTCTTTTCCTGATTCATATTTCGCTTTCGTCTTGTCTGTATTTCTTTTCGTCCTTTCACCTGTTACTGTCAAAATGGCTAAGATCAAATCAAATAAAGCAACAAGGCAACAATCCTACAATTGATAACCTATCCCCTTACCTGTTAGGACTGCACACATACGGCGAGGTGGAGGGTGTAGTCGTAGATCAAAGTAGAAAAGGAAATAAATGAATAAAGAAGGTTAAACCATATTACGGCAAATCTTTTCACTCTCATCCCTTCTGCCACCCTTTCAGAGCGCGTGACGTAATTTTACGAGAGCGAACTAAAACGTGATTTGACGTGAAAGGACGTGAAGTGACGTGATTTAGTGACGTGACGTTTTGACATCGGAGACGACGACGACGACGCAGACTGTCATATTAAGAAAGTAGCAAAGAATGAAAAGTTGGGATGAGCAAAAATAAAAAATAAAAATAAAAATAAAATAAATGAAGCTATACATCACAGTTCGGAGATCCCGAATAGGTGAGCAAGATTTGTAAGAACAGTAGGCCGTAAATCTGATTGAAGAAAAGATTTGCAAACAGAAAAGCAGCTTACAGCTAAAGTGGATAATACAAAGAAACACACACACACACACACACACATATATATATATATATATATATATATATATATATATATATATATATATATATATATATATATATGTCTGTGTGTGTGTGTGTGTGTGTGTGTGTGTGTGTGTGTATACTAAATTACCTACCTTTATGGCAAACCAACATACTGTGAACACTTCTCGCCTTAAGGGGATAGCTTTAAAGTCGTTCCATGTATTTGGAGGTAAATTTTGGTTCGGAGAAAATAGAAAAACTTAAATTTAACAAGGAGTAGTAAAGAATGTCTAATTATATACGTATTGAATTTTAATAAACAAATATTAGTACATTATGCAGATATATTCATACACACATACATATACATCTCTCTCTCTCTCTCTCTCTCTATATATATATATATATATACATATATATATATATATATATATATATATATATATATATATATATATATATACAGGTAAACATGATATATTATGATAATTATGATGTTCATGATAAACACATTGTTATACGTGCATGCTATATTAAAACATATCATTCATCGTAATATATATATATATATATATATATATATATATATATCGATAGATAGATATATAAGTATATATATATATATGTATATATATATATATGTATATATATATATATATGTATATATATATATATATATATATATATGTATATATATATATAGATAGATATATAGTTGTTGACTGGATATATATATATATATATATATATATATGTATGTATTTATATATATAT
>OZ038512.1:9083736-9101236 GCA_964036315.1 Acanthosepion esculentum
TAGATAGATAGATAGATAGATAGGATCAAATTGGCATAGATAGATGTGAATAGACTGAGGTAGATAGATAGTCACATAGACAGGAACAGATTGGCATAGATAGATAGATAGATAGATAGATAGATAGATAGATAGATAGATAGATAGATAGATAGATAGATAGATAGATGCCGTAAGGAAAAGCAAAAACGGAATAAATTCAGAATAGATCCTTGACAGAATTGAAGTTAGACGGGAAAACGCGAAGGCTGGAAGTCTGTCTCGCAATCATTGAGAGGTAGCACTAAATTGATCGAAATGGTAAAAAAGCCCAACACACGAAATACAAGAAAAAATATATCAAGTTAACCAAAAAGTAAAGAACGGTTAAAAAAAAAATAAGCAAGGAAATAAATTCATATTTAAAAAAAATACTGAAAGCGGCGTAACAAATTAAGTGAAAATAAACAGAAAACAAAATATCAAGATGGACGAAAAGATTTTACATCTTCTTTAAATTTTTTCATATTTACCCATCAGATTTGATTTTTTTCTCCATTTTTTCCCCTAGTAAAGCTTAGTCCATTCTAGACGTTCATATTCATTGTCTTTTACTGCTTACAATAAAAAAGGCCAGTCATCTATCATAACGTCATATGAAAAGATGTTTCTACCTTCAAATGTCCGATACACTTTTCTTCAATCTGTCCGTCATTTTCTTCTTCCCATAATTCTTCCAACTTCTTTTTTCATATTTTGTTTTCTTTTTTTAATCTTTCTCCTGATTTTACCTTCCATTTCGGTCTCTCTTTCTCATAATCTTTCTTTTTTTTCTTTTTAACTTTAAACCGTTCACTCAATTTTCGTATATTTCTTTCAACACATCCTGTCTTCTGCGATTCCTTTTATACTTTTTTATAATTCTTCTTCTTTCTTTATTTCATTCTTCAAATATCTTCTTCTTTAATTTTCCGAGCTGGTTCTACAAGAACTACTTATTAGCGAATGCCCAAAGTACACCGACTTACTCCATTTATACGACCGTTAGTTTTTTCCCGCGTTTTTATAATGTCGGACATCTTCCGATATTCTTAATTTCTTTTTGTTTCATTTATTTATTTTCTTTGTTTTTTCTGTATGTTTTGATTTTTAATCCTTCTTCGTTTGTTATTCGTTTCACTTTTGTTTCACGTTTCGATTTACCAAACTTATGTTTTTCCCTAAAGTTTCTTTCTTAATAGATTCTTTCATATATTATTTTGTTTTTAACTTTTTCAATTTTAATTCTATTCCTACTGTTCTTTCTTTCTTTCATTCTTTCTTTAGATTTCTTTTTTCTTTCTCACTTTATCTTTTCCTTTGCAATCATTCTACCTTCCTTTTTTGCTTGTTTCTCCCTTTCTTCAGTGCTTTCTTTTTTTCTTTCTTTTTTATTTTTCTCTCTCTCTCTTTCTTTTTACTTTCTTCCTTCTTCTATCTCTTTTTCTTCATTCATTTTTGTTTTATTCTTTCTTTTTTGCTTTCTCCCTTTTTTCTTCTATTTTTCTTTTTATTTATTTCTTTTTTCTTCATTTATCATTCACGGTTTATTCATTCATTCTTTCTTCCTTCATTCCTTTAATTTTGCTGTCTCCCTCGCAATCTCCTCTTCCTTCATTTCTTTCTTTCTTTTTCTTTATTCTTTGTCTGTCTGTCTTTTGCCTTTATTCCCTCTTCTTTCCCCATTTCTTCATGCTTGCTTTCTTATTTCTTTCTTTTTATTTTTCTTTCTGTTCTGCTTTTTTCTTTCTACCTTTTCTATTTACTTCCTCCCTACTTCTTTCTTTCTTATTACTAACTGTATCCCCTCCTTTATTGTCGCTCACTCTCTTTCATTTTCTCTCCCTATCTCCAGTATTTTTCTTTCTTTCTTTCTTTCTTTCTTTCTTTCTTTCTTTCTTCGTTCTTTTTCTCTTTTTCCTTTCTTCCTGGTTTTTTTGCTTTATATCTATCTTTTTCTCTCCCTTTCTTTTCCCTTTCATTTTACTTTCTTCTTTCATTTTTCAGTCTTTCTTCGATCGTTCATTTTCATTCATTTATTTTTTTGCTTTCTCACTCCTTTCCTTTATTTCTCTTTCTTTTGTCTTTCCCTCTCTACTTCCTTCCCTCTTCATTTATTCTTTTTTTCATCGTCTCTATTTCTTCTCCCTATTCTTTTCTTTCTTTCTTTTTTATTATATATTTCCCTTTATTTTCTTTGTTTAATTTTATTCTTTATTTCAATCTTTTATTTTTCTTTATCCTTTTTTTTCTTTTGTTCTTCTTCTTGGCTTAACTTTTTATTTTATTTTTCTTTCCTTTTATTTTACATATTTCTTTCTTCATTTTCCTTATTTCTTTCATTTTTTTCTTTCGATTATTTTCATCTTTCGTCCATTATTTTATTCTTTCTTTTAATTTTATTTTCCTTTTCTTTCTTTTTTGTTTTCTTTCATTTTTCTTCTTTCTTTTTTTCTAACTTTATTGCGGTTAATTTCTTTACTTTTACTTTCTTTCTTTTACTTTTTATTTATCACTTTATAGTAGGAACCTCCATTTGGTCGCGGAGAAAACAGCATAGCATGATGAAAAAATGACACAAACTCAATGAAAACAAAGTTTTGTCATCAAAACGTTTATGTTGTTATTAAGAGAAATGACCAAAGTATTTTTTAATTATTTTTTGATTTTTTTTACTCCTTTCTAGCATGTTCGAAATTTTGGTTAAAAATCTTGTTCTGTAACGTTATTGGCCGAACTAAAGATAAAGGTTAGTTTTTGCGCTTTTCCGGGAAATCACGTTGATTTTGAAATTTTTGCAAAAGTCAAATAATTTTCGGATTTTTTAAACTTTCAGAACATATTCAGAAATGAATGAAATTATTTTTTAATTTTTTATTATTTTTAGAAAATCTTGTTAAAAATAGTTTTTTACCTATGTTACCACTTACTTAATTTCATAAAATTTAGAGAAATTAATTTTATGGTGGGTATTTTTTTATTAGTTAAAACGGGGCTCTTTGGAGATAGTAAATAATAAATATATATATATATATATATATTTTTGTAAAACAGTTAACCCATTCAGCAAAAATCTACTCTGAACTGTAAAATAATAAATAAAATAAAACTATGGAATTTATTTAATTAGAAAAACATTTAATTGCTTTGATAAATACGATTTATTAAGGACACTATTGTCTTAAGAAGAAAATTTTCTCCGATGAATAATTATTACAAGAATTGTTTTCATTTTTAAATTTTAATTAAATAATTTATAATATTAAAAAAATCGTTTAAAATTCTGAATTGTTTGAAGCCTGCAGTTTGATAATAATCTTAAGTGAAAAATACATTTACGAATCAAAAATTGAAAAGCTCATAACAGTCGTTTCTAACCCAATATTTAAAAAAATTAATTAAAAGGAAATACTGCATAACGTTCTCAATTTCTACCTATGGAAGGCTTTACATGACATAATCCTTAAAATGATTACGTAATTTTGGTGTCGTCTCACGCACTGTAATTTTTGACCTACCTTATTCAGTTGTTTCATCATCATTAACGTCTTTGCAAATAAACCTTTCAAAATTTCAAAGTAAGTTTTACATATTTTAAATCACTATTTCACTAAATATTTTTATTTTATGTATGTATTTTAGTTTGGGACATACTTCAATTAATTAAATTTTTGTTTAAGTTAGTAAACTTAAGAACCTAGAGACGAAACTCAAATTTCATAAAGCATCTTGAAACTTAACTAAAAGTCAATAAAATATTAAATAATTACTGAAAATATGTTAATTTGTAAAGATTACTAGGTAGCTAAAATCTAAAAAAAAATTCGTTCACTTAGATATCGTAAATCTATGTCAATTCTGGTCGTCCAGATTAGCTGTCATCACCTCGGATTTTATCGATACATCAATAAAGATGAACGACTTTAATGACCCATCGTTAAGAAATGCTTGTATATTAATATTTATGCTATAAGTAAGTAATATTTATTTAAAATCAGATTAATTTAACTTTAAATATTGTAATTTTACTCAAATAACTTGTCAGAAATATATATTTTATTTTTGGAAGATTTTTAAACCGGATAATATTTTGTTTATAAATTTCTTAAAATTATGAAAATGGCCGTTTTTAAGAAAATTTTTAAAAATCGAGCATATTTTTGACATTCCAATCTATATAATTTCTATCTGAAATACATCAGAATATTTTACTTACTAGAAATAATAAATGTAATTATTTAGCTTTCAATTAAAGCTAAAATGAAATCTTCAAGAATGGTTTTATATTTTAAAAATTCATTTTATTCCTAAAGTATCGAAAATTCAGTGGAGGTAACCACATTATAGTCTTATGTTTCCTCCTTCATTTCTTTCCTTCCTTCCTTTCATTTTCTTTCTTTTATCTTACTTTCTCTTCCTCACTTTTTCTAACTTTCTTTTTTTTCTTACCTCTCTCCATATGTTTTATTTTATTTCTCTCGCTTTTTTTAATGTTCTTTCTTTGTCTGTTTTTCGTTTATATATAATTTTTCATTTTTTGCATTTTATATTTCCTTCCTTTGTTTTCCATCATTTTCCTTTCTTTCTTCCTCACTTTTTATTCTTTCTTTTACAATCTTTGCTGAATAATTTTATTTCCATATTTTTCCTCGCCTTAATTCGTTCCTACCAGTTCATTTGAGTATTTTTTCCTTTCTAACAAATAATATTTTCTTTCCAGTGTTGCTTTAAAATCCCCTTCGCTTTCACTTCCCGCCACATCACGTTGAAACACCAGTTCCCGTACGATCACTAAAGTTAAGCAACCTTCAGCATTGTCATTACCTAGAGGGCTAACCGGTTGGCAATACTAGATGCTGTAAGCTTGGATGGGCGGGTCATGGAATGGATAATCGCTCGGAATTTTTAATCAGGGAACCGAATTCCAATTCCAGTTGGATTCGTTATATTCACTTAGCCGAAAATATTGTTAGGAAAGGCATGAACCCACCTATTTTCCCCCAGCTATTGGTCAATTAGCAGGACATATACACCCTTTTGCAAATTAATTGAAACAAAGCGAATAATTCCGTTATTATTTACCTTTTTTTTCGTATTTTCCCAATGAAACGTGACCCAGTGTACGTCCATTACACGAAGTCGTTTCTTGCAGATTGACCAGTTTCTCGATTGGATTTAAATCGGTAGAGTTTCCGGGACAGTCTATAGCCCTTTGATTGCTCACTGGTAAGGCTTTATTTAAATTCGCACCTGCTTCGTCTTTTTTACACTTCGCCCTTTCTTTTTCCTTTTATCTCCCTTTTTTCTTTTTCTTTTTCTGTTTTTTCTCTCTTTCTCTCTTCTTCTTCTTCTTCTTTAAATGTTTATATTTTTAAGTTCGTATTTCTTCATATTTCTGAGTTGACAAGGCCCACAATTAAAGTCTTGTGGGTCGCAATAGCTATTCGAATGAGGTCACTTTGGATTTTTTTCTATCTAATATATATATATATATATATATACACACATACTTGTGTGTTCGTTTGTTTGTGTTTATGTGTGTCGGTGTGTGTGTGTGTGTGTGTGTGTGTGTGTGTGTGTGTGTGTGTGTGTGTGTGTGTGTGTGTGAATCGATTGTAAGCTTTGGCAGGGTCTAGTATATATAAACGAAATGCATGATTTTGTCTGAAATGTTCATACGTCAATCATTATTATACGACGATTATTTCGGTCTAGCTAACCATCATAACGTTTGAACCGCTAATTCCCCAGCCTTCTTCAGGTGACCTTAATCTCAAACCAAATAATTTATTTAATCCATAGAGGTAAAATATTCTCATCTCGCTGTCTGTTTCAGGTGATCAGCTAATTTTGTCTAGTAAATTTATCCTTGCAACATCGCTTGGGATATACAGATAGTGTTACGGTTATAGGGGCCTAAAGACGTGGGTTAAATTCTTTTACCATTTCATATGGGTTAAATAGTTGAGTAAACTAGGCTCTCTATTCTTATCCGACAGGCTGTCTGGTAGAAGGGCGACTTTGATTTGAAAACCACGGAAAAGAAATAAGAAAATTTTGTAACACTTTTCCCAAAAACACTTTAGTTCGTAAAAATGAGTTCATGTTGTTCATTTTTATGCTAGTTGTACTGAGTGTGTTATTAGAACGTAGCATGTGCGCAGATTCTGTCAAGTGAAACGAAGAATTCATGTCTAACTATGACACGCATTCTTTCCCTTCTTTCAATTACATTTATTTTAATTTTCACTCCCGGGTCCATTTACAGTATCAAAGTTACCGTGATCATTTTTTCTACTTATCTTTCGCTTTCTATTGTCCGTGGCCCAATCGTTAGAACGTTCGCTGTCCAACCATAAAACCCCGGATTCAAATCACAGTATGGTCGATTTGTCAAAATGGAGACGATGCTATCGGCCTGCGGAGGCGATCTCAGCGTACAGCATCTTTGTCTAATGCCTGGAAATCAAAGCCTTGTAAGTGAAACTAGGTAGACGAAATTATTTGAGAAACATAATTCATCGTGACCGAGGGCTTTAGCATAATACCCTTGCTCAGATTATTGATCATGCTGAATAATGTGCCCTCTACCAGAAACTCTAAGAACAGCATAGTTGCAGTATAAACCCCAGATCGGCTCTGTCGAATTTGAATAAACACAAATGTGCTTCAGCTGGCATCTGCGACAGGGATTAACTAGCCGCCGTCGTAGACAGTCATCATCTCTTACGAGCAACCAGTCAGACGTCATAGAGCAGTGAAGTAAAAACAGGTGAAATATGGCACCGCAATCCAAAGTTGTATAGCTTTTGTTTATTGGTTTATTTTGTTTTACGGTATATCAACCCCAATAAGCTATTTAAAGACGACAGAGCTTTTAAGGTAGGTTCGTATGAATAGAATATCTGGCCTTTGGAAGAAATCATTATGTAAATAAGAATTTCCTTGAAGTATTTGTGTAAAGAGTTTTTTTGTCTAGAGTCTGGTTTCATTTGTTTATTTTCTTTTACAGTATATCAACCTCAAAGGATTTTTTAAGGCTTACATGTATTTTTAGGATAGGCTCGTATGAATAGAATATGTGTTTCTTTGTAAGAAATCAGTTCGTAGATCAGGTTTTGGTGACCTATATTTGTAAAGATGTTTTTTGCCTAGAGTTTGGTTTCATTTGTTTATTTATTTTGTTTTACACTATATCAACCTGGAAGGGTTATTTAAGGCCGACAAGAGTTTTTAAGATCGGTACGTAAAAACGGAATATCTGTTCTTTGTAAGAAATCAGTTTGTAGATCAGGTTTCAGTGACGTATTTTTGTAAAGAGTGGTTTTGTCTAGAGCCTGGTTTCATTTGTGTATTTTCATTTACAGTATATCAATCTGAAAAGGTTATTTTAGACCTACATGTATTTTTAGTATAGGTTCGTATGAATAGAATATGTATTCTTTGTAAGAAATCAGTTCGTAGATCAGATTTCAGTGATCTATTTTTGTAAAATGATTTTTTGTCTAGAGTTTGGTTTTATTTGTTTATTTATTTTGTTTTACACTATATCAACCTGGAAGGGTTATTTAAGTCCGACAAGAGTTTTTAGGATAAGTTCGTATGAATAGAATAGCTATTCTTTGTAAGAAATCAGTTTGTAGACCAGGTTTTAGTGATGTAATTTTATAGAGTTTTTTTTGTCTAGAGTCTGTTTACATTTGTCTATTTATTTTGTTTTACAGCATATCAACCTCAAAGGGTTATTTAAGAACGACAAGAATTATAAGATAGTTTCGTATGAATAGAATATCTCTCTTTGTAAAATATCAGTTTGTAGATCAGGTTTCAATGACGTATTTTTTAATTTTTTTTTTTTTTTGTATAGAGGGTTTTTGTCTAGAGACTGGTTTTATTTATTTGTCTTGTTTTACAGTATATCAACCTTAAACGGATTATTAGGCCTACAAGATATTTTAAAATAGGCTCGTATGAATAAAATATGTATTCTTTGTAAGCAATTAGTTTGTAGATCACGTTCCATTGACATATTTTTGTAAAGACGGTTTTTCTCTAATGTCTGGTTTCATTTGTTTTACAGCATATCAAACTCAAAGGGTTATTTAAGGCGGACACGTTCTGTTCTTTGTAAGCAATCTGTTTGTAGATCAGGTTTTATTGACGTATTTTTGCGAAGAGCGTTTTTGTCGAGAGTCAAATGTGTTGCTGGTAATATTTAGTCTACAAAGATGTATTGTTATGCAGCTTTCAAAAATGAATTTGACTATAAAAATCTATTTTTTTTTTTTTTACTTTCATAGTATTTTGACCCCAGTTTTCGGCCGGGACCATAATAGGAGCTACCTAAGTAGACATGCATACAACAGCAATTAAGAGGTGGTTCTACGCTCCTCAAAACCTTCCGATCAGTGATCTTGTTACCGGATGTAGTTTATCGTCATACCCAGGTCGCGAAGGTGCGTAGGAATAGTTAATTACACTTTTCAGAAAAAGTATAACATTGAAGGAAATCGAAAGAAATGACACAAGAAAGAGGCACAAGAAGAGCTGTATTTTAGTGAAAACTATAACTTTGTCATAAGATAAGACTGACTTCCACTGAAAGATTGCTCTCCTGAAGAATTTTGAGAATACCATAGACAGAGAATGTGATAAATAAGGACAATTTAAGAATAGTACTATTAACGGTTATAATTGCCATCTCTTTATAAGGAAACATTTAGCGTTCTTTGACCGAACAGTTGGTGCTACTGTTGATTAAATTTTGTAAAATCTTTCTATAAAAATAATTTATCAGGAAAACCGCTTTCTCAAGTCCAGTAGCTGTTAACTCTCTTTCCAATATTGATGACGGTTTTCTTCCTAACCTTTTGTTTGAAGTAGTGTGGAGTGTCAACACCTTGATTATGTCATTAATATTCTCTTCGAGTTAAATGTGCTATCCATTTCAGTTGTTACTGTTGTTGGAATTTCTAAAATGACGTGGTTTCAGTTATTTTGTACAGTTCTTTATTTTGTGATTCTGTAGCACCAATTCACGACGTGCGAAAGAGGATTGTACTTTCTATGACAGGGGAACACTAAATAAATTGTTAATAACAGTCTAAATTCATAGTGAGGAAAGAACATTTGGAGAATTTAACACTCACAAGAGATATTGAAGTTAAAAGAAAAAGAAGAAAACAGTGTATTAGCAAAAATATTGATGAACAAAAAAATGAAAGTTCTATTTATGATATTAACAATATATTAGAAGCTGTGGATGACCGTGACCGACCAGACCTTGAGGAGTCCTGATAACTAAAGAGAGAAAGTAGATGAACTGCTTTCCGATTAAATTTATTTGCTTTTCTTTCTTCTGACAGTTATCTTTTTTTTTTTTCATTCTTTCTTTGTTTTTCGCAGCCTTCGGTGAAATTATTTCTTCATTGCCTTCTTCATTTTTATATCCTGTTTTTCTTCCTCTCAGTTCCCGATTTCTTTGATTGTTTTGTTTGTCGTTTCGATTTCAAAACTCTCTTCGTCTTTGCTTCTTCATGTCTTATGCTTACACAGTCACATAGCACCTTTTTTTTACCTTCGAAAGACTCTCTCCTGCCATTATTTTTTTCTCCCCTTTCGCTGCTTCCGCTGTTTCCAAACTACGCCAAACAACAACAATAAACAAAGAACCAGTCAGTCAAGCATGAAAAAAATAATAGATACGCGACAGCAGGAAATATACTCAAGCGACTACAACAAACAAACGAACCAATAAGTTTGTAAACATATAAATAACTTGACAGACGCTCACACACAAAATACGGCATAACACAAAACTTCATAACCTGGCAATATCGGTCCAAACACCACTACCACAACTATCAACAAACCGACCCTTTTTACGTCTCAGCTCAACTCCCCTGTGCAGGGAGACCTGGCAGATTTACATAAAGCATAAATACACACTCAAGACATCGTCCTCCGCTGTCTTCTTGACAGTCGAGGAATGTGTTTTCTTCTATAAAGAAGAAACTGGCATTTTAGTTTGAACTTGTTATATTTTTCGTTTTATTCTAGTTTTTTGTTTATTTGGCTAACTTTTTTCTTTCTTTTTTGTTGCTATTCTTTTTATTGGAAGCTGAGTTTATTTTTATTTTCCCTCAAAATTTCTCGTGTTGTATATTATTCTTTTTGTTTTCTCTCTTCCAGTAGGAATTTCCTTCTTCCCGTTCTCTTTGGCATGACGTCTCCCTTAATTGATTTTCACTTCTTTCCTTTTCTCCGCTTATTACTTTCTTTCAAAGCTATTTCTAAACCGTTCTCTTTCTTGTGTCTTTTAAAATAATTTCATTCCTTCGATTTGCTTTTTGTGTACAAAAAGTATTAGTAAAATCTTTTCTTCATTGTGTTTTTTTTCTATTTTTCTTAACGTTTTTTCTTTCTTTCTTTTATATTCACTTTATTTATTCTTTAAACTTGACGTTTTCCTAATGCTTCTTCCCCTTCAATTCTCTTTTCAACAACTAACAATTTCATAACGTTTCATAGTCTCTCTTTTTTCGGTCATTAAAATTTTCATTTCCTACACATTTTATTCGCTATCTCTTGTCTTGATTAAATTATTCATTTCCCGCGCATTTTCTTCGCTTTTCTCTGTAAACTTTTCATTTTGCGAAATTTTTATTCGCTTTTTCCTGTTCATTACAAATTCCGTTTTCCATGCATTTTCTCCGTCTCTTCTTTTGCAATGTCCGCCCTGTTTCTTCTGTTTTCCATTCCCTACCTATTTCATTTTCCCGCCATTTTTTTCTTTTTTTCTCTAAACTTTCCATTTTCTATGCCCATTATTCCATCTCGTTTTTAACAACAATTTTGAATTTACGGCTTTTATATGTTCTCTGTTTTCTCTAAAATTTACATTTCCTGTGATTTTTATTCTCGTTCTTCTATCAAATACAAATTTCATTTTCACGCATTTTATGCATTTTATGCATTCTTTCTCCCATAACATTAATATTGTTCTCTCTATTCTCATTCGTACAAATTTCATTTTCACGCCTTTTGTACTTTCTTGTTCCTCTAGCATTCATTTTGTTCTCTGGTTTATCTTCCGTACAAATTTCATTTTCACGCCTTTTGTACTTTCTTGTTCCTCTAGCATTCATTTTGTTCTCTCGTTTATCTTCCATACAAATTTCTTTTTTACGCCTTTTGTAGTTTCTTGTTCCTCTAGCATTCATTTTGTTCTCTCGTTTATCTTCGTAGAAATTTCTTTTTCACGCCTTTTGTACTTTCTTGTTCCTCTAGCATTCATTTTGTTCTCTCGATTATCTTCGTAGAAATTTCATTTTCACGCTTTTTGTACTTTCTTGTTCCTCTAGCATTCATTTTATTCTCTCGTAAATCTTCGTAGAAATTTCTTTTTCACGCCTTTTGTACATTCTTGTTCCTCTAGCATTCATTTAGTTCTCCCTTTTATCTTCCGTACAAATTTCTTTTTCACGCCTTTTGTACTTTCTTGTTCCTCTAGCATTCATTTTGTTCCCTCTTTTAACTTCCATACAAATTTCTTTTTTACGCCTTTTCTACTTTCTTGTTCCTCTAGCATTCATTTTGTTCTCTCGTTTATCTTCGTAGAAATTTCTTTTCCACGCCTTTTGTACTTTCTTGTTCCTCTAGCATTCATTTTATTCTCTCGTTTATCTTCGTAGAAATTTCTTTTTTACGCCTTTTGTACTTTCTTTTTCCTCTAGCATTCATTTTGTTCTCTCATTTATCTTCCGTACAAATTTCTTTTTCACGCCTTTTGTACTTTCTTGTTCCTCTAACATTCATTTTGTTCTCTCGTTTATCTTCCATACAAATTTCATTTTCACGCCTTTTGTACTTTCTTGTTCCTCAAGCATTCATTTTGTTCTCTCGTTTATCTTCCATACAATTTTCATTTTCACGCCGTTTGTACTTTCTTGTTACTCTAGCATTCATTTTGTTCTCTCGTTTATCTTCCATACAAATTTCATTGTCACGCCATTTGTACATTCTTGTTCCTCTAGCATTCATTTTGTTCTCTCGTTTATCTTCGTAGAAATTTCTTTTTCACGCTTTTTGTACTTTCTTGTTCCTCTAGCATTCATTTTGTTCTCTCGTTTATCTTCGTAGAAATTTCTTTTTCACGCCTTTTGTACTTTCTTGTTCCTCTAGGATTCATTTTGTTCACTCGTTTATCTTCCATACAAATTTCATTTTCACGCCTTTTGTACTTTCTTGTTCCTCTAGCATTCATTTTGTTCTCTCGTTTATCTTCGTAGAAATTTCTTTTTCACGCTTTTTGTACTTTCTTGTTCCTCTAGCATTCATTTTGTTCTCTCGTTTATCTTCGTAGAAATTTCTTTTTCACGCCTTTTGTACTTTCTTGTTCCTCTAGCATTCATTTTGTTCTCTCGTTTATCTTCCATACAATTTTCATTTTCACGCCGTTTGTACTTTCTTGTTACTCTAGCATTCATTTTGTTCTCTCGTTTATCTTCCATGCAAATTTCATTGTCACGCCATTTGTACATTCTTGTTCCTCTAGCATTCATTTTGTTCTCTCGTTTATCTTCCATACAAATTTCATTTTCACGCCTTTTGTAGTTTCTTGTTCCTCTAGCATTCATTTTGTTCTCTCGTTTATCTTCGTAGAAATTTCTTTTTCACGCCTTTTGTACTTTCTTGTTCCTCTAGCATTCATTTTGTTCACTCGTTTATCTTCCATACAAATTTCATTTTCACGCTTTTTGTACTTTCTTGTTCCTCTAGCATTCATTTTGTTCTCTCGTTTATCTTCGTAGAAATTTCTTTTTCACGCCTTTTGTACATTCTTGTTCCTCTAGCATTCATTTTGTTCTCTCATTTATCTTCCGTAGAAAATTCTTTTTCACGCCTTTTGTACTTTCTTGTTTCTCTAGCATTCATTTAGTTCTCTCATTTATCTTCCGTACAAATTTCATATTCACCCCTTTTGTACTTTCTTGTTCACCTAACATTCCATTTGTTCTCTCTTTTCTCCGCCGTACAAATTTCATTTTTGCTCCTTGTATAGTTTTTTGTTCAACGAACTTACCTTTCCTTTGTATTTTCTTTTCCTTACAAATTTTATTTTCACACCTTTTATCCCGACTTGTTCTCCTAACATTCCTTTTGATCTATCTTTTCTCTTCGGTATAAATTTCATTTTCACTCGTTTTAACACTAATTATTCCCTTAAATTCCTTTTGTTCTATCTTTTCTAATCCGTACAAACTTCATTTTCACGCATTTATATGTTGTTGCTCCCGTAAAATTGTTCCCACTTTTCTCTTCCTTACAAAGTTCTTTTTCACGCCTTTTATACTTTTTTTGTTCAGCTAACTTACCTTTCCTTTCCTTTCTCTTTTCATTTTTACTCCTTTTATACTTTCTTGCCCTCCTATCATTCCATTTCTCTCTTTTATCATCCGTTGATATTTCATTTTCATGCTTTTTATACGCTCTAGGTCACATAAATTTCTATTTGTTCTCTCTTTTCTCTTCCGTACAAATTTCATTTTCACGCCTTTTCTTCTTTGCTTTTTTTATTTGAAAGTTCCATCCCACGCGCCTTTTATTCTCCCTCTTCTGTTCTCTAAAAAGTTCTATTTCCTGTCTTTTCTCCCGTTTTTCTTTAACATTTCTCAAGCCTTATATTCTATCTTATCTACGCTATACAATCATTATTCCTCGCCTTTTCTTCTAAATTTTCCTATATCCGCACCATTTCTCCTTACATTTGTATTCTCGACATGTTTCATTTTCACAGATTTTATTATTTATTTATTCTCTAAATTTAGATTTTCGCAGTCTTTCATTCACTCATATGACTCAAACACTTCTTCAATTTACCGAACTTTTTTTCTTCTGTTTCCGCTAAACTTTCCTTTTCCGTATTTCGAGTTTATTTTATTCATTACTCTACAAATTTGATTCCCACGTTTTTTTTTTTCAATATTTTACTTTTATCTAAATTGTAAATTTTTCGACCATTTTTTTCACCCTTATCTATTCTCTACAAATTTAATTTCACTTCTCTTCTTAATATTCATTCCTCTAAAATTTATTTCTCACGCCTCTTAGTCTATACATTTCATTTTCCCGCCTTTGCTTTTATATTTTTATTTTTATTTATTCATTTTCGCGTCTTTTATTCTTCCTTTTCTACTCACAACAAATTTCTTTTTTTCGCTCTTTCTCCTATTTTTTCTTTACGTGTAAATTTCCCGTGGCTTTTATTCTCATTTTCTCTTCTCTACAAATATCATTTTTCCGACTTTTATTTTATTTATTTCCCTTTAATTTTCCATTTGCCGCGTTTTTATTCTCTTTTTTCTTTTCTCTAATGATTTTATTTTCTCGCGCCTTTTTTGATTTTTTTGTCCTTATTTTTCCATTTTCCGCGCCTTTTATTCTCTCTTTTCTTTTCTCTACAGATTTTATTTTCCCGCCTTTTATTCTCTCTTTTCTTTTCTCTACAGATTTTATTTTCCCGCCTTTTCTTCTATTTTTTTCTTTACTTTTCCATTTTCCGCGCCTTTTATTCTCTCTTTTCTTTTCTCTACAGATTTTATTTTCCCGCCTTTTCTTCTATTTTTTCTTTACTTTTCCATTTTCCGAGCCTTTTATTCTCCTTTTTATGTTATCTACAGATTTCATTTTCCCGCTTTTTCTTTTATTTTTCCCTTTACTTTTCCCTTTTCCGCGCCATTTATTCTGTCTTTTCTTTAATCTACCGATTTCATTTCCCCGCCTTTTCTTCTATTTTCTCCCCTTATTTTTCGTGCATTTTCTTCGATTTTCTCCTTACTTTTTCCTTCTTTTCTACATTTGACAAATTTCTTTTCCGTGTCTTTTCTCAATTTTTTCTCTAAACTTTTAATTTTCTGAAACTTTTATTTTGTTAATATATTTTACGCTTGCTTTCTCATTTCTTTTCTCATTCTTTTCTTTTCACTTTCGACGCCATATTTTAGACATGTTTTTTACATTGAATTTTTATTTATTTCTATTTCTTCTTAAGTTTATCGCCTTTTTAAACTTCCTTTTACCTTTTCCTTTTCCATCCTGCACACTCGATACACTACCCTCACATGAACAAACATATTTGCAAATCATGCAGCTGAATACTATTCCTTATTGAGTTCGATTATCATTACAATTCCTGTTCTTCTTGAACATATATATATATATATATATATATATATATATATATATATATATACCCACCCTTAAATATGTTTATTTTTACACCTCAATGGCGCCGTATTATATTATTCTTCAAAATAAACTTATTTATTTTCACCCTTTTTCATTTAGTTTTTTTTATTTTTACACGCCTTATTAATTCTGCCGATGATCCACTTTTTGCCTTTCTTAGAGTTTTTTTTTCTTTCCTTGTATCTGTCTCTTTCGCTCTCCTTCTTGTGTTTTTGATTTTACTTTCTCCTTTTTCTTTTACTTGTACAACGTGTTTCCTCTTTTTGCTTCATGTTTTTCATGCTTATTTATTTTTAATTGTCTTTACTGCATTTCATTCGTTCTTTCTTTCTGGGTCACAATATATCGACCATTCTTCTTTACTTTTCTTTCTTTCTTTTATCTTTCTTGCTGACTACAATTCTTTCGATCTTTCCTTTTTCCCTGATTTTCTAACTTTCTTTCTACCTTTCCTTCTTTCTTTCTCTAATTTTCTGTCATTCTTTGTATTGTTCTTTCTTTCTTTCTTTCTTTCTTTCTTAATAACTTTATATCAACTTTTCTTTCTGTTATTATATTTAATTCTTTCGCTTTTACTTTCTTTCTTTCTATCTTGTATTCGTTTTATTCATTTATTCACTTTCTTATTCATTTTTCAGCACATTCAAATCTTTTTTGTCTTCGCTTTTTCATATCGAATTTTATTCCTTCCTTTCTTTCTTCTTTATTTATTTATTTGTCTTTCTTTCTTCATAGTTTGTACGTTTGAATGTTTTCATTGTTTCATTCATTTTGTATTTCTTTCTTTTTAGCTTGTTCGTTTTTTCTTTGTTTCGTTCTGTTATTTTTCTTTTTTTCATTCTCCGTAGCCTATCGTTTCGAATTTGTTTTTTTTTCTTCCTCTATTTCTTTCTTCTTAGCGTGTTCGTTGCAATGTTTTTATTTTTTCATTCATTAATTTTTCTTTCTTTCTTCTTACGTTACTTATACAAAACATTTGTATTTTCTTTTTACTTATTCCTTTCTTTCTTTCTTTCTTTCTTTCATTCTTTCTTTCTAACCTATTGGATTAAGCATTAGTTTGTCATTTCTGCTGGAAGGCGTTACGATTGTATTGGATGTGTCTAGATCAAGACAGTCCTTTAGTCTGCTCACTGGAAAAGAGAATATGTTCAGTAGCAGGCCATCGTCCCAGGAGATTAATGTTCGGTGGCATTGCAGTTATGTTTTGTGATGTACATTGGTCGTTAATAATTAAGTATAACTCAAGACTTCAATGTTAAGACAAAACAGTATTTAATTACAACCGCAAAGAAATAGTTAACAAGAATAAATAAGTAAAAATCAACAAAAGATAATTAACCATTTCAGTGAATATCTTGTTTGTAGAGCGACTCGGCTTAACGTCCGGTAAATCCTAAATCAAAATCTAAATCATCGACAGACAATAATTCACACTAATTCGACTAGATAGTTCCACTCAATAGTCACACAATAATCACTCAATAATCACTGTAGACAGTAGCCTGACTCCGCTATTCATACACCTGACGGAAAACATATATTCGTAAGTCTGGAGTTTCACGTTCGAACCTCGGTTTCGGTAGTTACTCATTTTCTTCTATATGACAAGAATATATCGCAATATTTATAATATATACTCGAACGTATTCCTCTAATTAAAATAAAAAATAGAAAAAATAAAAACGAAATATTTTCTAGTTGTCGTGCCTCTAATTCACACTAATTCGACTCGATAGTTTCACTCAGTAGTCTGAACCGGATCATAAAGACATTGTCTCAGTGAGAAACCAAGAGAACAGTAAATTTGTAAAAAAACACAAAACGTATTGCTTATTGAACGTAACAAAACGGAATACAGTTTTAACATAAGGAATGGTAATTTGATCAAAAGAGAAAATAATCAACTGAGACGACAATGTCTGGGAAGGGCCTTGATCGCTAGTTCAGTCACAATAAAATTGCGCCCAGGTTCTTACAATACTTCACCATTCTTGGTAGAGTTTCTGTTGTCACAATATGGAATAGTCAGGGACAAAAGTGATGAAGAGAAAATGAAAAAGAAAAAATACAGATGAATTTGGCAGGATTGAAATAATATTCTTTCAAAAGAGAATCTTTCAAAAGTATTCTTTCCAAATTTTTTAAACTACCAGTGTCTCTCGATTCGTGCGCATGTGCAGACGTGACAATATCAACAAAGCTCAGCCCGATGAAAAAATAACGGATGATA